>CM038145.1:660262-1115708 GCA_021437245.1 Aegilops speltoides | reverse complement strand
GCACCTCGGGGTTCATAAATCGTGGAAATCACTCTGGGACCCCAAAACTGAGTGATAGACCAAGAAACGGGCCAGAATCGGCCCAACTGCAATTGTTGATGACCTACACTTAAACGCACCTTGGGGTTCCACAACCATGGAAATCGTTTTAGGCGTAATACTCCACGAAACGGGTCAGAATCGACAAAAACCGCGAGTGTTGATAACCGACACATAAGCTCACCCGGGATTCGTTAATTGTGGAAATCACTCCGGGGCCCCGAAGCAATGAGTAATAGTCCACGATACGGGCCAGAATCGGCCAAAACTGCTAGTGTTGATGACCGACATGTAAACACACTCTATGGTTCGTTAATCATGGAAATCACTCCGGGACCCCAAAACAGTGAGTAATAGTCCATGAAGCGGGCCAGAATCGGCCGAAACTATGAGTGTCGATGACCGACACGTAAACGCACCTTGGGGTTCAACCACTATGGAATCGCTTCGGGACCCTAAATGATGAGTAATAGTCCACGAATCGCGTCAGAATTGGCCAAAACTGTGAGTGTTGACAACAGAGACGCAAACGCACCCCGGGGATTGTAAATCGTGGAAATCGCTCTGGGACGCCAAAACGGTGAGTAATAGTGCACGAAATGGACCAAAAATTGGCCAAAATTGTGAGTGTCATTGACCGACACGTAAACGCACCACGGGTTTGTAAATCGTGGAAATCACTCCGGGACCCCCAAAACGAAGTAATACTCTAAGAAACGGGCCAGAATCGGCCCTAACTGCGATTGTTGATGACCTACTCTTAAGCGCACCTTGGGGTTCAACAACCATGGAAATCGCTTTGGGACCCCAAAACGGTGAGTAATAGTCCACGAAACGGGTCAAAATTGACAAAAAACGCGAGTGTTGATGACCGACATGTAAACGCACCACGGGGTTCGTAAATCGTGGAAATCACTCCAGGACCCCCAAAACGAAGTAATACTCTAAGAAACGGGCCAGAATCGGCCCAAACTGCGATTGTTGATGACCTACACTTAAGCGCACCTTGGGGTTCAATAACCATGGAAATCGCTTTCGGACCCCAAAGCGGTGAGTAATATTCCACGAAACGGGTCAAAATCGACAAAAAACGTGAGTGTTGATGACCGACATGTAAACGCACCCCGGGGTTCGTCTATTGTGGAAATCACTCCGGGACCCCAAAACAGTCTGTAATAGTCCAGAAACGGGGCCGAATGGGCCAAAACTGCAAGTGTTGATGACCGACACATAAACGCACCCGAGTGTCCGTCAATCATGAAAATCACATGGGGACCCAAAAAATAGAGTAATAGTGCACGAAACGGACCAGAAATTGGCCAAAATTGTGAGTGTCATTGACCGACACGTAAACGCACCACGGGATCCGTAAATCCTGGAAATCACTCCGGGACCCCCAAAACTAAGTAATACTCTAAGAAACGGGCCAGAATCGGCCCAAACTGCGGTTGTTCATGACCTACACTTATGCGCACCTTGGGGTTCAACAACCATGGAAATCGCTTTGGGACCCCAAAACGGTGAGTAATAGTCCACGAAACGGGTCAAAATCGAAAAAAACGCGAGTGTTGATGACCGACACGTAAACGCACCCCGGGGTTTGTTAATCGAGGAAATCACTCCGGGACCCCAAAACAGTGCGTAATAGTCTACAAAATGGGCAACAATCGGCCAAAAGTCTGAGTGTTGATGACCAACACGTAAACGCACCTCGCGGTTCGTTAATCGTGGAAATCACTTCGAGACCCCAAAACAGTGCGTAATAGTCCACGAAACAGGGCAGAATGGGCCAAAACTGCAAGTGTTGATAACCGACACATATACGCACCCGAGTGTCCGTCAATCATGAAAATCACACCGGGACCCAAAACTTAGAGTAATAGTGCACGAAACGGACCAAAAAATTGCCAAAATTGTGAGTGTCATTGACCGACACGTAAACGCACCACGGGGTTCGTAAATCGTGGAAACCACTCCGGGACCCCCAAAACTAAGTAATACTCTAAGAAACGGGCCAGAATCGGCCCAAACTGCGATTGTTGATGACGTACAGTTAAGCGCACCTTGGGGTTCAACAACCATGGAAATCGCTTTGGGACCCCAAAACGGTGAGTAATAGTCCACAAAACGGGTCAAAATCGAAAAAAAACGCGAGTGTTGATGACCAACACGTAAACGCACCCCGCGGTTCGTTAATCGTGGAAATCACTTCGAGACCCCAAAACAGTGCGTAATAGTCCACGAAACGGGGCAGAATGGGCCAAAACTGCAAGTGTTGATGACCGACACATATACGCACCCGAGTGTCCGTCAATCATGAAAATCACACCGGGACCCAAAAATTAGAGTAATAGTGCACGAAACGGACCAAAAATTTGCCACAATTGTGAGTGTCATTGACCGACACGTAAACGCACCACGGGGTTCATAAATCGTGGAAACCACTCCGGGACCCCCAAAACTAAGTAATACTCTAAGAAACGGGCCAGAATCGGCCCAAACTGCGATTGTTGATGACCTACACTTAACCGCACCTTGGGGTTCAACAACCATGGAAATCGCTTTTGGACCCCAAAACGGTGAGTAATAGTCCACGAAACGGGTCAAAATTGACAAAAACGCGAGTGTTGATGACCGACATGTAAACGCACCCCGGGGTTCGTCAATTGTGGAAATCACTCCGGGACCCCAAAACAGTGAGTAATAGTCTACAAAATGAGCAAGAATCGGCCAAAAGTGTGAGTGTTGATGACCAACACGTAAACGCACCCTGCGGTTCGTTAATCGTGGAAATCACTTCGAGACCCCAAAACACTCCGTAATAGTCCAAAAACGAGGCAGAATCGGCCAAAACTCTGAGTGTTGATGACCGACACATAAACGCTCCCGAGTGTCCGTCAATCATGAAAATCACGGGACCCAAAAAATAGAGTAATAGTGCACGAAACGGACCAGAAATTGGCCAAAATTGTGAGTGTCATTGACCGACACGTAAACGCACCACGGGGTTCGTAAATCGTGGAAATCACTCCGGGACCCCCAAAACTAAGTAATACTCTAAGAAACGGGCCAGAATCGCCCAAACTGCGATTGTTGATGACCTACACTTAAGCGCACCTTGGGGTTCAACAACCATGGAAACCAATTTGGGACCCCAAAACGGTGAGTAATAGTCCATGAAACGGGTCAAAATCAAAAAAAAAAGAGTGTTGATGAACGACACGTAAACGCACCCCGGGGGTTCGTTAATCGTGGAAATCACTCCGGGACCCCAAAACAATGAGTAATAGTCTACAAAACGGGCAAGAATCGGCCAAAAGTCTGAGTGTTGATGACCAACACGTAAACGCACCCCGCGGTTCGTTAATCGTGGAAATCACTTCGAGACCCCAAAACAGTGCGTAATAGTCCAAGAAACGGGGCAGAATCGGCCAAAACTGCAAGTGTTGATAATCGACACATATACGCACCCGAGTGTCCGTCAATCATGAAAATCACACCGGGACCCAAAAAATAGAGCAATAGTGCACTAAACGGACCAAAAATTTGCCACAATTGTGAGTGTCATTGACCGACACGTAAACGCACCCCGCGGTTCATTAATGGTGGAAATCACTTTGAGACCCCAAAACAGTGCGTAATAGTCCACGAAACGGGGCAGAATCGGCCAAAACTGCAAGTATTGATGACCGACACATAAACGCACCCGAGTGTCCGTCAATAATGAAAATCACATCGGGACCCAAAAAATAGAGTAATAGTGCATGAAATGGACCAAAAATTGGCCAAAATTGTGAGTGTCATTGACCGACACGTAAATGCACCACGGGGTTCGTAAATCATGGAAACCACTTCGGGACCCCCAGAACTAAGTAATACTCTAAGAAACGGGCCAGAATCGGCCCAAACTGCGATTGTTGATGACCTACACTTAAGCGCGCACCTTGGGGTTCAACAACCATGAAAATCGCTTTGGGACCCCAAAACGGTGAGTAATAGTCCACGAAACAGGTCAAAATCGACAAAAAACGCGAGTGTTGATGACCGACATGTAAACGCACCCCGGGGTTCGTCAATTGTGGAAATCACTCCGGCACCCCAAAACAGTGAGTAATAGTCGACAAAATGGGCAAGAATCGGCCAGAAGTGTGAGTGCTGATGACCAACACGTAAACGCACTCCTCGGTTCGTTAATCGTGGAAATCACTTCGAGACCCCAAAATAGTGCGTAATAGTTCATGAAACGGGCCAGAATCGGCCAAAACTGTGAGTGTTGATGACTGACACATAAACGCACCCGAGTGTTCGTCAATCATGGAAATCACACCGGGACCCAAAAAACAGAGTGATAGTCCAGGAAACGTGCCAGAATCGGCCAAAACTGCAAGTGTTGACGACCGACACATAAACGCACCCGAGTGTCCGTCAATCATGAAAATCACACCGGGACCCAAAAAATAGAGTAATAGTGCACGAAACGGACCAGAAATTGGCCAAAATTGTGAGTGTCATTGACCGAGACGTAAACGCAACATGGGGTTCATAAATCGTGGAAATAACTCCGGGTCCCCCAAAACTAAGTAATAGTCTAAGAAACGGTCCAGAATCGGCCAAAATTGCGAGTGTTGATGACCTACACTTAAGCGCACCTTGGGGTTCAACAACCATGGAAATCGCTTTGGGACCCCAAAACGGTGAGTAATAGTCCATGAAATGTGTCAAAATCGACAAAAATCGCGAGTGTTGATGACCGACACGTAAACGCACCCCGGGGTTCGTTAATCGTGGAAATCACTCCGGGACCCCAAAACAGTGAGTAATAGTCTACAAAATGGGCAAGAATCGGCCAAAAGTGTGAGTGTTGATGACCAACACGTAAACGCACCCCGCGGTTCGTTAATCGTGGAAATCACTTCGAGACCCCAAAACAGTGCGTAATAGTCCATGAAACGGGCCAGAATCGGCCAAAACTGTGAGTGTTGATGACCGACACATAAACGCACCCGAGTGTTCGTCAATCATGGAAGTCACACCGGGACCCAAAAAACGTGCCAGAATCGGCCAAAACTGTGAGTGTTGATGACCGACACGGAAGCGCACCTTGGGGTTCAACAACTACGGAAATCACTTCGGGGCCCCAAAATAGTGAGTAAATAGTCCACGAAACGGCCAGAATCAGCCAAAAATGTGAGTGTTGATGACCTACACGAAAATGCACCCCGAGGTTCATAAATCATAAAAATCACTCTGGGACCCCCAAAACTGAGAGATAGACCAAGAAACGGGCCAGAATCGGCCCAACTGCAATTGTTGATGACCTACACTTAAGCGCACCTTGGGGTTCAACAACCATGGAAATTGTTTTGGGGCGTAATAGTCCACGAAACGGGTCAGAATCGACAAAAACCGCGAGTGCTGATAACCGACACATAAGCGCACCCGGGTGTTTGTTAATCGTGGAAATCACTCCGGGGCCCCAAAACAATGAGTAATAGTCCACGAAACGGGCCAGAATCGGCCAAAACTGCTAGTGTTGATGACCGACATGTAAAAACACTCCATGGTTCGTTAATCATGGAAATCACTCCGGGACCCCAAAACAGTGAGTAATAGTCCACGAAACGGGCTAGAATCGGCCGAAACTATGACTGTCGATGACCGACACGTAAACGCACCATGGGGTTCAACCACTATGGAATCGCTTCGGGACCCCTAAATGATGAGTAATAGTCCACGAATCGCGTCAGAATTGGCCAAAACTGTGAGTGTTGACAACAGAGATGAAACCGCACCCCGGGGATTGTAAATCCTGAAAATCGCTCTGGGACCCCCAATACTGAGTGATAGACCAAGAAACGGGCCAGAATCGGCCCAACTGCAATTGTTGATGACCTGCACTTAAGCGCACCTTGGGCTTCAACAACCATGGAAATCGTTTTGGGGCGTAATAGTCCATGAAACGGGTTAGAATCGACCAAAAACCGCGAGTGCTGATAACCGACACATCAGCGCACCCGGGCGTTCGTTAATCATGGAAATCACTCCAGGGACCCAAAACAATGAGTAATAGTCCACGAAATGGGCTAGAATCGGCCAAAACTGCTAGTGTTGACGACCGACATGTAAACACACTCTATGGTTCGTTAATCACGGAAATCACTCCGGGACCCCAAAACAGTGACTAATAGTCCACGAAACGGGCCGGAACCGGTCGAAACTATGAGTGTCGATGACCGACATGTAAACGCACATTGGGTTTCAACCACTATGGAATTCCTTCGGGACCCCTAAATGATTAGTAATAGTCCACGAATTGCGTCGGTATTGGCCAATACTGTGAGTGTTGACAACAGAGACGCAAACGCACACCGGGGATTGTAAATCGTGGAAATCGCTCTGGGACGCCAGTACGGTGAGTAATAGTGCACAAAATGGACCAGAAATTGGCCAAAATTGTGAGTTTCATTGACCGACACGTAAACGCATCACGGGGTTCGTAAATCGTGGAAATCACTCCACGACCCCCAAAACTAAGTAATACTCTAAGAAACGGGCCAGAATCGGCCCAAACTGCGATTGTTGATGACCTACACTTAAGCGCACCTTGGGGTTAAACAACCATGGAAATCGCTTTGGGACCCCAAAACGGTGAGTAATAGTCCACGAAACAGGTCAAAATCGACAAAAAACGTGAGTGTTGATGACCGACACGTAAACGCACCCCGGAGTTCGTTAATCGTGGAAATCACTTCGGGACCCCAAAACAGTGAGTAATAGTCTACAAAATGGGCAAGAATCGGCCAAACGTGTGAGAATTGATGACCAACACGTAAATGCACCCCGCGGTTCGTTAATCGTGGAAATCACTTCGAGACCCCAAAACAGTGCGTAATAGTCCACGAAACGGGGTAGAATGGGCCAAAACTGCAAGTGTTGACGACCGACACATAAACGCACCCAAGTGTCTGTCAATCATGAAAATCTCACCGGGATTTAAAAAAATGAGTAATAGTGCATGAAACGGACCAGAAATTGGCCAAAATTTTGAGTGTCATTGACCGAGACGTAAACGCACCACGGGGTTCATCAATCGTGATCACTACGGGACCCCCAAAACTAAGTAATACTCTAAGAAACGGTCCAGAACTAGCCATAATTGCGATTGTTGATGACCTACACTTAAGCGCACTTTGGGGTTCAACAACCATGGAAATCGCTTTGGGACCCCAAAACGGTGAGTAATAGTCCACGAAATGTGTCAAAATTGACAAAAACCGCTAGTGTTGATAACCGACACGTAAACGCACCCCGGGGTTCGTTAATCGTGGAAATCACTCCCGGACCCCAAACAGTGAGTAATATTCTACAAAATGGGCAAGAATTGGCCAAAAGTGTGAGTGTTGATGACCAACACGTAAACGCACTCGGCGGTTCCTTAATCGTGGAAATCACTTCAAGACCCCAAAACAGTGCGTAATAGTCTACTAAACGGGCCAGAATCGGCCAAAACCGCGAGTGTTGATGACCGACACGTAAACGCACCCGAGTGTTCGTCAATCATGGAAATCACACCGGGACCCAAAAAACAGAGTGATAGTCCAAGAAACGTGCCAGAATCGGCCAAAACTGTGAGTGTTGATGACCGACACGTAAGCGCACCTTGGGGTTCAACAACTATGGAAATCACTTCGGGGCCCCAAAACAGTGAGTAAATAGTCCATGAAACGGGCCAGAATCAGCCAAAACTGTGAGTGTTGATGACCGACACGTAAATGCACCCCGGGTTCATAAATCGTGGAAATCACTGCGGGAACCCTCAAAACTGAGTGATAGACCAAGAAACGGGCCAGAATCGGCCCAACTGCGATTGTTAATGACCTACACTTAAGCGCACCTTGGGGTTAATAGTCCACGAAACGGGTCAGAATCAACAAAACCGTGAGTGTTGGTAACCGACACATAAGCGCACCTGGGGGTTCGTTAATCGTGGAAATCACTCTAGGGCCCCAAAATAATGAGTAATAGTCCACGAAACGGGCCAGAATCGCCAAAACTGCTAGTGTTGATGACCGACATGTAAACACACTCTATGGTTCGTTAGTCATGAAAATCACTCCGGGACCCCAAACCAGTGTGTAATATTCCACGAAACGGGCCAGAATCGGCCGAAACTATGAGTGTCGATGACCGACAAGTAAACGCACCTTGGGGTTCAACAACTATGGAAATCGCTTCGGGACCCCTAAATGATGAGTAATAGTCCATGAATCGCATTAGAATTGGCCAAAACAGAAAACGTTGACGACAGACATGCAAATGCACGCCGAGGATTTTCAATCTTGGAAATCGCTCTGTGGCACCAAAACTGTGAGTAATATTGCATGAAATGTACAAGAAATTGGCCTAAATTGTGAGTTTTATTGACCGACACGTAAACACACCCTGGAGTTTGTCAACCGTGGAAATCACTCCGGGACCCCAAAACAGTGAGCAATAGTCCAGGAAACGACCAGAATCGGCCAAAATTGTGAGTGTTGATGACCGACACGTAAGCGCTCATTGGGGTTCAACAACTATGGATATCACTTTGGGACCCCAAAACGGTGAGTAATAGTCCACGAAACGCGTCAAAATTGGCCAAAATTGTGAGTGTTGATGACCGACACGTAATCACACCCCGGAGTTCGTAAATCGTGGAAATCACTCCGGGACCCCAAAACTAAGTAATAGTACAAGAAACGGGCCACTATCGGCCCAAATTGTGAGTGTTGATGACAGACATGTAAACGCACCCCACGGTTCGTTAATCGTGGAAATCACTTTGATACCCCAAAACAATGCCTAATAGTCCACGAAATGGGCCAGAATCGGCCAAAACTGCGAGTGCTAATGACCGACACATAATTGCACCCGAGATTTCGTCAATCATGGAAACCACGCCGGGACCCAAAAACCGGGTAATAGTCCAAGAAACGGGCCAGAATCGGCCAAAACTGTGAGTGTTGATGAACGACACATAAATGCACCCCGCGGTTCGTTAACCGTGGAAATCACTCCGGGGCCCCAAAATAGTGATTAATAGTCCATGAAACGGGCCAGAATCAGCCAAAACTATGAGTGTTGATGACTGACACGTAAGCGCCCATTGAGGTTCAACAATCATGGAAATCACTTCAGGACCTAAAAACGGTGAGTAATATCCCACGAAACACGTTAGACTTGGCCAAAACTGTGTGTGTTGCTAACCGACACGTAAACACACCCTGGGTTCGTTAATCGTCGAAATCATTTTGGGACCCCCATAACTAAGTAATAGTCTTAGAAACGGGAAGGAATCGGCTCAAACTGCGATTGTTGATGACCTACACTTAAGCACACCTTGGGGTTCAACAACCATGGAAATCGCTTTGGGCCCCAAAACGGTGAGTAACAGTCCACGACACGGGTCAGAATCGACAAAAACTGTGAGCGCCGAAAATCAACTCGTAAGCGCACCCGGGGGTTCGTTAATTGTGGAAATCACTCCGGGGCCCCAAAACAGTGAGTAATAATCCACGAAATGGGCCAGAATTGGCGAAAACTTCTAGTATTGATGACCGACATGTAAATGCACCCCACGGTTCGTTAATCGTGGAAATCACTCCGGGACCCCAAAACAGTGAGTGTTGATGACCGACACGTAAACACACCTTGGGGTTCAACAACAATGTAAATCGCTTCGGGACCCCTAAATGGTGAGTAATAGCCCACAAATCGCATCAGAATTGGCCAAAACTATGAGTGTTGACGACAGACACGCAAATGCATCCCGGGGTTTGTCAATCGTGGAAATTGCTCTGGGACGCCAAAACGGTGACTAATAGTCCACGAAACGGGCCAGAATCGGCCAAAACTGTGAGTGTTGATGACCGACACATAAACGCACCCACGTGTACGACAATAATGGAAATCACACAGGGACCCAAAACAGAGTAATAGTCCAAGAAACGTGCCAGAATCGGCCAAAATTGTGAGTGTTGATGACCGACACGTAAACGCACCCCGTGGTTAATCGTGGAAATCACTCCGGGCCCCCAAACAGTGAGTAATAGTCCACAAAACGGGCCAGAATCAGCCAAAAATGTGAGTGTTGATGACCGACACATAAGCGCACCTTGGGGTTAAACAATTATGGAAATCACTTCGGGACCACAAAACGGTGAGTAATAGTCCAAGAAACGCGTCAGAATTGGCTAAAACTGTGAGTGTTGCTGATCGACACGTAAACGCACCCCGGGGTTCATAAATCGTGGAAATCACTCCAGGACCCCCCAAACTAAGTAATACTACATGAAACGGGCCAGAATCGGCCCAAACTGCGATTGTTGATGACCTACACTTAAGCGCACCTTGGGGTTCAGCAACCATATAAATCACTTTGGGGCCCCAAAACAGTGAGTAATAGTCCACGAAACGGGTCAAAATCGACAAAAACCACAAGTGTTGATAACCGACACATAAGCGCACCCGGGGGTTTGTTAATCGTGGAAATCACTCCGGGGCCACAAAACAATGAGTAATAGTCCACGAAACAGGCCAGAATCGGCCAAAACTGCTAGTGTTGATGACCGACATGTAAACGCAACCCGTGGTTCGTTAATCGTAGAAATCACTCAGGGACCCCAAAACAGTGAGTTTTGATGACCGACACATAAAGGCACCGCGCGGTTCGTTAATCGTGGAAATCACTTCGATACCCCAAAACAGTGCGTAATAGTCCATGAAACGGGCCAGAATTGGCCAAAACTGCGAGTGTTGAGGACCGACATGTAAAGGCACCACACGGTTCGTTAATCGTGGAAATCACTCCGGGACCCCAAAACAGTGAGTGTTGATGAGCGACACGTAAACGCGCCTTGGGGTTCAACAACAATGGAAATCGCTTCGGGACCCCTAAATGGTGAGTAATAGCCCACGAATCACGTTAGAACTGGCCAAAACTGTGAGTGTTGACGACAGACACGCAAACGCACACCGGGGATTGCGAATCATGGAAATCGCTCCGGGACGGCAAAACGGTAAGTGTTGATGAGTGTTGATGACCGACACATAAACGCACCCCAGTGTTCGTCAATCATGGAAATCACACCGGGACCCAAAAACAGAGTAACAGTCCAAGAAACGTGCCAGAATCGGCCAAAACTGTGAGTGTTGATGACCGACACGTAAACACACCCCGTGGTACATTAACCGTGGAAATCACTCCGGGGCCCCAAAATAATGAGTAATAGTCCACGAAACGGGCCTGAATCAGCCAAAACTGTGAGTGTTGATGACCGACACGTAAGCACACCTTGGGGTTCAACAACTATGGAAATCACGTCGGGACCACAAAACGGTGCGTAATAGTCCACGAAACGTGCCAGAATTGGCCAAAACTGTGAGTGTTGATGACCGACACGTAAACGCACCCCGGGGTTCATAAATCGTGGAAATCACTCCGGGGCCCCCAAAACTAAGTAATACTCTAACAAACGGGCCAGAATCGGCCCAAACTGTGATTATCGATGAGCTACACTTAAGCGCACCATGGGGTTCAATAACCATCGAAGTCGCTTTCGGACCCCAAAACGGTGAGTAATAGTCCACGAAACGGGTCAGAATCGGCAAAAACCACAAGTGTTGAGGACCGACACGTAAACGCACGCCGGGGTTCATTAATCGTGGAAATCACTCCGGAGCCCAAAACAGTGAGTAATAGTCTACAAAAAAGGCAAAAATCGGACAAAAGTGTAAGTGTTGATGACCGAAACGTAAACGCACCCCGCGGTTCGTTAATCATTGAAATCACTTTGATACACCAAAATAGTGCGTAATAGTCCACGAAATGGGCCAGAATCGGCAAAAACTGTGAGTGTTGATGACCGACACATAAATGCACCCCGGTGTTCGTCAATCATGGAAATCACGCCGAGACCCAAAAACAGAGTAATAGTCCAAGAAACGGGACAGAATCGGCCAAAACTGTGAGTGTTGATGACCGACACGTAAATGCACCACGCGGTTCGTTAACCGTGGAAATCACTCCAGAGGACCAAAAAGTGAGTAATAGTCCATGATACGGGCCAGAATAAGCCAAAACTATGAGTGTTGATGACCGACACGTAAGCGCGCCTTGGGGTTCAACAACTATGGAAATCACTTCGGGGCCATAAAACGGTGAGTAATAGTTCACGAAACACGTTAGAATTAGCCAAAATTGTGAGTGTTGCTGACCGACACGTAAACACAACCAGGGGTTCATAAATTGTGGAAATCATTTCGGGACCCCCATAACTAAGTAATAGTCCAAGAAACGGGCCAGAATTGGCCCAAACTGCGATTGTTGATGACCTACACTTAAGCGCACCTTGGGGTTCAACAACCATGCAAACCGCGAGTGTTGATAACCAACCCGTAAGCGCACCGGGGGTTCGTTAATCGTGGAAATCACTCCGGAACCCCAAAACAGTGAGTAATAGTTTACGAAACGGCCAGAATTGGCCAAACCTTCTAGTATTGATGACCGACATGTAAACGCACCCCACGGTTTGTTAATCGTGGAAATCACTCCGGGACCCCAAAACAGTGAGTGTTGATGACCAACGAGTAAACGCACCTTGGGGTTCAACAACTGTGGAAATCGCTTCGGGACCCCTAAATGGTGAGTAATAGCCCATGAATCACGTCAGAATTGGCCAAACCTGTGAGTGTTGACGACAGACACGCAAACGCACACCGGGTATTGTGAATCGTGGAAATCGCACTCGGACGCCAAAACCGTGAGTAATAGTCCACGAAACGGGCCAGAATCGGCCAAAACTGTGAGTATTGATCAACGACACATAAACGCACCCAAGTGTTCGTCAATCATGGAAATCACATCGGGACCCAAAAATAGAGTAATAGTCCAAGAAACGTGCCAGAATCGGCCAAAACTGTGAGTGTTGATGACCGACACGTAAATGCACCCCGTGGTTCATTAACCGTGGAAATCACTCCGGGGCCCCCAAACAATGAGTAATAGCCACGAAACGGGCCTGAATCAGCCAAAACTGTGAGTGTTGATGACAGGCACGTAAGCACAACTTGGGGTTCAACAACTATGGAAATCACGTCGGGACCACAAAACGGTGAGTAATAGTCCACGAAACGCGTCAGAATTGGCCAAAACTGTGAGTGTTGATGACCGACACGTGAACGCACCCCGGGGTTCATAAATCATGGAAAGCACTCCGGGGCCCCCAAAACTAAGTAATACTCTAAAAAACGGGCCACAATTGACCCAAACTGTGATTGTTGATGACCTACACTTAAGCGCACCATGGGGTTCAACAACCACGGAAGTCGCTTTGGGACCCCAAAACGGTGAGTAATAGTCCACGAAACTGGTCAGAATCGACAAAAACCACAAGTGTTGATGACCGACACGTAAAGGCACGCCGGGGTTCGTTAATCGTGGGAATCACTCCGGGACCCCAAAACAGTGAGTAATAGTCCACAAAAAAGGCAAGAATCAGAAAAAAGTGGAAGTGTTGATGACCGAAACGTAAACGCACCCCGCGGTTCGTTAATCGTTGAAATCACTTCGATACCCCAAAACAGTGCGTAATACTCCACGAAACAGGCCAGAATTGGCCAAAACTGCGAGTGTTGATGACCGACACATAAATTCACCCCGGTGTTCGTCAAGCATGGAAATCACGCCGAGACCCGAAAACAGAGTAATAGTCCAAGAAACGGGCCAGAATCGGCCAAAACTATGAGTGTTGATAACCGACGCGTAAATGCACCCTGCGGTTCGTTAACCGTGGAAAACACTCCGGGGGCCCAAAAAAGTGAGTAATAGTCCATGATACGGGCCAGAATTAGCCAAAACTATGAGTGTTGATGACCGACACGTAAGCGCGCATGGGGGTTCAACAACTATGGAAATCACTTCAGGACCTGAAAACGGTGAGTAATAGTCCATGATTAACGTTAGAATTGGCCAAAATTGTGAGTGTTGCTGACCGACACGTAAACACAACCCGGGGTTCGTAAATCGTGGAAATCATTTCGGGACCCCCATAACTAAGTAATAGTCCAAGAAACGGGCCGGAATCGGCGCAAACTGCGATTGTTGATGACCTACACTTAAGCGCACCTTGGGGTTCAGCAACCATCGAAATCGCTCTGGGGCCCCAAAACGGAGAGTAACAGTCCACGAAACGGGTCAGAATCGACAAAAACCGCGAGTGTGTATAACCAACCCGTAAGCGCACCCGGGGGTTCATTAATCATGGAAATCACTCCGGGGCCCCAAAATAGTGAGTAAGAGTCCACGAAACATGCGAGAATTGCCAAAACTTCTAGTATTGATGACCGACATGTAAATGCACCCCACGGTTCGTTAATCGTGAAAATCTCTCCGGGACCTCAAAAGAGTTAGTGTTGATGACGGACGAGTAAACGCACCTTGGGGTTCAACAACAATGGAAATCGCTTCGGGACCCCTAAATGTTTACTAATAGCCCACGAATCACGTCAGAATTGGCCAAAACTGTGAGTGTTGACGACAGACACGCAAACGCACACCGGGTATTGTGAATCGTGAAAATCGCTCTGGGACGCCAAAACGGTGAGTAATAGTCCATGAAACGGGCCAGAATCGGCCAAACCTTTGAGTGTCGATCAACGACACATAAACGCACCCAGTGTTCGTTAATCATGGAAATCACACCGGGACCCAAAAACATAGTAATAGTCCAAGAAACGTGCCAGAATCGGCCAAAACTGTGAGTGTTGATGACCGACACGTAAATGCACCCCATGGTTCGTTAACCATGGAAATCACTCTGGGGGCCCAAAAATATGTGTAATAGTCCATGATACGGGCCAGAATCAGCCAAAACTATGAGTGTTGATGACCGACACATAAGCGCACATTGGGGTTCAACAACTATGGAAATCACTTCGGGACCTGAAAACGGTGAGTAATAGTCCACGAAACACGTTAGAATTGGCCAAAATTGTGAGTGTTGCTGACCGACACGTAAACAAACCCGGGGTTCGTAAATTGTGGAAATCATTTCGGGACCCCCATAACTAAGTAATAGTCCAAGAAACGGGTTAGAATTGGCCCAAACTGCGATTGTTGATGACCTACACTTAAGCGCACCTTTGGGTTCAACAACCATGGAAATCGTTTTGGGCCCCAGAACGGTGAGTAACAGTCCATGAAACGGGTCAGAATCGAGACAAAAACGCGAGTGTTGATAACCAACCCGTAAGCGCACCCGGGGGTTCGTTAATCGTGGAAATCACTCCGGGGCCCCAAAAAAGTGAGTAATAGTCCACGAAATGGGCCAGAATCGGCCAAAACTGTGAGTGTTGATGACCGACACGTAAACTCACGCCGGGGTTCGTTAATCGTGGAAATCACTCTGGGACCCCAAAGCAGTGAGTAATAGTCTACAAAAAAGGTAAGAATTAGACAAAAGTGTTAGTGTTGATGACCGAAACGTAAACGCACCCCGCGGTTCGTTAATCGTTGAAATCACTTCGATACCCCAAAACAGTGCGTAATACTCCACGAAACGGGCCAGAATCAGCCAAAACTGTTAGTGTTAATGAGCGACAGGTAAATGCACCCCGGTGTTCGTCAATCATGGAAATCACGCCGAGACCCAATAACAGAGTAATAGTCCAAGAAACGGGCCAGAATCGGCCAAAACTGTGAGTGTTGATGACCGACACGTAAAAGCACCCCGTGGTTCGTTAATCGTGGAAATCACTCCGGGGGCCCAAAAAAGTGAGTAATAGTCCATGATACGGGCCAGAATCAGCCAAAACTATGAGTATTGATGACCGACACGTAAGCGCGCCTTGGGGTTCAACAACTATGGAAATCACTTCGGGACCTGAAAACAGTGAGTAATAGTTCACAAATTACGTTAGAAATGGCCAAAATTGTGAGTGTTGCTGACCGACACGTAAGCACAACCCGGGGTCATTTCGGGACCCCCATAACTAAGTAATAGTCCAATAAATGAGCCAGAATCGGCCCAAACTGCGATTGTTGATGACCTACACTTAAGCGCACCTTTTGGTTCAACAACCATGGAAATTGCTTTGGGGCCCCAGAACGGTGAGTAACAGTCCACGAAACGGGTCAGAATCGACAAAAACCGTGAGTGTTGATAACCAACCCGTAAGCGCACCCAAGGGTTCGTTAATCGTGGAAATCACTCCGGGGCCCCAAAAAAGGGAGTAATAGTCCACGAAACGGGCCAGAATCAGCCAAAACTGTGAGTGTTGATGACCGACACGTAAACGCACGCCGGGGTTCGTTAATCGTGGAAATCACTCCGGGACCCCAAAACAGTGAGTAATAGTATACAAAAAAGGCAAGAATCGAACAAAACTGTAAGTGTTGATGACCGAAACGTAAACGCACCCCGTGGTTCGTTAATCGTTGAAATAACTTCGATACCCCAAAACAGTGTGTAATACTCCAAGAAATGGGCCAGAATCGGCCAAAACTGTGAGTGTTGATGACCGAGACGTAAATGCACCCCGTGGTTCGTTAATCGTGGAAATCACTCCGGGGGCCCAAAAAAGTGAGTAATATATCATGATACGGGCCAGAATCAGCAAAACTATGAGTATTGATGACCGACACGTAGGCGCACCTTGGGGTTCAACAACTATGGAAATCACTTCGGGACCTGAAAACAGTGAGTAATAGTTCACAAAACACGTTAGAATTGGCCAAAATTGCGAGTGTTGCTGACCGACACGTAAGCACAACCCGGGGTCATTTCAGGACCCCCATAACTAAGTAATAGTCCAATAAACGAGCCAGAATCGGCCCAAACTGCGATTGTTGATGACCTACCACTAGTAGGGAAAACCTTATACATAGAAATATAGCAACAGCGCGGGTCAAAAAACTCCGCTATTGCTATATAGCAAGAGCGACCAAATAAAAACTAAGCTACACACAAAACTTAGCAATGGCGCTGTCAGAAAAAAGCGCTACTACTAATATTCCCATTGGCGAGAATGCTAGGCTACGACAGGAGTAGCGAGCTTAATGTAAACGCTCATCGCTAGAAACACGATTAGCGGCGCATTTCATAAGAAGAGCGCTACTACTAACGGAAATAAAATAAGATGATAAACAAATAGAAATTTAAATGAAAATGAAAGAAATAGAAAAAGGAGAAAGGAAAAAATAAAATGTAAAGCAAAATAAACGAAAAAGCGAAAAATCGGAGGAAGGCATAGCAGCAGCGTTTGTTTGTAAGAGGCGCTATAGCTAACGTAGCTGCAGCGCGTGTCCTAGACCCCCGCCATAGAAATAGAATAGGAAATTAGCTATAGCAGCAGCGCGTTTTGAGGAAAGCGCTACAGCTAACTTAGCTATAGCGCTGCTTTTTAAACGCGCTACCGCTAAGTTTGACTTAGCCAAAAACCGCTTCCCCGCCACCACTTCCCGTAAATCCTAAAACCCACCCAGCAGCCGCATTGCCTCCTCGATTCATAGTCGCCCACACTTAGCCACCGACGACACCGAGCCGCCTAACGCCACGGAGACATGTGCCTCGTCAACGCCACCGAGCTGTCGCCGACGCCACCTTCCTCGCCGTCACCGGAGACGCCTGCCTCCCTCACCATCACCGAGACGCCTGCCTCCCTCGCCACCACACCGCCTCCGCCGCCACCACCGAGCCATCATCTCAGAAGCCCCACCCCCCTCTCTCTCTCTCATGCATAGGTTAGCCAGTTTAATTAGGTTAATTATCTAGGTTAGGGCAAAAATTTAGTTAGGGCATTGACAGAGAAGTAGTTAGGTTAACTAGTTTAATTAGGTTAATTATCTAGGTTAGTGCAAAAACTTAGTTAGGGCTTTGACAGAAAACTAGTCAGGTTAACTAGTTAAATTAGGTTAATTATCTATGTTAATTAGTGCAAAAATTTATTTTAGGCTTTGACAAAGAACTCGCTGCGTTAACTAGTTTAATTAGGGTTAATTATCTAGGTAAACTAGATTAACTAACTAGGTTAAATAGGTAGATTAATTAGGTTCATTGGATTAACAAGCTAGGTTAAGTAGATTGGCAAAGGTTTTTGATTTTTGAAAAGACCACTATTTTTCAAGGAAAAGAATTTAGGCAAATTTTATTTTTCATTGAAGTGGTCATGTTATATCTTTTCATTGAAGTTGTTCGATTGTGCCCAAGTGGCTTTGTGGTTTCCAGGGAATGATGTTGAGTGGCCTATGTTTTGCTGGAATGTTGATTCATTTCTGTTCTGGCAAATTTCAGGTTCTCGATTTGTCCACTTTTTAGCAAAGGTCATGCCGAAATTTCCCGTGAATTTCGGCATGACTTGTGCTACAAACTAGGACATATCGATTGCCCGGGATTTGCCGCACCAGGAAGGAGTCAACATTCCTGCAAAACAATAGTCCTTTTTTATGTCACTATTCATTTTATTAGGTCTAGAATTAATTGACTAGATTTAATCATAGGAAACATGGCTAGCAACAATGAAGGAAAGGGTTCGGTGATTATGCGACGCTCACCGGGCGGCGCATTTAATTTTTAGCTTTACCGACGATCAACATGATGTTGTTGCTGGGCCCACCGGTGGCATCGGGATCGAGACCGACACGCAGACCGGTCTTTGAGACCGACACGCAGACCGGTGCTGAGACTGACACCGGCGCTGAGATTCAGACCGGCATCGAGACCGGCGCTGAGACCGGTGCTGCCTCGGGGAGCGGAGACGGTGTAGAACCGAAAGCAAAGAGGCAACGGGTTCCTAACAAACTCAGGACTACTAGACTGGTGGTCACGGAGGTGGACGATGGCAATTTTGAGCCAAAGGCGCCCGAGGAAGCGCGCGCGTGCTACGGCAATCAAATAGGCTGCACCATACGGACAACCGCCACCATCAACGATGAGAATCTAAAGAAGATAGAAAATATGAGGAGCTCCCTCCTAAAAAGTTTCAACAGATATTCTTGTTCCGGGCCGGAATGAGAAGGATTATGAAGATCCGCATAATGACCCGCAATGAAGAAGATAAACAAACACGCCATGACCAAGTTTAGCAACGCGTTGGCGCTGGAAAAATCGAGTGAAAGGAAAGATCAACGACGGGGAACCCTACTCCGAGATTGTAAAGGATAGTCCGACAATCACGGAAGAGCAGTTTCAAATATTCAAGGAGGCTTGCGAGGCCGAAGCTGCCAAAGGAAAGTCTAAGTACATGAAGGGGCTTCAAAAGAGGAACATTGGGACCCACCACCTCGGAAGCCGTGGTTACGGCGGAAAGAGGTCCAAATGGGCCAAGGAGGACGCGGAAGCCGCGAGTCTGGGCACCGCAGACCCCTTGGCGGATTTCACCGCCCCTTGAGGCGTGATTTACCGAGGGCCCACCACCGTTGGGACCCATTGAAGATGGTTTATGAGACAACACCGGTCATTACAGAGTTCATGAGACTGCTGGTAATTTTAGTTTCTGATCAATTCGACTACACACGTTATTCATATTTGTAAACGATCCTTGTGCCTTTTGCAGAGAGAGCAACACCAGATTGCGGCCGAAAGCGACTCGCTGTCTGAGGCATTGGTGAGGCCCAAGTGGGACCTCCATTCAACCGGGCGTTGAACATATTGAAACGACAACCGGTGGATACTCGACCGTCGTATGGACGCGTGCACGGTGTGGGAGACGGCGCCACGTGGAAGAAGTACTACCGTGAGACCACGGAGGAGAAAAAGGAAAGACGGAGGTTAACTGAAGAAAGCATCGACAAGAAGGTTGAGATTGCGGTTGAGAAGAAATCATATCGACAATCAAGAATAGCGGTAGCTGCCGCAAAACAAAGCGATTGCAGATATATCTACTTCCTTGGTGATGGGCGTTCACACTTGGACAAGGGAAAATCCAAAAAAAATGCAGAGGACTTTCCCCTTGCTGACTTCTTGGCAGCACATGCTCCCGCACCGGCTCCCGCACCTGATCCCGCACCGGCTCCCGCACCTGCTCCCGCACCGGCTCCCGCACCGGCTGTCGCACCGAACGTGCTCGGTAGTGCCTCCTCTTTGGCTGAGCTCGACGCCCTCACGGTATCTGCCACACCGGCCCCCTTCAATATAAATGTATAATCTCCCGTTTCCGTTGCCTTTCGGATGTCTCACGTCGCAGACTTTTATTTGCAGCCCGACGAAACCCCGTGCACCATATTGTACACCATCGGCGAATGAAGGTGGAAGTGGGCAAGGGACGATAATGGAGCCGAAGGAACCATTGTTCCACAGCCGGTCGATCCCCGAACGTCTTCAAGGTTTCCGTGGCGATGTCAAACCGGGCCACGAAATTTGCCTCCTCTAATACTAGTGGGGATGACGACGAGACCCCGCGGCGGCTTCGTGATTGTTGCAATGGGTGGGTCCTGTTGTGGCCAAAGAGTCTGCTTCGTCTGGAGGCGGCCGGGAGCACACCCACGAGCACGCAGCCTCAGCAAGGTATGAACATCAACACCTCACCTATCCAATTAGCGTCGGGTGTCGGGTTGGGTGATAGCGGACGGGGTAAGCAGGTGGCTCCATTAGAGGCTGATGACGTCGCCATGGTTGAGGATGAGGATGACGATGGCGCTGAACAGTATGTCTATACTGGCGCCTCCTCAGGGTTTGAGCATCATGAGTCGGTGCCTGAATTACCGCCTCAACGTGTTATTGACGACCATCCGGTGGTAAAGAAGCCTAGGAAGAGAGCGAGGAAAGGCAAAAAGCTGATTCTATGATCCAGCCGCCTCGGCAGCCTCGGCCGGGACCGTGTAGATATCCCGATGCGGATAAATGGCATATCCCCGGTCGACCAATCCTACCAAACAGCGCCACGGGCCAGATTCGGCGATCTAAGGAGACTTCATGACGATGTGCTGCGGGAGAAAGGCCTCATCGCCTCGAAAGATCCAGGATACCCACTCTACGTGGTTAGCATTCCGCAGCAAATGTCGTACGTCAAGGGCTTCCCCGCGGATAAGTTCTTCCTCCGATTCGATTACATATTCGACATGTTTCACGTGAAGAAGCTGGATTTTACTTTTGTCCGCCTTTATGCCTTGCACATGAGCTACATCATTGGGGTTGAGCAGATAGCTCATATCTGTGTTGTTGACCCGTACTACATGCACGAGGGCTTCTTGGGAGTCTGTGCACAGCATCGTGAATACACGAGGGATTACATCGTCAGTTTCATGCTCGCCAAGAAGGACAAGGAGGCGATTCTCGTGCCTTATCATCCCGTGTAAGTCATCCGCGCTGCTATCCTTCCTTCGAATTCAATAATTCATTTGCACGGTGGAGGCTAATTAATTGGACGTGTACTTATTTTGCGCAGCGGCGGGCGCGCCGTCCTCATCATCCTCTACCCCCGATTCTCCCACGCTCTTTACTTGGACTCGTCGAAGAACATTCACAAAAAGGATTACACCCACATCAAAGATGTTCTCGACAGTGCTATGTTTTACTACCAAGCAAGGGGTGGAGAGGTTAGGGACATGAAGAGAAGGGGCGGCAGGCCCGCCTTCAGTCATAAGATCGACTTCTGCTGCATCTAGCAACCGAACGATTCTCTTAATGATGGATTCTATGTCCTACACCACATGCTGCAGTACCGACGGGATCACCAGAACCTTCACATGGCACCTAGATCTAGCGATGCCCATATTCTGCAATGGGCAAAGGACATAGGAGATATCGAGGATCATCGACTTGAGCTGAGTTCTATAACATCCAGCGAACTTGCCCAAATCATCATGAATGAGGTCGCCGGAAAAACATGGATGTTCCATGCGTAAGGACAAATGTCGCGGAAGACGTCCGAACATGGATAGCCTCTCAGCGCCTCGACATGAAGCCTTTCACTAAGCTCGATGACTATCTCCCGACTTGGATGGATGGCACGACATGATGGAGTGATTGTCGATATATGACAATGTGTCCGCTTAGTCCATACTTTCTTTTATGACAAAACTTTGAGTTATGCACGGTGAAACTTTATTTGTGATGTAATTAAACCGTCCTCCTCCTCGACTAGCTTAAAATCACTCTAGTTAGGTCATTTTGGGTGGATGAACTTTGTTATTTATGCTTATGATATGTTGTTTCTATTTTTGCCAAGTCGGTCTCTTTGTGTTGCTCAACTATATATGTTGCATATCATCGACTCATGTGACGATGCAGGTGCATTGATCATAAATGGCGAAGAAGTGCTACGCCAGAGTATATATACGACAAGTGGCCGAGTGTCGTGCCCAGTGTACTGGTTTTCGGTTTCGGCGACACGCAAAGACTTAGTTTAGGTTCACGCTAGTGCGAGAGAGGATACTGAACTCATGTACTCAAAGTGATAGCTATTCTCGTATATCATTGTTTAGATGGATGACGATGTATTTGCAAGTAATCGAGACTTGTATCGCTATTTTCGAGATTGATGACGAGAGACCACTTTGTGTTGGATGATGATTATGATGATGACATGATTTGATGAGACTAATTGTATGTATATGCTATGATTACATTTGTATGTGGATGATATGCTAAAGATTATTGTATAAAGCCTATTCAAATGCAAAACAAATAAAAAACAAATCTGCAGGAAAAAAAACTAATAAAACTAGTAGTAGCGAGGGGGGGATTTAGCAAAAGCGCCGACTCACCAGTAGCGCTTACCCGTAAACGGCGCTGCAGATAATATCAGCAGCGTCCTTTCCTAAAGAGCACTGCAGCTATTCATGTGTAGCAGTAGCGTGGGTCAACACGCCGCTCTCGCTATACGTTAGTCAGAAGCGCTTATTAGTAGCGCCGCACCAGCCATCGAGAGGGCCAAAACCCGCTCTGCTGCTAGGCTTTTCAATAGTAGTATACACTTAAGCGCACCTTGGGGTTCAACAACCATGGAAATCGCTTTGGGGCCCCAAAACGGTGAGTAACAGTCCACGAAACGGGTCAGAATCGACAAAAACCGCGAGTGTTGATAATCAACCCGTAAGCGCACCCAAGGGTTCGTTAATCGTGGAAATCACTCCGGGGCCCCAAAAAAGTGAGTAATAGTCCACGAAACGGGCCAGAATCGGCCAAAACTGTGAGTGTTGATGACCGACACGTAAACGCACGCCGGGGTTTGTTAATCGTGGAAATCACTCCGGGACCCCAAAACAGTGAGTAATAGTATACAAAAAAGGCAAGAATCGGACAAAAATGTAAGTGTTGATGACCGAAACGTAAACGCACCCCGTGGTTCGTTAATCGTTGAAATCACTTCGATACCCCAAAACAGTGCGTAATACTCCACGAAACGGGCCAGAATCGGCCAAAACTGCGAGTGTTGATGAGCGACACATAAATGCACCCCGGTGTTCGTCAATCATGGAAATCACGCCGAGACCCAAAAATAGAGTAATAGTCCAAGAAACGGGCCAGAATCGGCCAAAACTGTGAGTGTTGATGACCGACACGTAAATGCACCCCGTGGTTCGTTAACCGTGGAAATCACTCCGGGGGCCCAAAAAAGTGAGTAATAGTCCATGATAAGGGCCAGAATTAGCCAAAACTATGAGTTTTGATGACCGACACGTAATCGTGCCTTGGGGTTCAACAACTATGGAAATCACTTCGGGACCTGAAAATGGTGAGTAATAGTCCAGAAAACACGTTAGAATTGGCCAAAATTGTGAGTGTTGATGACCGACACGTAAACACAAACCGGGGTTCGTAAATCGTGGAAATCATTTCGGGACCCCGATAACTAAGTAATAGTCCAAGAAACGGGCCAGAATCGGCCCAAACTATGATTGTTGATGACCTACACTTAAGTGCACCTTGGGGTTCAACAACCATAGAAATCGCTTTGGGGCCCCAAAACGGTGAGTAACAGTCCACGACACGGGTCAGAATCGACAAAAACCGCGAGTGTTGATAACCAACCCGTAAGTGCACTCGGGGGTTCATTAATCGTGGAAATCACTCCGGGGCCCCAAAACAGTGAGTAATAGTCCACGAAACGGGCCAGAATTGGCCAAAACTTCTAGTATTGATGACCGACATGTAAACGCACCCCACGGTTCGTTAATCGTGGAAATCACTCTGGGACCCCAAAACAGTGATTGTTGATGATCGACGAGTAAACGCACCTTGGAGTTCAACAACAATGGAAATAGCTTTGGGACCCCTAAATGGTGAGTAATAGCCCACGAATCACGTCAGAATTGGCCAAAACTATGAGTGTTGACGACAGACACGCAAACGCACACCCGGTATTGTGAAACATGGAAATCGCTCTAGGACGCCAAAACGGTGAGTAATAGTCCACAAAACGGGCCAGAATCGGCCAAACCTTTGAATA
Organism: Aegilops speltoides; assembly: GCA_021437245.1. Lineage (NCBI taxonomy): Eukaryota > Viridiplantae > Streptophyta > Magnoliopsida > Poales > Poaceae > Aegilops > Aegilops speltoides. The sequence continues at coordinate 1,091,243 of CM038145.1, read as the reverse complement.
TTTATGACCGACACATAAACGCACCCCAGTGTTCGTCAATCATGGAAATCACACCGGGACCCAAAAACAGAGTAATAGTCCAAGAAACGTGCCAGAATCGGCCAAAACTGTGAGGGTTGATAACCGACACGTAAATGCACCCCGTGGTTCATTAACCGTGGGAATCACTCCGGGGCCCCAAAACAATGAGTAATAGTCCACGGAACGGGCCTGAATCAGCCAAAACTGTGAGTGTTGATGACCGACACGTAAGCACAACTTGGGGTTCAACAACTATGGAAATCACTTCGGGACCACAAAACGGTGAGTAATAGTCCACGAAACGCGTCAGAATCGGTCAAAACTGTGAGTGTTGATGACCGACACGTGAACGCACCTCGGGGTTCATAAATCGTGGAAATCACTCCGGGGCCCCCAAAACTAAGTAATACTCTAACAATCGGGCCAGAATCGACCCAAAATGTGATTGTTGATGAGCTACACCTAAGCGCACCATGGGGTTCAACAACCATGGAAGTCGCTTTGGGACCCAAAAACGGAGAGTAATAGTCCACGAAATGGGTCAGAATCGACAAAAACCACAAGTGTTGATGACTGACACGTAAACGCACGCCGGGGTTCGTTTATCGTGGAAATCACTTCGGGACCCCAAAACAGTGAGTAATAGTCTACAAAAAGGCAAGAATCAGACAAAAGTGTAAGTGTTTATGACCGAAACGTAAACGCATCCCGCAGTTCGTTAATCGTTGAAATCACTTCGATACCCCAAAATAGTGCGTAATAGTCCACGTAACGGGCCAGAATCGGCCAAAAATGCGAGTGTTGATGACCAACACATAAATGCACCCCGGTGTTCATCAATCATGGAAATCACGCCGAGACCCAAAAATAGAGTAATAGTCCAAGAAACGGGCCAGAATCGGCCGAAACTGTGAGTGTTGATGACCGACACGTAAATGCACCCCGCGGTTCATTAACCATGGAAATCACTCCGGGGGCCCAAAAAAGTGAGTAATAGTCCATGATACGGGCCAGAATCAGCCTAAACTATGAGTGTTGATGACCGACACGTAAGCGCGACTTGGGGTTCAACAACTTTGGGAATCACTTCGGGATCTGAAAACGGTGAGTAATAGTCCACGAAACAAGTTAGAATTGGATAAAGTTGTGAGTGTTGCTGACCGACACGTAAACACAACCCGGGGTTCATAAATCATGGAAATCATTTCAAGACCCCCATAACTAAGTAATAGTCCAAGAAACGGGCCAGAATCGGCCCAAACTGCGATTGGTCATGACCTACACTTAAGCGCACCTTGGGGTTCAACAACCATGGAAATCGCTTTGGGGCCCCAAAACGGTGAGTAACAGTCCACGAAACGGGCCAGAATCGACAAAACCGCGACTGTGGATAACCAACCCGTAAGCGCACCCCGGGGTTCGTTAATCGTGGAAATCACTCCGGGGCCCCAAAACAGTGAGTAATAGCCCATGAAACAGGCCAAAATTGGCCAAAACTTCTAGTATTGATGACCGACGTGTAAACGCACCCAGGGTTCGTTAATCATGGAAATCACTCCGGGACCCAAAAACAGAGTAATAGTGCAAGAAACGTGCCAGAATCGGCCAAAACTGTGAGTGTTGATGACCGACACGTAAACGCATCCCGTGGTTCATTAACCGTGGAAATCACTCCGGGGCGCCAAAACAATGTGTAATAGTCCACGAAACGGGCCTGAATCAGCCAAAACTGTGACTGTTGATGACCGACACGTAAGCACAACTTGGGGTTCAACAACTATGGAAATCACTTCGGGACCACAAAACGGTGAGTAATAGTCCACGAAACGCGTCAGAATCGGTCAAAACTGTGAGTGTTGATAATCGACACGTGAACGCACCCCGGGGTTCATAAATCCTGGAAATCACTCCGGGGCCCCCAAAACTAAGTAATACTCTAACAAACGGGCCAGAATCGAAACAAACTGTGATTGTTGATGAGCTACACTTAAGCGCACCATGGGGTTCAACAACCGTGGAAGTCGCTTTGGGACCCAAAAACGGAGAGTAATAGTCCACGAAATGGGTCAGAATCGACAAAAACCACAAGTGTTGATGACTGACACGTAAACGCACGCTGGGATTCGTTTATCGTGGAAATCACTCCGGGACCCCAAAACAGTGAGTAATAGTCTACAAAAAAGGCAAGAATCGGACAAAAGTCTAAGTGTTTATGACTGAAACGTAAACGCACCCCGCGGTTCGTTAATCATTGAAATCACTTCGATACCCCAAAATAGTGCGAAATAGTCCACGTAACAGGCCAAAATCGGCCAAAAATGCGAGTGTTGATGACCAACACATAAATGCACCCCGGTGTTCATCAATCATGGAAATCACGCTGAGACCCAAAAATAGAGTAATAGTCCAAGAAACAGGCCAGAACCGGCCGAAACTGTGAGTGTTGATGACCGACACGTAAATGCACCCCGCGGTTCATTAACCGTGGAAATCACTCCGAGGGCCCAAAAAAGTGAGTAATAGTCCATGATACGGGCCAGAATCAGCCTAAACTATGAGTGTTGATGACCGACACGTAAGCGCGCCTTGGGGTTCAACAACTTTGGAAATCACTTCGGGATCTGAAAACGGTGAGTAATAGTCCACGAAACAAGTTAGAATTAGATAAAATTGTGAGTGTTGTTGACCGACACGTAAACACAACCCGGTGTTCGTAAATCATGGAAGTCATTTCGAGACCCCCATAACTAAGTAATAGTCCAAGAAACGGACCAGAATCGGCCCAAACTGCGATTGTTCATGACCTACACTTAAGCGCACCTTGGGGTTCAACAACCATGGAAATCGCTTTGGGGCCCCAAAACGGTGAGTAACAGTCCACGAAACGGGCTAGAATCGACAAAATCGCGAGTGTGGATAACCAACCCGTAAGCGCACCCGAGGGTTCTTTAATCGTGGAAATCACTCCGGGGCCCCAAAACAGTGACTAATAGCCCATGAAACGGGCCAGAATTGGCCAAAACTTCTAGTAATGATGACCGACGTGTAAACGCACCCCACGGTTCGTTAATCATGGAAATCACTCTGGGACCCCAAAACAGTGAGTGTTGATGACCGACGAGTAAATGCACCATGGGGTTCAGCATCACTGGAAATCGCTCCGGGACCCGTAAATGGTGAGTAATCGCCCACGAATCACGTCAGAATTGGCCAAAACTATGAGTGTTGACGACAGACACGCAAATGCACACGGGGATTATTGTGAATCGTGGAAATCGCTCTGGGACGCCAAAACGGTGAGTAATAGTCCACAAAACGGGCCAGAATCGGCCAAACCTGTGAGTGTTGATGACCGACACATAAACGCACCGCAGTGTTCGTCAATCATGGAAATCACACCGGGACCCAAAAACAGAGTAATAGTCCAAGAAACGTGCCAGAATCGGCCAAAACCATGAGTGTTGATGACCGACACGTAAGCACATCTTGGGGTTCAACAACTATGGAAATCACTTTGGGACCACAAAACGGTGAGTAATAGTCCACGAAACGTGTCAGAATTGGCCAAAATTGTGTGTGTTGATGACCGACACATAAACGCACCCTGGGGTTCATAAATCATGGAAATCACTCCGGGACCCCCAAAACTAAGTAATACTCCAAGAAACGGGCCAGAATCGGCCCAAACTGTGATTGTTGATGACCTACACTTAAGCGCACCTTGGGGTTCAACAACCATGGAAATCACTTTGGGGCCCCAAAACGGTGAGAAATAGTACACGAAACGGGTCAGAATCGTCAAAAACCACGAGTGTTGATGACCGACACATAAGCGCACCCGGGGGTTCATTAATCGTGGAAATCACTCTGGGGCCCCAAAACAATGAGTAATAGTCCATGAAACGGGCCAGAATCGGCCAAAACTGCTAGTGTTGATGACCGGCATGTAAACACACTAAGGTTCATATCATGGAAATCACTCCGGGACGACAAAACAGTGAGTAATAGTCCATGAAACCGTCCAGAATCGGCCGAAACTATGAGTGTCGATGACCGACACGTAAACTCACGTTGGGGTTCAACAACTATGGAAATCGCTTCGGGACCCCTTAATGATGAGTAATAGTCCATGAATCGCGTCAGAATTGGCTAAAACTGTGAATGTTGATGACAGACACGCAAACGCACGCCGGGGATTGTCAATCGTGGAAATAGCTCTGGGACGCCAAAACGGTGAGTAATAGTGCACGAAACGGGCTAGAAAATGGCCTAAATTGTGAGTGTTATTGACCGACACGTAAACGCAATCTAGAGTTTGTCAACAGTGGAAATCACACCGGGACCGCCAAAACTAAGTAATAGTGCAAGAAATGGGCCAAAATTGGCCCAAACTGCACTTGTTTATGATCGACACGTAAGCACACCATTGTTGGAAATATGCCCTAGAGGCAATAATAAAATGGTTATTATTATATTTCTTTGTTCATGATAATTTTCTGTTATTCATGCTATAATTGTGGTATCCGGAAATCGTAATACACGTGTGAATACATAGACCAGAACATGTCCCTAGTGAGCCTCTAGTTGACTAGCTCATTGATCGCCAGATAGTCATGGTTTCCTGACTATGGACATTGGATGTCATTGATAATGGTATCACATCATTAGGAGAATGATGTGATGGACAAGACCCAATCCTAAGCATAGCTCAAAGATCGTGTAGTTCGTTTAGCTAGAGCTTTTCCAAATGTCAAGTATCATTTCCTTACACCATGAGATTGTGCAACTCCCGAATACCGTAGGAGTGCTTTGGGTGTGCCAAATGTCACAACGTAACTGGGTGACTATAAATGTGCACTACAGGTATCTCCAAAAGTGTCTGTTGGGTTGGCACGAATCGAGACTGGATTTGTCATCCGCATGACGAGAGGTATCTTCGGCCCACTCAAGAATGCATCATCATAATGAGCTCAATGTGACCAAGTGTCTGGTCACGGGATCATGCATTACGGTACGAGTAAAGTGACTTGCCGGTAACGAGATTAAACGAGGTATTGGGATACCGACGATCAAATCTCGGGCATGTAACGTACTGATTGACAAAGGGAGTTGTATATGGGATTGCTTGAGTCCTCGACATCGTGGTTCATCCGATGAGATCATCGAGGAGCATGTGGGAGCCAACATGGGTATCCAGATCCCGTTGTTCGCTATTGACCGGAGAGGCGTCTCGGTCATGTCTGCATGTCTCCCGAACCCGTAGGGTCTACACACTTAAGGTTCGGTGACGCTAGGGTTGTAGAGATATGAGTATGTAGTAAACCGAAAGTTGTTGGGAGTCTCGGATGAGATCCCGGACGTCATGAGGAGTTCCACTATGGTCCGGAGGTAAAGAGTTATATATAGGAAGTGAAGTTTCGGCCATCAGGAAAGTTTCGGGGGTTACCGGTAGTGTACCGGGACCACCGGAAGGGTCCCAGGGGTCCACCAGGTGGGGCACCTAACCCAGAGGGCCCCATGGGCTGAAGTGGGAGGGGAACCAGCCCCTGGTGGCCTGGTGCGCCCCCCTTGGGCCCCCCTACGACTAGGGATGGAAACCCTAGGGTGGGGGGCGCCTCCACTTGCCTTGGGGGGCAAGCCACCCCCTCGGCCGCCGCCCCCCCTTGGAGATCCCATCTCCTAGGGCCGGCGCCCCTCCCCCAAGGGGCCTATATAAAGAGGGGGGAGGCAGGGCAGCCACACCCATGCTCTTGGCGCCTGCCTCTCCCCTTGCTACACCTCTCCCTCTCGCAGAAGCTTCGCGAAGCCCTGCTGAGATCGCTGCTACATCCACCACCACGCCGTTGTGCTGCTGGATCTTCATCAACCTCTCCTTCCCCCTTGCTGGATCAAGAAGGAGGAGACGTCTTCCTCAACCGTACGTGTGTTGAACGCGGAGGTGCCGTCCGTTCGGCGCTAGGATCTCCGGTGATTTGGATCACGACGAGTACGACTCCCTCAACCCCGTTCTCTTGAACACTTCTGCTCGCGATCTACAAGGGTATGTAGATGCACTCCCCTCTCTCGTTGCTAGATGAACTCATAGATTGATCTTGGTGAAAGCGTAGAATTTTTTATTTTCTGCAATGTTCCCCAACAGTGGCATCATGAGCTAGGTCTATGTATAGTTCTCTTTGCACGAGTAGAACACAAATTTGTAGTGGGCGTAGATGTTGTCAACTTTCTTGCCACTACTAGTCTTATTTTGCTTCAGCGGTATTGTGGGATGAAGCGGCCCAGACCGACCTTACACGTACGCTTACGTGAGACAGATTCCACCGACTTACATGCACTAGTTGCATAAGGTGGCTAGCTGGTGTCTATCTCTCCCACTTTAGTTGGAGCGGATTCGATGAAAAGGGTCCTTATGAAGGGTAAATAGAAGTTGACAAATCACATTGTGGCTTTCACGTATGTAAGAAAACGTTCTTGCTAGAACCCTATTGCAGGCACGTAAAACATGCAACAAGAATTAGAGGACGTCTAACTTATTTTTGCAGCATGTGATTGTGATGTGATATGGCCAAAAGTTGTGATGATGAATGATATATATGTGATGTATGAGATCATGTTCTTGTAATAGGAATCACGACTTGCATGTCGATGAGTATGACAACCGGCAGGAGCCATAGGAGTTGTCTTAATTATTATATGACCTGCGTATCAATGATTAAATGCCATGTAGTTACTTTACTTTATGTCTAAACCGTAAGCCATATTAGTAGAAGTAATAGTTGGCGAGCAACCCCATGGAGACACGATGATGGAGATCATGGTGTCATGCCGGTGACGAAGATGATCATGGAGCCCCGAAGATGGAGATCAAAGGAGTTATATGATATTGGCCATATCATGTCACTACTATTTGATTGCATGTGATGTTTATCATGTTTTTGCATCTTGTTTACTTAGAAAGACGGTAGTAAATAAGATGATCCCTCATAACAATTTCAAGAAAGTGTTCCCCCTAACTATGCGCCGTTGCTAAAGTTCGTTGTTTCGAAGCACCACGTGATGATAGGGTGTGATAGATTCTAACGTTCACATACAACGTGTGTAAGACAGATTTACACACGCATAAACACTTAGGTTAACTTGACCAGCCTAGCATGTACAGACATGGCCTCGGAGCATAAGAGACCGAAAGGTGGAACATGAGTTGTATGGAAGATATGATCAACATGGAGATGTTCACCGATGATGACTAGTCCGTCTCACGTGATGATCGGACACGGCCTAGTCGACTCGGATCATGTATCACTTAGATGACTAGAGGGATGTCTAATCTGAGTGGGAGTTCATTAAATAATTTGATTAGATGAACTTAATTATCATCAACTTAGTATAAAATCTTTACAATATGTCTTGTAGATCAAATGGCCCACGTTACCCTCAACTTCGACGCGTTCCTAGAGAAAACCAAGCTGAAAGATGATGGCAGCAACTATACGGACTGGGTCCCGAACCTGAGGATCATCCTCATAGCTGCCAAGAAAGATTATGTCCTAGAAGCACCGCTAGGTGAAGCACCCATCCTAGAGAACCAAGACGTTATGAACGCTTGGCAGTCTCGTCTTGATGATTACTCCCTCGCTCAATCGGCATGCTTTACATCTTAGAACCGGGCTCCAAAAGCGCTTTTGAGCAACACGGAGCATATGAGATGTTCAAGAGCTGAAAATGGTTTTCCAAGCTCATGCCTCGGTCGAGATATGAAGTCTCCAACAAGTTCTTTAGCTGTAAGATGGAGGAAAATAGTTCTGCTCAGTGAGCACATACTCAAGATATGCAGGTTGCACAACCGCTGACTCACCGGGAGTTAATCTCCCAGATGACGCGTTATTGACAGAATCCTCCAGTCGCTTCCACCGAGCTACAAGAACTTTGTGATGAACTTCAATATGCAGGGGATGGAAAAGACCATTCCTGAGGTATATTCAATGCTGAAATCAGCGGAGGTAGAGATCAAGAAAGAACATCAAGTGTTGATGGTGAATAAAACCACTAAGTTCAAGAAAGGCAAGGGTAAGAAGAACTTCAAGAAGGACTGCAAGGGAGTTGCTACGCCCGGTAAGCCAGTTGCCGGGAAGAAGTCAAAGAATGGACCCAAGCCTTAGACTGAGTGCTTTTATTGCACGGGAAGTGGTCACCGGAAGCGGAACTGCCCCAAGTACTTAGCGGACAAGAAGGCCGGCAACACTAAAGGTATATGTGATATACATGTAATTGATATGTACCTTACCAGTACTCGTAGTAGCTCCTGGGTATTTGATACTGGTGCGGTTGCTCATATATTTGTAACTCAAAGCAGGAACTGCGGAATAAACAAAGACTGGCGAAGGACGAGGTGACGATGCGCGTCGAGAATGGTTCCAAGGTCGATGTGATCACCGTCGGCACTCTACCTCTACATTTACCTACGGGATTAGTTTTAAACCTCAATAATTTTTATTTAGTGCCAAGTTTGAGCATGAACATTGTATCTGGATCTCGTTTAATACGAGATGGCTACTCATTTAAATCTGAGAATAATGGTTGTTCTATTTATATGAGAGATATGCTTTATGGTCATGCCCCGATGGTCAATGGTTTATTCTTAATGAATCTCAAACATGATGTTACACATATTCATAGTGTGAATACCAAAAGATGTAAACTTGATAACGATAGTCCCACATACTTGTGGCACTGCCGCCTTGGTCACATTGGTGTCAAGCGCATGAAGAAGCTCCATGATGATGGACTTTTAGAGTCTCTCATTTATGAATCATTTGACACATGCGAACCATGCCTCATGGGAAAAATGACCAAGACTTCGTTCTCCGGAACAATGGAGCAAGCAACCAACTTATTGGAAATCATACATACTGATGTGTGCGGTCCAATGAGCGTTGAGGCTCGCGGAGGATATCGTTATGTTCTCACTCTCACTGACGACTTGAGTAGATATGGTATGTCTACTTGATGAAACACAAGTTTGAGACCTTTGAAAAGTTCAAGGAATTTCAGAATGAGGTAGAGAATCAACGTGACCAAAAGATAAATTTCCTAAGATTAGATCGTGGAGGAGAATATTTAAGTCACGAATTTGGTATGCACTTAAGGAAATGTGGAATCGTTTCACAACTCACGCCGCCTGGAACACCTCAGCGTAACGGTGTGTCTGAACATCGTAATCGCACTTTATTGGATATGGTGCGATCTATGATGTCTCTTACCGATTTACCGCTATATTTTTGGGGATACGCTCTAGAGACAGCAACATTCACCTTAAATAGGGCACCGTCTAAATCTGTTGAGACGACACCGTATGAATTATGGTTTGGGAAGAAACCTAAGCTGTCGTTTCTAAACGTTTGGGGATGCGATGCTTATGTCAAGAAACTTCAACCTGAAAAGCTCGAACCCAAGTCGGAAAAATGCGTCTTCATAGGATACCCTAAGGAAACCATTGGGTATACCTTCTACCTCATATCCGAAGGCAAGATCTTTGTTGCCAAGAACAGGTCCTTTCTGGACAAAGAGTTTCCCTTGAGAGAAGTAAGTGGGAGGAAAGTGGAACTTGATGAAGTACTACCTCTTGAACCGGTGAGTAGCGCAGCTCAGGAAGATGTTCATGTGGTGCCAGCACCAACTGAAGAGGAAGTTAATGATGATGATCAAGGTACTTCGAATCAAGTTACTACTAAACTTCGTAGGTCCACGAGGACACGTTCCACACCAGAGTGGTATGGCAACCCTGTCCTAGAAATCATGTTGTTAGACAACGGTGAACCTTCGAACTATGAAGAAGCGATGGCAGGCCCAGATTCCAACAAATGGCTTGAAGCCATGCAATCCGAGATAAGATCCATGTAGGAAAACGAAGTATGGACTTTGACAGACTAGCCTGATGATCGGCGAGCGATAGAAAACAAATGGATCTTTAAGAAGAAGATGGACGCGGATGGTAATGTTACCATCTATAAAGCTCGACTTGTCGCTAAGGGTTGTCGGCAAGTTCAAGGGGTTGACTACGATGAGACATTCTCTCCCGCAGCGAAGCTAAAGTCCATCCGAATCGTGTTAGCAATTGCCGCATACTATGATTATGAGATATGGCAAATGGACGTCAAAACAGCATTCCTTAACGGTCATCTTATCAAAGAACTGTATATGATGCAGCCGGAAGGTTTTGTCGACCCTGAGAATGCTAACAATGTATGCAAGCTCCAGCGATCCATTTATGGGCTGGTGCAAGCATCTCGGAGTTGGAACATTCGCTTTGATGAGATGATCAAAGTGTTTGGGTTTATGCAGACTTATGGAGAAGCCTGTGTTTACAAGAAAGTGAGTGGGAGCGCTGTAGCATTTCTCATATTATATGTAGATGACATACTTTTGACGGGAAATGATATAGAACTCTTGGACAGCATTAAGGCCTACTTGAATAAGTGTTTTTCGATGAAGGACCTTGGAGAAGCTGCTCACATACTTGGCATCAAGATCTAGAGGGATAGATCGAGACGCCTCATAGGTCTTTCACAAAGCACATACCTTGATAAGATATTGAAGTTCAATATGGATCAGTATAAGAAGGGGTTCTTGCCTGTGTTACAAGGTGTGAAATTGAGCTCCGCTCAATGCCCGACCACGGCAGAAGATAGAGAAAAGATGAGTGTCATCCCCTATGCCTCAGCTATAGGGTCTATTATGTATGCCATGCTGTGTACCAGACCTGATGTAAACCTTGCCGTAAGTTTGGTAGGAAGGTACCAAAGAAATCCTGGCATGGAACACTGGACAGCGGTCAAGAACATCCTAAAGTACCTGAAAAGCACTAAGGATATGTTTCTCATTTATGGAGGTAACAAAGAGCTCGTCATAAAGGGTTACGTCGATGCTAGCTTCGACACAGATCTGGATGACTCTAAGTCACAAACCGGATACTTGTATATTTTGAATGGTGGGGTAGTAAGCTGGTGCAGTTGCAAGCAAAGCGTCGTGTCGGGATCCACATGTGAAGCAGAGTACATGGCAGCCTCGGAGGCAGCGCATGAAGCAATCAGGGTGAAGGAGTTCATCACCGACCTAGGAGTCATACCCAATGCGTCAGGGCCAATCGCACTCTTATGTGACAACACTGGAGCTATTGCACTTGCCAAGGAGCCCAGGTTTCACAAGAAGACCAGGCACATCAAGCGTCGCTTCAACTCCATTCGTGAAAATGTTCAAGATGGAGACATAGATATTTGTAAAGTACACACGGACCTGAATGTAGCAGATCTGTTGACTAAACCTCTCCCTAGAGCAAAACATGATCAACACCAGAATTCCATGGGTGTTCGATTCATCACAATGTAACTAGATTATTGAACTCTAGTGCAAGTGGGAGACTGTTGGAAATATTCCCTAGAGGCAATAATAAAATGGTTATTATTATATTTCTATGTTCATGACATTTGTCTGATATTCATGCTATAATTGTGTTATCCGGAAATTGTAATACACGTGTGAATATATAGACCACAACATGTCCCTAGTGAGCCTCTAGTTGACTAGCTCGTTGATCGACGGATAGTCATGGTTTCCTAACTATGGACATTGGATGTCATTGATAATGATATCACATCATTAGGAGAATGATGTGATGGACAAGACCCAATCCTAAGCATAGCTCAAAGATCGTGTAGTTCGTTTAGCTAGAGCTTTTCCAAATGTCAAGTATCATTTCCTTAGACCATGAGATTGTGCAACTCCCGGATACCGTAGGAGTGCTTTGGGTGTGCCAAACGTCACAACGTAACTGGGTGACTATAAAGATGCACTACGGGTATCTCCGAAAGTGTCTGTTGGGTTGGCACGAATCGAGACTGGGATTTGTCACTCCGTATGATGGAGAGGTATCTCTGGGCCCACTCGGTAATTCATCATCATAATGAGCTCAATGTGACCAAGTGTCTGGTCACGGGATCATGCATTACGGTACGAGTAAAGTGACTTGCCGGTAACGAGATTAAACGAGGTATTGGGATACCGACGATCGAATCTCGGGCATGTAACGTACCGATTGACAAAGGGAATTGTATACGGGATTGCTTGAGTCCACGACATTGTGGTTCATCCGATGAGATCATGGAGGAGCATGTGGGAGCCAACATGGGTATCCAGATCCCGTTGTTGGTTATTGACCGGAGAGGCATCTCGGTCATGTCTGCATGTCTCCCGAACCCGTAGGGTCTACACACTTAAGGTTCGATGATGCTAGGGTTGTAGAGATATGAGTATGTAGTAAACCGAAAGTTGTTCGGAGTCCCGGATGAGATCCCGGACGTCATGAGGAGTTCCGAAATGGTCCGGAGGTAAAGAATTATATATAGGAAGTGAAGTTTCGGCCATCGGGAAAGTTTCGAGGGTTACCAGTATTGTACCGGGACCACCGGAAGGGTCCCGGGGGTCCACCGGGTGGGGCCACCTATCCAGGAGGGCCCCATGGGCTGAACTGGGAGGGGAACCAGCCCCTGGTGGGCTGGTGCGCCCCCCTTGGGGCCCCCCTGCGCCTAGGGTTGGAAACCTTAGGGGTGGGGGCGCCTCCACTTGCCTTCGGGGGGAAGCCACCCCCTTGGCCGACACCCCCACCCCCTTGGAGATCCCATCTCCTAGGGCCGGCGCCCCCCTAGGGGGCCTATGTAAAGAGGGGGGAGGGAGGGCAGCCGCACCCATGCTCTTGGCGCCTCCCTCTCCCCTTGCTACACCTCTCCGTCTCGCAGAAGCTTGGCGAAGCCCTGCCGAGATCGCTGCTGCATCCACGACCACGCCGTCGTGCTGCTGGATCTTCATCAACCTCTCCTTCCCCCTTGTTGGATCAAGAAGGAGGAGACATCTTCCTCAACCATACGTGTGTTGAACGCGGAGGTGCCGTCCGTTCGGCGCTAGGATCTCCGGTGATTTGGATCACGACGAGTACGACTCCCTCAACACCGTTCTCTTGAACGCTTCCGCTCGCGATCTACAAGGGTATGTAGATGCACTCCCCTCTCTCGTTGCTAGATGAACTCATAGATTGATATTGGTGAAAGCATAGAAATTTTTTATTTTCTGCAACGTTCCCCAACAACCATGGGGTTCAACAACCATGGAAATCGCTTTAGGGCCCCAAAACAGTGAGTAATAGTCCACGAAACGGGCCAGAATCGGCCCAAGCTGTGAGTGTTGATGACCGACACGTAAACGCACCCCGCGTTTCATTAACCGTGGAAATCACTCCGGGACCCCAAAACAGTGAGTAATAGTCCACGAAAAGGCCAGAATCGGCCAAAATTGTGAGTGTTGATGACCGACAAGTAAGCGCTCATTGGGGTTGAACAACTATGGAAACCACTTTGGGACCCCAAAACGGTGAGTAATAGTCCACAAAACGCGTCACAATTGGCCAAAACTGTGAGTGTTGATCACCGACACGTAAATGCACCCCGGGGTTCGTAAATCGTGGAAAGTACTCCGGGACCCCCAAAACTAGGTAATAGTTCAAGAAACGGGCCAGAATCGGCCAAACTGCGATTGTTGATGGCCTACACTTAAGCGCACATTAGGGTTCACCAACCATGGAAATTGCTTTGGGACCCCAAAACGATGAGTAATAGTACACGAAACGCGTCAGAATCGGCCAAAACTATAAATGTTGATGACCGACACGTAAACGCACCACGGGGTTCGTAAATCATGGAAATAACCCCGGGGCCCCAAACTAAGTAATACTCTAACAAACGACCTATAATTGACCCAAACTGCTATTGTTGATGACGTACACTTAAGCGCACCATGGTGTTCAAAAACCATGGAAATCGCTTTGGGACTCCAAAACGGTTAGTAATAGGCCAGAAACGGGTCAGAATCGACAAAAACCGCGAGTGTTGATGACCCACACGTACACGCACACCGGGGTACATTAATCGTGGAAATCAATTCAGGCCCCAAAACAGTGAGTAATAGTCTACAAAAAAGGCAAGAATGGGCCAAAAGTGTAAGTGTTGATGACCGAAACGTAAACGCACCCCGCGGTTCGTTAATCGTTGAAATCACTTCGATACCCCAAAACAGTGCGTAATAGTCCCCGAAACGGGCTAGAATCGGCCAAAACTGGGAGTGTTGATGACCGACACCTAAATGCACCCAGGTGTTTGTCAATCATGGAAATCACACCGAGACCGAGAAACAGAGTAATAGTCCATGAAACGGGCCAGAATCAGCCAAAACTATGAGTGTTGATGACCGAGACATAAATGCACCCCGCGGTTCGTTAACCGTGGAAATCGCTCTGGGGGGGCCAAAAAAGTTAGTAATAGTCCATGAAACGGGCCAGAATCAGCCAAAACTATGAGTGTTAATGACCGACGGGTAAGCGCGCATTAGGGTTCAATAACTATGGAAATCACTTCAGGACCTGAAAACGGTGAGTAATAGTCCACGAAACACGTTAGAATTGGCCAAAACTATGAGTGTTGATGACCGACACGTAAACACACCACGGGGTTCGTTAATCGTATAAATCATTTCGTTACCCAAGAAACGGGCCAGAATCGGCCCAAACTGCGCTTGTTGATGACCTACACTTAAGCGCACCTTGGGGTTCAACAACCATGGAAATCGCTTTGGGGCCCCAAAACGGTGAGTAACAGTCTACGAAACGGGTCAGAATCAACAAAAACCGCGAGTGTTGATAACCGACCCGTAAGCGCACCCGGGGATTCTTTGATCGTGGAAATCACTCCAGGGCGCCAAAACAGTGAGTAATAGTCCATGAAACGGGCCATAATTGGCCAAAACTCCTAGTATTGATGACCGACATGTGAACGCACCCCGCGGTTCGTTAATCGTGGAAATCACTCCGGGACCCCAAAGCAGTGAGTGTTGATGACCGACATGTAAACGCGCCTTGGGATTCAAGAACAATGGAAATCGCTTCGGGCCCCTAAATGGTGAGTAATAGCCCTTGAATCGCGTCAGAATTGGCCAAAACTGTTAGTGTTGATGACCAACACGTAAACGCACCCCAGTGTTCGTCAATCATGGAAATCACACCGAGACCCAAAAACAGAGTAATAGTCCAAGAAACGTGCCAGAATCGGCCAAAATAGTGAGTGTCCATGACCAACACGTAAACGCATCCCGTTGTTCATTAACCGTGGAAATCACTCCGGGGCCCCAAAACAGTGAGTAATAGTCCACGAAACAGGCCAGAATCAGCGTAAATTGTGAGTGTTGATGGCCGACACGTAAGCGCACCTTGGGGTTCAACAACTATGTAAATCACTTCGGGACCACAAAACGGTGAGTAATAGTCCAAGAAACACGTTAGAATTGGCTAAAACTATGAGTGTTGATGACCGACACGTAAACGCACCCCGGGGTTCATAAATCGTGGAAATCACTCTGGGACCCGAAAACTAAGTAATACTCCAAGAAACGGGCCATAATCGGGCCAAACTGCGATTGTTGATGACCTACACTTAAGCGCACCTTGGGGTTCAACAACCATGGAAATCGCTTTGGGGCCCCAAAACGGTGAGTAATAGTCCATGAAACGGGTCAGAATCAACAAAAACCGCGAGTGTTGATAACCGACACATAAGCACACCCGGGGGTTCGTTAATTGTGGAAACCACTCCGGGGCCCCAAAACAATGAGTAATCCTCCACGAAACGGGCCAGAATCGGCCAAAACTGCTAGTGTTGATGACCGACATGTGAACACACTATGTGGTTCGGTAATCATGGAAATCACTCCGGGACCCCAAAATAGTGAGTAATAGTCCATGAAACGGGCCAGAATCGGCCAAAACTATGAGTGTCGATGAACGACATGTAAACGCACCTTGGGCTTCAACAAGTATGGAAATAGCTTCGGGACCCCTAAAAGATGAGTAATAGTCCACGAATCGCGTCAGAATTGGCCAAAACTATGATTGTTGACGACAGACATGCAAACGCACGCCGGGGATTGTCGATCTTGGAAATCGCTCTGGGACGCCCAAACAGTTAGTAATATTGCACGAAACGGATCAGAAATTGGCCTAAATTGTGAGTGTCATTGACCGACATGTAAACACACCCTAGAGTTTGTCAACCGTGGAAACTAAGTAATAGTGCAGGAAACGGGCCAAAATCGGCCCAAACTTCGCTTGTTTATGATCGACACGTAAGCGCACCATGGGGTTCAACAACCATGGAAATAGCTTTGGGGCCCCAAAACGGTGAGTAATAGTCCACGAAACGTACCAGAATCGGCCAAAACTGTGAGTGTTGATGACCGACACGTAAACGCACCACGCGGTTCGTTAACCGTGGAAATCACACTGGGACCCCAAAACAGTGAGTAAAATAGTCCACGAAATGACCAGAATCGGCCAAAATTGTGAGTGTTAATGACCGACACGTAAGCGCTCATTGGGGTTCAACAACTATGGAAATTACTTTGGGACCCCAAAACTGTGAGTAATAGTCCACGAAACACGTCATAATTGGCCAAAACTATGAGTGTTGATGACCCGACACGTAAACGCACCCCGGGGTTCGTAAATCGTGGAAATCACTCCGGGACCCCCAAAACTAAGTAATAGTCCAAGAAACGGGCCAGAATCGGCCCAAACTGCGATTGTTGATGACCTACACTTATGCGCACATTGGGGTTCACGAACCATGGAAATCGCTTTGGGGCGCTAAAACAGTGAGTAATAGTCCACGAAACACGTCAGGATCGGCCGAAACTGTGAGTGTTGATGACCGACAGATAAATGCACCACGGGGTTTGTAAATCATGGAAATCACTCCAGGCCCCCCAAAACTAAGTAATACTCCAAGAAACGGGCCTGAATCGACCCAAACTGTGATTGTTGATGACCTACACTTAAGCGCATCATGGGGTTGAACAACCATGGAAATCGCTTTGGGACCCCAAAATGGCGAGTAATAGTCCACGAAACGAGTCAGAATCGATAAAAACCGTGAGTGTTGATGACCGACACATAAACGTACGCCGTGGTTCGTTAATCATGGAAATCACTCCGGGACCCCAAAACCTGTAATAGTCTACCAAAAAGGCAAGAATCGGATAAAAGTGTAAGTGTTGATGACCGAAACATAAATGCACCCCGCCGTTCGTTAACCGTGGAAATCACTCCGGGGGCCCAAAAAAGTGAGTAATAGTCCATGAAACGGGCCAGTATCAGCCAAAACTATGAGTGTTGATGACCGACACGTAAGTGCGCCTTGAGGTTCAACAACTATGGAAATCACTTCGGGACCTGAAAACGGTGAGTAATAGTCCACGAAACACGTTAGAATTGGCCAAAATTGTGAGTGTTGCTGACCGACACGTAAACACAACCCGGGGTTCGTAAATCGTGGAAATCATTTTGGGATCCCCATAACTAAGTAATAGTCCAAGAAACGGGCAGAATCGGCCCAAACTGCGATTGTTGATGACCTACACTTAAGTGCACCTTGGGGTTCAACAACCATGGAAATCGCTCTGGGGCCCCCAAACGGTGAGTAACAGTCCATGAAACGTGCCAGAATTGGCCAAAACTTCTAGTATTGATGACCGACATGTAAACGCACCCCGCGGTTCATTGATCGTGGAAATCACTCCGGGACCCCAAAACTGTGAGTGTTGATGACCGACACGTAAACACACCTTGCGGTTCAACAATAATGGAAATCGCTTCAAGACCCCTAAATGGTGAGTAATAACCCACGAATCGCGTCATAATTGGCCAAAATTGTGCGTGTTTACGACAGACACGCAAATGCACCCGGGGATTGTCAATCGTGGAAATCGCTCTCGGACGCCAAAACGGTGAGTAATAGTCCACGAAACGG
This sequence comes from Aegilops speltoides, assembly GCA_021437245.1. NCBI lineage: Eukaryota > Viridiplantae > Streptophyta > Magnoliopsida > Poales > Poaceae > Aegilops > Aegilops speltoides. The sequence goes on along the minus strand of CM038145.1, from coordinate 1,073,325 downwards.
GCCAGAATCGACCAAAACTGTGAGTGTTGATGACCAACACATAAACGCACCCCAGTGTTCATCAATCATGGAAATCACACCGGGACCCAGAAACACCGGGACCCAGAAATCGGCCAAAACTATGAGTGTTGCTGACCGACACGTAAATGCACCCCGTGGTTCATTAACCGTGGAAATCACTCTCGGCCCCAAAACAGTGAGTAATAGTCCACGAAACTGGCCAGAATCAGCCAAAACTCTGAGTGTTGATGACCGACACGTAAGAGCACCTTGGGGTTCAATAACTATGGAAATCACTTCAGGACCACAAAACGGTGAGTAATAGTCCACGAAACTCGTCAGAATTGGCCAAAACTGTGAGTGTTGATGACCGACACGTAAACGCACCCTGGGGTTCATAAATCGTGGAAATCACTCCGGGACCCCCAAAACTAAGTAATAGTCCAAGAAACGGGCCATCATCGGCCCAAACTGCGATTGTTGATGACCTACACTTAAGCGCACCTTGGGGTTCAACAACCATGGAAATCGCTTTGGGGCCCCAAAACGGTGAGTAATAGTCCACAAAATGGGTCAGAATCGACAAAAACAGCGAGTGTTGATAACCGACACATAAGCGCACCCGGGGGTTCGTCAATCGTGGAAATCACTCCGGGACCCCAAAACAGTGAGTAATAGTCCATGAAACGGGCCAGAATTGGCCGAAACTATCAGTGTCGATGACCGACACGTAAACGCACCTTCGGGTTCAACAACTATGGAAATCGCATCGGGACCCCTAAATGATGAGTAATAGTCTAGGAATCGCGTCAGAATTGGCCAAATCTGTGAATGTTGACGACAGACACGCAAACGCACGTCGGGGATTGTTAATCGTGGAAATCGCTCTGGGATGCCAAAACGGTGAGTAATAGTGCACGAAACGGACAAGAAATTGGCCTAAATTGTGAGTGTTATTGACCGACACGTAAATGCACCCTAGAGTTTGTCAACCGTGGAAATCACTCCGGGACCCCCAAAACTAAGTAGTAGTGCAAGAAACGGGCCAAAATCGGCCCAAACTGCGCTTGTTTATGATCGACACGTAAGTGCACCATGGGGTTCAACAACCATGGAAATCGCTTTGGGGCCCCAAAACGGTGAGTAATAGTCCACGTAACGGGCCAGAATCGGCCAAAATTGTGAGTGTTGATGACTGACACGTAAACGCACCCCGCGGTTAGTTAACCGTGGAAATCACTCTGGGACCCCAAAACAGTGAGTAAAATAGTCCGCGAAAAGGCGAGAATCGGCCAAAATTGTGAGTGTTGATGACCGACACGTAAGCGCTCATTGGGGTTGAACAACTATGGAAATCACTTTGGGACCCCAAAACGGTGAGTAATAGTCCACGAAACGCGTCAGAATTGGCCAAAACTGTGAGTGTTGATCACCGACATGTAAACGCACCCCGGTGTTCGTAAATCGTGGAAATTACTCCGGTACCCCCAAAACTAAGTAATAGTCCAAGAAACGGGCCAGAATCGGCCAAAGCTGCGATTGTTGATGGCCTACACTTAAGCGCACATTAGGGTTCACCAACCATGGAAATCACTTTGGGACCCCAAAACGATGAGTAATACTCCATGGAACACGTTAGAATTGGCTAAAACTGTGAGTGTTGATGACCGACACGTAAACGCACCACGGGGTTCGTAAATCGTGGAAATCACTCCGGGGCGTCCAAAACTAAGTAATACTCTAAGAAACGGGCCAGAATCGACCCAAACTGCGATTGTTGATGACCTACACTTAAGCGCCCATGGTGTTCAACAACCATGGAAATCGCTTTGGGACCCCAAGATGGAGTGTAATAGTTCACGAAACGGGTCAGAATTGACAAAAACCGCGAGTGTTGATGACCGACACGTAAACGCACACCGGGGTTCGTTAATCGTGGAAATCACTTCGGGACCCCAACACAGTGAGTAATAGTCTACAAAAAAAAGGCAAGAATCGGCCAAAAGTGTAAGTGTTGATGACCGACACGTAAACGCACCCCGCGGTTCGTTAATCATGGAAATAACTTTGATGCCCCAAAACAGTGCGTAATAGTCCATGAAACGGGCCAGAATCGGCCAAAACTACGAGTGTTGATGACCGACACATAAACGCACCCCGGTGTTCGTCAATCATGGAAATCACGCCGGGACCCAAAAACAGAGTAATAGTCCAAGAAACGTGCCAGAATCGGCAAAAACTATGAGTGTTGATGACCAATACGTAAATGCACCCCGCGGTTCGCTAAACGTCGAAATCACTCCGGGGCCCCAAAACAGTGAGTAATAGTCCATGAAACGGGCCAGAATCAGCCAAAACTATGAGTGTTGACAACCGACACGTAAGCGTGTCTTGGGGTTCAGCAACTATGGAAATCACTTCGGGACCTGAAAACGGTGAGTAATAGTTCACGAAACACGTTAGAATTGGCCAAAACTGTGAGTGTTGATGACCGACACGTAAACACACCCAGGGGTTCGTAAATCGTAGAAATCATTTCGGGACCCCCATAACTAAGTAATAGTCCAGGAAACGGGCCAGAATCGGCCCAAACTGCGATTGTTGATGACCTACACTTAAGCGCACCTTGGGGTTCAACAACCATGGAAATCGCTTTGGGTCCCCAAAACGGTGAGTAATAGTCCACAAAATGGTTCAGAATCGACAAAAACCACGAGTGTTGATGACCGAAACGTAAATACACCCCGCGGTTTGTTAATCGTGGAAATCACTTCGATACCCCCAAAACAGTGCGTAATAGTCCACGAAACGGGCCAGAATCGGCCAAAACTGCAAGTGTTGATGACCGACACCTAAATGCACCCCGGTGTGCGTCAATCATGGAAATCACGCCGAGACCCAAAAACAGAGTAATAGTCCAAGAACCTGGCAAAAATCGGCAAAAACTATGAGTGTTGATGACCGACAGGTAAATGCACCCCGCGGTTCGTTAACCGTGGAAATCACTCCGGGGGCCCAAAAAGTGAGAAATAGTCCATGAAACGGGCCAGAATCAGCTAAAACTATGAGTGTTTATGACCGACACATAAGCGCGCCGTGGGGTTCAACGACTATGGAAATCACTTCGGGACCTAAAAACTATGAGTAATAGTCCAAGAAACACGTTAGAATTGGCCAAAACTATGACTGTTGATGACCGACACGTAAACACACCGCGGGGTTCGTAAATCATAGAAATCATTTCGGGACCCCCATAACTAAGTAATAGTCCAAGAAACGGGCCAGAATCGGCCCAAACTGCGATTGTTGATGACCTACACTTAAGCGCACCTTGGGGTTCAACAACCATGGAAATCGCATTGGGCCCCCAAAAAGGTGAGTAACAATCCAAGAAACGGGTCAGAATCGACAAAAACCGCGATTGTTGATAACCAACCCGCAAGCGCACCCGGGGATTCTTTGATCGTGGAAATCACTCCGTGGCGCCAAAACAGTGAGTAATAGTCCACAAAAAGGGCCAGAATTGGCCAAAACTTCTAGTATTGATGACCGACATGTGAACGCACCCCACAGTTCGTTAATCGTGGAAATCACTCCGGGACCCCAAAATAGTGAGTGTTGATGACCGACACGTAAATGCACCCCCTGGTTCATTAACCGTGGAAATCACTTCGGGGCCCCAAAACAGTGAGTAATAGTCCACGAAACGGGCCAGAATCAGCCTAAACTGTGAGTGTTGATGACCGACACGTAACCGCACCTTGGGGTTCATCAACTATGGAAATCACTTTGGGACCACAAAACGGTGAGTAATAGTCCAAGAAACGCGTCAGAATTGGCTAAAACTATGAGTGTTGATGACTGACACATAAACGCACCCCGGTGTTCATAAATCGTGGAAATCACTCCGGGACCCACAAAACTAAGTAATACTCCAAGAAACGGGCCAGAATCGGCCCAAACTGCGATTGTTGATGACCTACACTTAAGCGCACCTTGGGGTTCAAAAACCATGGAAATCGCTTTGGGGCCCCAAAACGGTGAGTAATAGTCCACGAAACGGGTCAGAATCGACAAAAACCGCGAGTGTTGATAACCAACACATAAGCGCATCAGGTTGTTCGTTAATCGTGGAAATCACTCCGGGGCCCCAAAACAATGAGTACTACTCCACGAAACGGGCCAGAATCGGCCAAAACTGCTAGTGTTGATGACCGACATGTGAACACACTATGTGGTTAGTTAATCATTGAAATCACTCCATGACCTCAAAACAGTAAGTAATAGTCCATGAAACGGGCCAGAATCGGCCGAAACTATGAGTGTCGATGACCGACACGTAAATGCACCTTGGGGTTCAACAACTATGGAAATCGCTTTGGGGCCCCAAAACGGTGAGTAATAGTCCATGAAACGGGCCAGAATCGGCCAAAATTGTGAGTGTTGATGACTGACACGTAAACGCACCCCGCGGTTATTTAGCCGTGGAAATCACTCTGGGACCCCAAAACAGTGAGTAAAATAGTCCGCGAAAAGGCGAGAATCGGCCAAAATTGTGAGTGTTGATGACCGACACGTAAGCGCTCATTGGGGTTTAACAACTATGGAAATCACTTTAGGACCCCAAAACGGTGAGTAATAGTCCACGAAACGCGTCAGAATTGGCCAAAACTATGAGTGTTGATCACCGACACGTAAACGCACAACGGTGTTCGTAAATCGTGGAAATTACTCCGGTACCCCCAAAACTAAGTAATAGTCCAAGAAACGGGCCAGAATCGGCCAAAGCTGCGATTGTTAATGGCCTACACTTAAGCGCACATTAGGGTTCACCAACCATGGAAATCACTTTGGGACCCCAAAACGATGAGTAATACTCCATGAAACACGTTAGAATTGGCCAAAACTGTGAGTGTTGATGACCGACACATAAACGCACCACGGGGTTCGTAAATCGTGGAAATCACTCCGGGGCTTCCAAAACTAAGTAATACTCTAAGAAACGGGCCAGAATCAACCCAAACTGCGATTGTTGATGACCTACACTTAAGCGCACCATGGTGTTCAGCAACCATGGAAATCGCTTTGGGACCCCAAGATGGAGAGTAATAGTTCACGAAACACGTCAGAATCGACAAAAACCGCGAGTGTTGATGACCGACACGTAAACGCACACCGGGGTTCGTTAATCGTGGAAATCACTTCGGGACCCCAACACAGTGAGTAATAGTCTACAAAAAAAAAGGCAAGAATCAGCCAAAAGTGTAAGTGTTGATGACCGACACGTAAATGCACCCCGCGGTTCGTTAATCGTGGAAATAACTTCGATGCCCCAAAACAGTGCGTAATAGTCCATGAAACGGGACAGAATCGGCCAAAACTGCGAGTGTTGATGACAGACACATAAACGCACCCCCGTGTTCGTCAATCATGGAAATCACGTCGGGACCCAAAAACAGAGTAATAGTCCAAGAAACGTGCCAGAATCGGCGAACACTATGAGTGTTGATGACCAATACGTAAATGCACCCCGCGGTTCCTTAACCGTGGAAATCACTCCGGGGCCCCAAAACAGTGAGTAATAGTCCATGAAACGGGCCAGAATCAGCCAAAATTATGAGTGTTGACAACCGACACGTAAGCGTGTCTTGGGGTTCAACAACTATGGAAATCACTTCGGGACCTGAAAACGGTGAGTAATAGTTCACGAAACACGTTAGAATTGGCCAAAACTGTGAGTGTTGATGACTGACACGTAAACACACCCCGGGGTTCGTAAATCGTAGAAATCATTTCGGGGCCCCCATAACTAAGTAATAGTCCAAGAAACGGGCCAGAATCGGCCCAAACTGCGATTGTTGATGACCTACACTTAAGCGCACCTTGGGGTTCGACAACCATGGAAATTGCTTTGGGTCCCCAAAACGGTGAGTAATAGTCCACAAAACGGTTCAGAATCGACAAAAACCACGAGTGTTGATGACCGAAACGTAAATGCACCCCGCGGTTTGTTAATCGTGGAAATCACTTCGATACCCCCAAAACAGTGCGTAATAGTCCACGAAACGGGCCAGAATCGGCCAAAACTGCAAGTGTTGATGACCGACACCTAAATGCACCCCGGTGTTCGTCAATCATGGAAATCACGCCGAGACCCAAAAACAGAGTAATAGTCCAAGAACCTGGCAAAAATTGGTAAAAACTGTGAGTGTTGATGACCGACAGGTAAATGCACCCCGCGGTTCGTTAACCGTGGAAATCACTCCGGGGGCCCAAAAATTGAGTAATAGTCCATGAAACGGGCCAGAATCAGCCAAAACTATGAGTGTTGATGACCGACACATAAGCGCGCCGTGGGGTTCAACAACTATGGAAATCACTTCGGGACCTAAAAACTGTGAGTAATAGTCCAAGAAACACGTTAGAATTGGCCAAAACTATGAGTGTTGATGACCGACACGTAAACACACCCCGGGGTTCGTAAATCGTAGAAATCATTTCGGGACCCCCATAACTAAGTAATAGTCCAAGAAACGGGCCAGAATCGGCCCAAACTACGATTGTTGATGACCTACACTTAAGCGCACCTTGGGGTTCAACAGCCATGGAAATCGCTTTGGGCCCCCAAAAAGGTGAGTAACAATCCAAGAAACGGGTCAGAATCGATAAAAACCGCGAGTGTTGATAACCGACCCGTAAGCGCACCCGGGGATTCTTTGATCGTGGAAATCACTCCGGGGCGCCAAAACAGTGAGTAATAGTCCACAAAAAGGGCCAGAATTGGCCAAAACTTCTAGTATTGATGACCGACATGTGAACGCACCCCGGAGTTCGTTAATCGTGGAAATCACTCCGGGACCCCAAAACAGTGAGTGTTGATGACCGACACGTAAATGCACCCCCTGGTTCATTAACCGTGGAAATCACTTCGGGGCCCAAAACAGTGAGTAATAGTCCACGAAACGGGCCTGAATCAGCCTAAACTGTGAGTGTTGATGACCGACACGTAAGCGCACCTTGGGGTTCATCAACTATGGAAATCACTTTGGGACCACAAAACGGTGAGTAATATTCCAAGAAACGCGTCAGAATTGGCTAAAACTATGAGTGTTGATGACTGACACATAAACGCACTTCGTGTTCATAAATCGTGGAAATCACCCGACCCCAAAACTAAGTAATACTCCAAGAACGGGCCAGAATCGGCCCAAACTGCGATTGTTGATGACCTACACTTAAGCGCACCTTGGGGTTCAAAAACCATGGAAATCGCTTTGGGGCCCCAAAACGGTGAGTAATAGTCCACGAAACGGGTCGAGTCGACAAAAACCGCGAAAAGTTGATAACCGACACATAAGCGCATCCGGGGTTCGTTAATCGTAGAAATCACCCGGCCCCAAAACAATGAGTAATACTCCACGAACCGGTCCAGAATCGACCAAAACTGCTAGTGTTGATGACCGACATGTGAACACACTCTGTGGTTCGTTAATCATTGAAATCACTCTGGGACCTCAAAACAGTAAGTAATAGTCCATGAAACGGGCCAGAATCGGCCGAAACTATGAGTGTCGATGACCGACACGTAAATGCAGCTTGGGGTTCAACAACTATAGAAATCGCTTCGGGACACCTAAGTGATGAGTAATAGTCCACGAATCACGTCAGAATTGGTCAAAACTGTGAATGTTGAAGACAAACACGCAAACGTACGTCGGGGATTGTCAATCGTGGAAATCGATCTGGGACGCCCAAACGGTGAGTAATAGTGCACGAAACGGACCAGAAATTGGCCTAAATTGTGAGTGTCATTGACCGACACGTAAACGCACCCTGGAGTATGTCAACCGCGGAAATCACTCCGGGACCACCCAAACTAAGTAATAGTGCAGGAAACGGGCCAAAATCGGCCCAAACTGCGCTTGTTTATGATCGACACGTTAGCGCTCCATGGGTTTCAACAACCATGGAAATCGCTTTGGGGCCCGAAAGCGGTGAGTAATGGTCCACGAAACGGGCCAGAATCGGCCAAAATAGTGAGTGTTTATGATCGACACGTAAACGCGTCCCGCGGTTCGTTAACCGTGGAAATCACTCCGGGACCCCGAAACAGTGAGTATTAGTCCACAAAACGACCAGAATCGGCCAAAATTGTGAGTGTCGAAGACCGCCACGTAAGCGCTCATTGGGGTTCAACAACTATGGAAATCACTTTGGGACCTGAAAACGGTCAGTAATAGTCCACGAAACGCGTCAGAATTGGCTAAAATTATGAGTGTTGATGACCGACACGTAAACACTCCCCGGGGTTCATAAATTGTGGAAATCACTCCGGGACCCCCAAAACTAAGTAATACTCCAAGAAATGGGCCAGAATCGGCCCAAACTGCGATTGTTGATGACCTACACTTAAGCGCACCTTGGGGTTCAAAAACCATGGAAATCGCTTTGGGGCCCCAAAACGGTGAGTAATAGTCCACGAAACGGGTCAGAATCGACAAAAACCGCGAGTGTTGATAGCTGACACATAAGCGCATCAGGGGGTTCGTTAATCGTGGAAATCACTCCGGGGCTCCAAAACAATGAGTAATACTCCACGAATCGGGCCAGAATCGACCAAAACTGCTAGTGTTGATGACCGACATGTGAACACACTCTATGGTTCGTTAATCAATGAAATCACTCCGGGACCTCAAAACAGTAAGTAATAGTCCATGAAACGGGCCAGAATAGGCCGAAACTATGAGTGTCGATGACCGACACGTAAATGCAGCTTGGGGTTCAACAACTATGGAAATCGCTTCGGGACCACTAAGTGATGAGTAATAGTCCACGAATCACGTCAGAATTGGCCAAAACTGTGAATGTCGACGACAGACACGCAAACGCACGTCGGGGATTGTCAATCGTGGAAATCGATCTGGGACGCCCAAACGGTGAGTAATAGTGCATGAAACGGACCAGAAATTGGCCTAAATTGTGAGTGTCATTGACCGACACGTAAATGCACCCTGGAGTTTGTCAACCGCGGAAATCACTCCGGGACCACCAAAACTAAGTAATAGTGCAGGAAACGGGCCAAAATCGGCCCAAACTGCGCTTGTTTATGATCGACACGTAAGCGCTCCATGGGGTTCAACAACCATGGAAATCGCTTTGGGGCCCGAAAACAGTGAGTAATAGTTTATGAAACGGGCCAGAATCGGCCAAAACTGTGAGTGTTTATGACCGACACGTAAATGCGTCCCGCAGTTCGTTAACCGTGGAAATCATTCCGGGACCCCGAAACAGTGAGTATTAGTCCACAAAACGACCAGAATCGGCCAAAATTGTGAGTGTTGATGACCGCCACGTAGGCGCTCATTGGGGTTCAACAACTATGGAAATCAGTTTGGGACCTCAAAACAGTGAGTAATAGTCCACGAAACGCGTCAGAATTGGCTAAAACTATGAGTGTTGATGACCGACAGTAAACGCACCCCGGGGTTCATAAATCGTGGAAATCACTCCGGGACCCCCAAAACTAAGTAATACTCCAAGAAATGGGCGAGAATCGCCCAAATCACATTGTTGATGACCTACACTTAAGCGCACCTTGGGGTTCAAAAACCATGGAAATCGCTTTGGGGCCCCAAAACGGTGAGTAATAGTCCACGAAACGGGTCAGAATCGACAAAAACCGCGAGTGTTGATAACCGACACATAAGCGCATCAGGGGGTTCGTTAATCGTGGAAATCACTCCGGGGCCCCAAAACAATGAGTAATACTCCACGAAGCGGTCCAGAATCGATCAAAACTGCTAGTGTTGATGACCGACATGTGAACACACTCTGTGGTTCGTTAATCATTGAAATCACTCCGGGACCTCAAAACAGTAAGTAATAGTCCATGAAACGGGCCAGAATCGGCCAAAACTATGAGTGTCGATGACCGACACGTAAATGCAGCTTGGGGTTCAACAACTATGGAAATCGCTTCGGGACCCCTTAGTGATGAGTAATAGTCCACGAAACACGTCAGAATTGGCCAAAACTATGAATGTTGTCGACAGACACGCAACCGAACGTTAAGGATTGTCAATCGTGGAAATCGATCTGGGACGCCCAAACAGTGGGTAATAGTGCATGAAACGGACCAGAAATTGGCCTAAATTGTGAGTGTCATTGACCGACACGTAAACGCACCCTGGAGTTTGTCAACCGTGGAAATCACTCCGGGACCACCAAAACTAAGTAATAGTGCAGGAAACGGGCCAAAATCGGTCCAAACTGCGGTTGTTTATGATCGACACGTAAGCGCTCCATGGGGTTCAACAACCATGGAAATCGCTTTCGGGCCCCAAAAAGGTGAGTAATAGTCCACGAAACGGGCTAGAATCGGCCAAAACTGTGAGTGTTGATGACCGACACGTAAACGCGTCCCGCGGTTCGTTAACCGTGGAAATCACTCTGGGACCCCGAAACAGTGAGTATTAGTCCACAAAACGACCAGAATCGGCCAAAATTGTGAGTGTTGATGACCGCCACGTAAGCGCTCATTGGGGTTCAACAACTATGGAAATCACTTTGGAACCTCAAAACGGTGAGTAATAGTCCATGAAACGCGTCAGAATCGGCTAAAACTATGAGTGTTGATGACCGACATGTAAACGCACCCCGGGGTTCATAAATCGTGGAAATCACTCCGGGACCCCCAAAACTAAGTAATACTGTAAGAAATGGGCCAGAATCGGCCCAAACTGCGATTGTTGATGACCTACACTTAAGCGCACCTTGGGGTTCAAAAACCATGGAAATCGCTTTGGGGCCCCAAAACGGTGAGTAATAGTCCACGAAACGGGTCAGAATCGACAAAAACCGCGAGTGTTGATAACCGACACATAAGCGCATCGGGGTTCGTTAATCGTGGAAATCACCCGGCCCCAAAACAATGAGTAATACTCACGAAACCGGGCCGAATCGCCAAAACTGCTAGTGTTGATGACCGACATGTGAACACACTCGTGGTTCGTTAATCATTGAAATCACCCGGGACCTCAAAAGAGTAAGTAATAGTCCATGAAACGGGCCGAATTGGCGAAACTATGAGTGTCGATGACCGACACGTAAATGCACCTTCGGTTCAACAACTATGGAAATCGCCGGGACCCCTAAATGATGAGTAATAGTCCACGAATCGCGTCGAATTGGGCAAAGCTGTGAATGTTGACGATAGACACCCAAACGCACGCCGGGATTGTCAAGCGTGGAAATCGCTTTGGGACGCCAAAACGGTGAGTAATAGTGCACGAAACGGACCAAAAATTGGCCTAAATTGGGAGTGTCATTGACCGACACGTAAACGCACCCTGGAGTTTGTCAACCGCGGAAATCACTCTGGGACCCCCAAAACTAAGTAATAGTGCAGGAAACGGGCCAAAATCGGTCCAAACTACGCTTGTTTATGATCGACACATAAGCGCCTATGGGGTTCAACAACTATGGAAATCACTTTGGGACCCCAAAACGGTGAGTAATAGTCCACGAAACGCCGAAATTGGCCAAAACTGTGAGTGTTGATGACCGACACGTAAACGCACCACGGGTTCAGAATCGTGGAAATCACTCGGGACCCCAAAACTAAGTAATAGTCCAAGAAAAGGGCGAGAATCGCCAAAATTGCGATTGTTGATAACCTACACTTATGCGCACATTGGGGTTCACCAACCATGGAAATCACTTTGGGACCCCAAAATGGTGAGTAATAGTCCACGAAACACGCGTAGAATTGGCCAAAACTATGAGTGTTGATGACCAGCACGTAAACGCACCCCGGGTTCATAAATCATGGAAATCACTCGGCCTCCAAAACTAAATAGTACTCTAAGAAACGGGCCGAATCGACCCAAACTGCGATTGTTGATGACATGCACTTAAGCGCACCATGGTTTTCAACAACCATGGAAATCGCTTTGGGTCCCCAAAACGGTGAGTAATAGTCCACGAAACGGGTCAGAATCGACAAAAACCACGAGTGTTGATGACCGACACATAAACGCACCCCGTGTTCAGAATCATGGAAATCACGCCGGGACCCAAAACAATGGAGTAATAGTCCAAGAAACGTCGAGAATCGGCCAAAACTATGAGTGTTGATGACCAACACGTAAATGCACCCCATGGTTCGTTAACCGTGGAAATCACTCCGGGACCCCAAAACAGTGAGTAATAGTCCATGAAACGGGCCGAATCAGCCAAAACTGCGAGTGTTGATGACCGACACGTAAGCGCGCAACAGGGGTTCAACAACTATGGAAATCACTTCGGGACCCCTTAGTGGTGAGTAATAGTCCACGAAACACGTTAGAATTGGCCAAAACTATGAGTGTTGATGACCGACACGTAAACACACCCCGGGTTCGAATCGTTCATTTCGGACCCCCATAACTAAGTAATAGTCAATCGTGGCCCAAACTCGATGACTTACACTTAAGCGCACCTTGGGGTTCAACAACCATGGAAATCGCTGGGTCCCCAAAATGGTGAGTAATAGTCCACAAAATAGGTCGAATCGTGCATTGAAACGGACCAGAAACGCACGCCTTCGTTAATCGTGAAATCACTTGGGACCCCAATACAGTGAGTAATAGTCTACAAAAAGGCAAGAATTGGCCAAAAGTGTTGTTGATGACCGTGGTAAATGCACGCCGTGGTTCGTTAATCGTTGAAATCACTTCGATACCCCAAAACTAAGTAATAATCCACTTAAACAGGGCCAAAATCGAGTGTTGATGACCGACACCTAAATGCACCCCGTGTTCGCCAATCATGGAAATCACGAGACCCAAAAATAGAGTAATAGTCCAATAAACGGGCCAGAATCAAAAACCATGTTGATGATCGACACGTAAATGCACCCCGTTCGTTAACCGTGGAAATCACCCAAAAAAAGTGAGTAATAGTCCATGAAACGGGCTAGAATGAGCCAAAACTATGAGTGTTGATGACCGACACGTAAATGCGCCTTTGGGGTTCATCAACTATGGAAATCACTCGACCCGAAAACGGTGAGTAATAGTCCACAAAACACGTTAGAATATGCCAAAATTGCGAGTGTTGATGACCGCCACGTAAGCGCTCATTGGGGTTCAACAACTATGGAAATCACTTTGGAACCTCAAAACGGTGAGTAATAGTCCATGAAACGCGTCAGAATCGGCTAAAACTATGAGTGTTGATGACCGACACGTAAACGCACCCCGGGGTTCATAAATCGTGGAAATCACTCCGGGACCCCCAAAACTAAGTAATATCAGAAGAAATGGGCCAGAATCGCCCAAATGCGATTGTTGATGACCTACACTTAAGCGCACCTTGGGGTTCAAAAACCATGGAAATCGCTTTGGGGCCCCAAAACGGTGAGTAATAGTCCACGAAACGGGTCAGAATCGACAAAAACCGCGAGTGTTGATAACCGACACATAAGCGCATCAGGGGGTTCGTTAATCGTGGAAATCACTCCGGGCCCCAAAACAATGAGTAATACTCCACGAAACCGTCCAGAATCGGCCAAAACTGCTAGTGTTGATGACCGACATGTGAACACACTCTGTGGTTCGTTAATCATTGAAATCACTCCGGGACCTCAAAAGAGTAAGTAATAGTCCATGAAACGGGCCAGAATTGGCCGAAACTATGAGTGTCGATGACCGACACGTAAATGCACCTTCGGGTTCAACAACTATGGAAATCGCTTCGGGACCCCTAAATGATGAGTAATAGTCCACGAATCGCGTCAGAATTGGGCAAAGCTGTGAATGTTGACGATAGACACCCAAACGCACGTCGGGGATTGTCAAGCGTGGAAATCGCTTTGGGACGCCAAAACGGTGAGTAATAGTGCACGAAACGGACCAAAAATTGGCCTAAATTGGGAGTGTCATTGACCGACACGTAAACGCACCCTGGAGTTTGTCAACCGCGGAAATCACTCTGGGACCCCCAAAACTAAGTAATAGTGCAGGAAACGGGCCAAAATCGGTCCAAACTACGCTTGTTTATGATCGACACATAAGCGCTCTATGGGGTTCAACAACTATGGAAATCACTTTGGGACCCCAAAACGGTGAGTAATAGTCCACGAAACGCGTCAGAATTGGCCAAAACTGTGAGTGTTGATGACCGACACGTAAACGCACCACGGGGTTCGTAAATCGTGGAAATCACTCTGGGACCCCCAAAACTAAGTAATAGTCCAAGAAAAGGGCCAGAATCGGCCAAAACTGCGATTGTTGATAACCTACACTTATGCGCACATTGGGGTTCACCAACCATGGAAATCACTTTCGGACCCCAAAATGGTGAGTAATAGTCCACGAAACACGTTAGAATTGGCCAAAACTGTGAGTGTTGATGACCAGCACGTAAACGCACCCCCGGGTTCGTAAATCATGGAAATCACTCCGGGGCCTCCAAAACTAAATAGTACTCTAAGAAACGGGCCAGAATCGACCCAAACTGCGATTGTTGATGACATGCACTTAAGCGCACCATGGTTTTCAACAACCATGGAAATCGCTTTGGGTCCCCAAAACGGTGAGTAATAGTCCACGAAACGGGTCAGAATCGACAAAAACCACGAGTGTTGATGACCGACACATAAACGCACCCCGGTGTTCGTAAATCATGGAAATCACGTCGGGACCCAAAAATGGAGTAATAGTCCAAGAAACGTGCCAGAATCGGCCAAAACTATGAGTGTTGATGACCAACACGTAAATGCACCCCGCGGTTCGTTAACCGTGGAAATCACTCCGGGGCCCCAAAACAGTGAGTAATAGTCCATGAAACGGGCCAGAATCAGCCAAAACTATGAGTGTTGATGACTGACACGTAAGCGTGCCTTGGGGTTCAACAACTATGGAAATCACTTCGGGACCTGAAAACGGTGAGTAATAGTCCACGAAACACGTTAGAATTGGCCAAAACTATGAGTGTTGATGACCGACACGTAAACACACCCCGGGGTTCGTAAATCGTAGAAATCATTTCGGGACCCCCATAACTAAGTAATAGTCCAAGAAACGGGCCAGAATTGGCCCAAACTACGATTGTTGATGACTTACACTTAAGCGCACCTTGGGGTTCAACAACCATGGAAATCGCTTTGGGTCCCCAAAATGGTGAGTAATAGTCCACAAAATAGGTCAGAATCGACAAAAACCGCGAGCGTTGATGACCGACACGTAAACGTACGCCGGGGTTCGTTAATCGTGGAAATCACTTCGGGACCCCAATACAGTGAGTAATAGTCTACAAAAAAGGCAAGAATTGGCCAAAAGTGTGAGTGTTGATGACCGAAAAGTAAATGCACGCCGTGGTTCGTTAATCGTTGAAATCACTTCGATACCCCAAAACAGTGCGTAATAATCCACGAAACAGGCCAGAATCGGCCAAAACTACGAGTGTTGATGACCGACACCTAAATGCACCCCGGTGTTCGTCAATCATGGAAATCACGCCGAGACCCAAAAATAGAGTAATAGTCCAATAAACGGGCCAGAATCGGCAAAAACTGTGAGTGTTGATGACCGACACGTAAATGCACCCCTGGTTCGTTAACCGTGGAAATCACTCCGGGGGCCCAAAAAAGTGAGTAATAGTCCATGAAACGGGCCAGAATGAGCCAAAACTATGAGTGTTGATGACCGACACGTAAATGCGCCTTGGGGTTCATCAACTATGGAAATCACTTCGGGACCTGAAAACTGTGAGTAATAGTCCACGAAACACGTTAGAATATGCCAAGACTGCGAGTGTTGATGACCGCCACGTAAGCGCTCATTGGGGTTCAACAACTATGGAAATCACTTTGGAACCTCAAAACGGTGAGTAATAGTCCATGAAACGCGTCAGAATCGGCTAAAACTATGAGTGTTGATGACCGACACGTAAACGCACCCCGGGGTTCATAAATCGTGGAAATCACTCCGGGACCCCCAAAACTAAGTAATACTGTAAGAAATGGGCCAGAATCGGCCCAAACTGCGATTGTTGATGACCTACACTTAAGCGCACCTTGGGGTTCAAAAACCATGGAAATCGCTTTGGGGCCCCAAAACGGTGAGTAATAGTCCACGAAACGGGTCAGAATCGACAAAAACCGCGAGTGTTGATTACCGACACATAAGCGCATCAGGGGGTTCGTTAATCGTGGAAATCTTTCCAGGGCCCCAAAACAATGAGTAATACTCCACGAAACCGTCCAGAATCGGCCAAAACTGCTAGTGTTGATGACCGACATGTGAACACACTCTGTGGTTCGTTAATCATTGAAATCACTCCGGGACCTCAAAAGAGTAAGTAATAGTCCATGAAACGGGCCAGAATTGGCCGAAACTATGAGTGTCGATGACCGACACGTAAATGCACCTTCGGGTTCAACAACTATGGAAATCGCTTCGGGACCCCTAAATGATGAGTAATAGTCCACGAATCGCGTCAGAATTGGGCAAAGCTGTGAATGTTGACGATAGACACCGAAACGCACGTCGGGGATTGTCAAGCGTGGAAATCGCTCTGGGACGCCAAAACGGTGAGTAATAGTGCACGAAACGGACCAGAAATTGGCCTAAATTGTGAGTGTCATTGACCGACACGTAAACGCACCCTGGAGTTTGTCAATCGCGGAAATCACTCTGGGACCCCCAAAACTAAGTAATAGTGCAGGAAACGGGCCAAAATCGGCCCAAACTACGCTTGTTTATGATCGACACATAAGCGCTCTATGGGGTTCAACAACTATGGAAATCACTTTGGGACCCCAAAACGGTGAGTAATAGTCCACGAAACGCGTCAGAATTGGCCAAAACTGTGAGTGTTGATGACCGACACGTAAACGCACCACGGGGTTCGTAAATCGTGGTAATCACTCTGGGACCCCCAAAACTAAGTAATAGTCCAAGAAAAGGGCCAGAATCGGCCAAAACTGCGATTGTTGATAACCTACACTTATGCGCACATTGGGGTTCACCAACCATGGAAATCACTTTCGGACCCCAAAATGGTGAGTAATAGTCCACGAAACACGTTAGAATTGGCCAAAACTGTGAGTGTTGATGACCAGCACGTAAACGCACCCCCGGGTTCGTAAATCATGGAAATCACTCCGGGGCCTCCAAAACTAAATAGTACAATAAGAAACGGGCCAGAATCGACCCAAACTGCGATTGTTGATGACATGCACTTAAGCGCACCATGGTTTTCAACAACCATGGAAATCGCTTTGGGTCCCCAAAACGGTGAGTAATAGTCCACGAAACGGGTCAGAATCGACAAAAACCACGAGTGTTGATGACCGACACATAAACGCACCCCGGTGTTCGTAAATCATGGAAATCACGTCGGGACCCAAAAATGGAGTAATAGTCCAAGAAACGTGCCAGAATCGGCCAAAACTATGAGTGTTGATGACCAACACGTAAATGCACCCCGCGGTTCGTTAACCGTGGAAATCACTCCGGGGCCCCAAAACAGTGAGTAATAGTCCATGAAACGGGCCAGAATCAGCCAAAACTATGAGTGTTGATGACTGACACGTAAGCGTGCCTTGGGGTTCAACAACTATGGAAATCACTTCGACCCGAAAACGGTGAGTAATAGTCCACGAAACACGTTAGAATTGGCCAAAACTATGAGTGTTGATGACCGACACGTAAACACACCCCGGGTTCAGAAATCGTAGAAATCATTTGGGACCCCATAACTAAGTAATAGTCAAAGAACGGGCGAGAATTGGCCCAAACTACGATTGTTGATGACTTACACTTAAGCGCACCTTGGGGTTCAACAACCATGGAAATCGCTTTGGGTCCCCAAAATGGTGAGTAATAGTCCACAAAATAGGTCAGAATCGACAAAAACCGCGAGCGTTGATGACCGACACGTAAACGTACGCCGGGGTTCGTTAATCGTGGAAATCACTTCGGGACCCCAATACAGTGAGTAATAGTCTACAAAAAAGGCAAGAATTGGCCAAAAGTGTGAGTGTTGATGACCGAAACGTAAATGCACGCCGTGGTTCGTTAATCGTTGAAATCACTTCGATACCCCAAAACAGTGCGTAATAATCCACGAAACAGGCCAGAATCGGCCAAAACTGCGAGTGTTGATGACCGACACCTAAATGCACCCCGGTGTTCGTCAATCATGGAAATCACGCCGAGACCCAAAAATAGAGTAATAGTCCAATAAACGGGCCAGAATCGACAAAAACTGTGAGTGTTGATGACCGACACGTAAATGCACCCCGCGGTTCGTTAACCGTGGAAATCACTCCGGGGGCCCAAAAAAGTGAGTAATAGTCCATGAAACGGGCCAGAATGAGCCAAAACTATGAGTGTTGATGACCGACACGTAAATGCGCCTTGGGGTTCATCAACTATGGAAATCACTTCGGGACCTGAAAACTGTGAGTAATAGTCCACGAAACACGTTAGAATATGCCAAGACTGCGAGTGTTGATGACCGCCACGTAAGCGCTCATTGGGGTTCAACAACTATGGAAATCACTTTGGAACCTCAAAACGGTGAGTAATAGTCCATGAAACGCGTCAGAATCGGCTAAAACTATGAGTGTTGATGACCGACACGTAAACGCACCCCGGGGTTCATAAATCGTGGAAATCACTCCGGGACCCCCAAAACTAAGTAATACTGTAAGAAATGGGCCAGAATCGGCCCAAACTGCGATTGTTGATGACCTACACTTAAGCGCACCTTGGGGTTCAAAAACCATGGAAATCGCTTTGGGGCCCCAAAGCGGTGAGTAATAGTCCACTAAACGGGTCGAATCGACAAAACCGCGAAAAGTTGATAACCGACACATAAGCGCATCGGGGGTTCGTTAATCGTGGAAATCACCCAGGCCCCAAAACAATGAGTAATACTCCACGAAACCGTCCAGAATCGGCCAAAACTGCTAGTGTTGATGACCGACATGTGAACACACTCTGTGGTTCGTTAATCATTGAAATCACTCCGGGACCTCAAAAGAGTAAGTAATAGTCCATGAAACGGGCCAGAATTGGCCGAAACTATGAGTGTCGATGACCGACACGTAAATGCACCTTCGGGTTCAACAACTATGGAAATCGCCGACCCCTAAATGATGAGTAATAGTCCACGAATCGCGTCGAAATTGGGCAAAGCTGTGAATGTTGACGATAGACAAAGCAAACGCACGCCGGGATTGTCAAGCGTGGAAATCGCTCTGGGACGCCAAAACGGTGAGTAATAGTGCACGAAACGGACCAGAAATTGGCCTAAATTGTGAGTGTCATTGACCGACACGTAAACGCACCCTGGAGTTTGTCAATCGCGGAAATCACTCTGGGACCCCCAAAACTAAGTAATAGTGCAGGAAACGGGCCAAAATCGGCCCAAACTACGCTTGTTTATGATCGACACATAAGCGCTCTATGGGGTGCAACAACTATGGAAATCACTTTGGGACCCCAAAGCGGTGAGTAATAGTCCACGCAACGCGTCGAATTGGCCAAAACTGTGAGTGTTGATGACCGACACGTAAACGCACCACGGGGTTCGTAAATCGTGGTAATCACTCTGGGACCCCCAAAACTAAGTAATAGTCCAAGAAAAGGGCCAGAATCGGCCAAAACTGCGATTGTTGATAACCTACACTTATGCGCACATTGGGGTTCACCAACCATGGAAATCACTTTCGGACCCCAAAATGGTGAGTAATAGTCCACGAAACACGTTAGAATTGGCCAAAACTGTGAGTGTTGATGACCAGCACGTAAACGCACCCCCGGGTTCGTAAATCATGGAAATCACTCCGGGGCCTCCAAAACTAAATAGTACTCTAAGAAACGGGCCAGAATCGACCCAAACTGCGATTGTTGATGACATGCACTTAAGCGCACCATGGTTTTCAACAACCATGGAAATCGCTTTGGGTCCCCAAAACGGTGAGTAATAGTCCACGAAACGGATCAGAATCGACAAAAACCACGAGTGTTGATGACCGACACATAAACGCACCCCGGTGTTCGTAAATCATGGAAATCACGTCGGGACCCAAAAATGGAGTAATAGTCCAAGAAACGTGCCAGAATCGGCCAAAACTATGAGTGTTGATGACCAACACGTAAATGCACCCCGCGGTTCGTTAACCGTGGAAATCACTCCGGGGCCCCAAAACAGTGAGTAATAGTCCATGAAACGGGCCAGAATCAGCCAAAACTATGAGTGTTGATGACTGACACGTAAGCGTGCCTTGGGGTTCAACAACTATGGAAATCACTTCGGGACCTGAAAACGGTGAGTAATAGTCCAGGAAACACGTTAGAATTGGCCAAAACTATGAGTGTTGATGACCGACACGTAAACACACCCCGGGGTTCGTAAATCGTAGAAATCATTTCGGGACCCCCATAACTAAGTAATAGTCCAAGAAACGGGCCAGAATTGGCCCAAACTACGATTGTTGATGACTTACACTTAAGCGCACCTTGGGGTTCAACAACCATGGAAATCGCTTTGGGTCCCCAAAATGGTGAGTAATAGTCCACAAAATAGGTCAGAATCGACAAAAACCGCGAGCGTTGATGACCGACACGTAAACGTATGCCGGGGTTCGTTAATCGTGGAAATCACTTCGGGACCCCAATACAGTGAGTAATAGTCTACAAAAAGGCAAGAATCGGCCAAAAGTGTGAGTGTTGATGACCGAAACGTAAATGCACCCCGTGGTTCGTTAATCGTTGAAATCACTTCGATACCCCAAAACAGTGCGTAATAATCCACGAAACAGGCCAGAATCGGCCAAAACTGCGAGTGTTGATGACCGACACCTAAATGCACCCCGGTGTTCGTCAATCATGGAAATCACGCCGAGACCCAAAAATAGAGTAATAGTCCAATAAACGGGCCAGAATCGGCAAAAACTGTGAGTGTTGATGACCGACACGTAAATGCACCCCGCGGTTCGTTAACCGTGGAAATCACTCCGGGGGCCCAAAAAAGTGAGTAATAGTCCATGAAACGGGCCAGAATGAGCCAAAACTATGAGTGTTGATGACCGACACGTAAATGCGCCTTGGGGTTCAACAACTATGGAAATCACTTCGGGACCTGAAAACTGTGAGTAATAGTCCACGAAACACGTTAGAATATGCCAAGACTGCGAGTGTTGATGACCGACACATAAACACACCCCGGGGTCCGTAAATCGTAGAAATCATTTCGGGACCCCCATAACTAAGTAATAGTCCAAGAAACGGGCCAGAATCGACCCAAAGTGCGATTGTTGATGACCTACACTTAAGCGCACCTTGGGGTTCAACAACCATGGAAATCACTTTGGGTCCCCAAAACGGTGAGTAATAGTCCACAAAACGGGTCAGAATTGACAAAAACAGCGAGTGTTGATAACCGACCCATAAGCGCACCCGGGGATTCTTTGATCGTGTAAATCACTCCGGGGCGCCAAAACAGTGAGTAATAGTCCACGAAAAGGGCCAGAATTGGCCAGAACTTCTAGTATTGATGACCGACATGTGAACGCACCCCGCGGTTCGTTAATCGTGGAAACCACTCCGGGACCCCAAAATAGTGAGTGTTGATGACCGACACATAAACGCGCCTTGGGGTTCAAGAACAATTGAAATCGCTTGGGGACCCCTAAATGTCGCGTCAGAATTGGCCAAAACTGTGAGTGTTGATGACCGACACGTAAATGCACCTCGTGGTTCTTTATCCGTGGAAATCAGTCCAGGGCCCCAAAATAGTGAGTAATAGTCCACCAAACGGGCTAGAATCAGCCTAAACTGTGAGTGTTGATGACCGACACGTAAGCGCACCTTGGCATTCAACAACTATGGAAATCACTTCAGGACCACAAAACGGGCTAGAATCACCCCGGGGTTCATAAGTCGTGGAAATCACTACGGGACCCCCAAAACTAAGTAATACTCCACGAAATGGGCCAGAATCGGCCCAAACTGCGACTGTTGATGACCTACACTTAAGCACACCTTGGGGTTCAAAAACCATGGAAATCGGTTTGGGGCCCCAGTGAGTAATAGTCCACGAAACGGGTCAGAATCGACAAAAACCGCGAGTGTTGATAACCAACACATAAGCGCACTAGGGGGTTCGTTAATCGTGGAAATCACTCCGGGGCCCCAAAACAATGAGTAATACTCCATGAAACGGGCCAGAATCGGCCAAAGCTGCTAGTGTTGATCACCGACATGTGAACACACTTTGTGGTTCGTTAATCATTGAAATCACTCCGGGACCTCAAAACAGTAAGTAATAGTCCATGAAACGGGCCAGAATCGGCCGAAACTGTGAGTGTCGATGACCGACACGTAAATGCACCTTGGGGTTCAACAACTATGGAAATTGCTTCGGGACCCCTAAATGATGAGTAATAGTCCACGAATCGCATCAGAATTGGCGAAAACTGTGAATGTTGTCGACAGACACGCAAACGCACGTCGGGGATTGTCAATCATGGAAATCGCTCTGGGACGCCAAAACAGTGAGTAATAGTGCACGAAACGGACCAGAAATTGGCCTAAATTGTGAGTGCCATTGACCGAAACGTAAACGCACCCAGGAGTTTGTCAACCGTGGAAATCATTCCGGGACCCCCAAAACTAAGTAATAGTGCAGGAAACGGGCCAAAATCGGCCCAAACTGCGCTTGTTTATGATCGACACGTAAGCGCTCCGTGGGGTTCAACAACCATGGAAATCGCTTTGGGGCCCCAAAACGGTGAGTAAATAGTCCACGAAACAGGCTAGAATAGGCCAAAACTGTGAGTGTTGATGACCGACACGTAAACACACCCCGCGGTTCGTTAACCTTGGAAATCACTCCGAGACCCCAAGACAGTGAGTAATAGTCCACAAAACGACCAGAATCGGCCAAAATTGTGAGTGTTGATGACCGCCACGTAAGTGCTCATTGGGGTTCAACAACTATGGAAATCACTTTGGGACCCCAAAACGGTGAGTAATAGTCCACGAAACGCGTCAGAATTGGCCAAAACTGTGAGTGTTGATGAACAACACGTAAACGCACCACGGGGTTCGTAAATCGTGGAAATCACTCTGGGACCCCCAAAACTAAGTAATAGTCCAAGAAACGGGCCAGAATCGGCCAAAACTGCGATTGCTGATGACCTACACTTATGCGCACATTGGGGTTCACCAACCATGGAAATCGCATTCGGACCCCAAAACGGTGAGTAATAGTCCACGAAACACGTTAGAATTGGCCAAATCAGTGAGTGTTGATGACCGATACGTAAACGCACCCTGGGGTTCGTAAATCGTGAAAATCACTCTGGGGCCTCCAAAACTAAATAATACTCTAAGAACGGGCGAATCGCCCAAATCGCGATTGTTGATGACCAGACTTAAAGCGCACCATGGTGTTCAACAACCATGGTAATCGCTTTGAGACCCCAAGATGATGAGTAATAGTCCACGAAACGGGTCAGAATCGACAAAAACCGCGAGTGTTGATGACCGACACGTAAACGCACGCCAGGGTTTGTTAATCGAGGAAATCACTTCGGGACCCCAAAACAGTGAGTAATAGTCTACAAAAAAGGCAAGAATCGCCAAAAGTGTAAGTGTTGATGATCGACACGTAAACGCACCCCGGTTCGTTAATCGTGGAAATCACTTGATGCCCCAAAACAAAGGCGTAATAGACCATGAAGCGGGCCAGAATCGGCCAAAACTATGAGTGTTGATGACCAACACGTAAATGCACCTCATGGTTCGTCACCGTGGAAATCACTCCGGGCCCCAAAACAGTGAGTAATAGTCCATGAAACGGGCCAGAATCAACCAAAACTATGAGTGTTGATGACCGACACGTAAGCGCGCCTTGGGGTTCAACAACTATGGAAATCACTTGGGGCCCGAAAACAGTGAGTAATAGTCCACGAAACACGTTAGAATTGGCCAAAACTGTGAGTGTTGATGACCGACACATAAACACAACCTGTGGTTCATAAATCTTAGAAATCATTTCGGGGCCCAAATAACTAAGTAATAGTCCAAGATACGGGCCAGAATCGGCCCAAACTGCGATTGTTGATGACCTACAGTTAAGCGCACCTTGGGGTTCAACAACCATGGAAATCGCTTTGGGTCCCCAAAACGGTGAGTAATAGTCCACAAAACGGGTCAGAATCGACAAAAACCGTGAGTGTTGATGACCGACACGTAAACGCACGCCGGGGTTCGTTAATCGTGGAAATCACTTCGGGACCCCAAAAAGTGAGTAATAGTCTACAAAAATGGCAAGAATCGGCAAAAAGTGTAAGTGTTGATGACCGAAACGTAAATGCACCCCGCAGTTCATTAATCGTTGAAATCACTTCGATACCCCAAAATAGTGTGTAATAGTCCATGAAACGGGCCAGAATCGGCCAAAGTTGCAGGTGTTGATGACCGACACCTTAATGCACCCCGGTGTTCGTCAATCATGGAAATCACGCTGAGACCCAAAAAAAGAGTAATATTCCAAGAAACGGGCCAGAATCGGCAAAAACTGTGAGTGTTGATGACCGACACGTAAATGCACCCCGCGGTTCGTTAGCCGTGGAAATCACTCCGGGGGCCCAAAAAAGTGAGTAATAGTCCATGAAACGGGCCAGAGTCAGCCAAAACTATGAGTGTTGATGACCGACAAGTAAGCGCGCCTTGGGGTTCAACAACTATGGAAATCACTTCGGGACATGAAAACGGTGAGTAATAGTCCACAAAACACGTTAAAATTGGCCAAAACTGTGAGTGTTGATGACCAACACGTAAACACACCCCGGGGTTCGTAAATCGTTGAAATCATTTCGGGACCCCAATAACTAAGTAATAGTCCAAGAAAGGGGCCAGAATCGGCCCAAACTGCAATTGTTGATGACCTACACTTAAGCGCACCTTGGGGTTCAACAACCATGGAAATCACTTTGGGTCCCCAAAACGGTGAGTAATAGTCCACAAAACGGGTCAGAATCGACAAAAACCGCGAGTGTTGATCACCGACACGCAAACGCACGTCGGGGATTGTCAATCATGGAAATCGCTCTGGGACGCCAAAACAGTGAGTAATAGTGCACGAAACGGACCAGAAATTGGCCTAAATTGTGAGTGTCATTGACCGAAACGTAAATGCACCCTGGAGTTTGTCAACCGTGGAAATCACTCCGGGACCCCCAAAACTAAGTAATAGTGCAGGAAACGGGCCAAAATCGGCCCAAACTACGCTTGTTTATGATCGACACGTAAGCGCTCCGTGGGGTTCAACAACCATGGAAATCGCTTTGGGGCCCCAAAACGGTGAGTAATAGTCCACGAAACAGGCTAGAATAGGCCAAAATTGTGAGTGTTGATGATCGACACGTAAACACGCCCATGGTTCGTTAACAGTGGAAATCACTCCGGGACCCCAAGGCGGTGAGTAATAGTCCACAAAACGACCAGAATCGCCAAAATTGTGAGTGTTGATGACCGCCACGTAAGTGCTCATTGGGTTTCAACAACTATGGAAATCACTTTGGGACCCCAAAGCGGTGAGTAATAGTCCATGAAACAGCGTCGAATTGGCCAAAACTGTGAGTGTTGATGAGCGACACGTGAACGCACCACGGGTTTGTAAATCGTGGAAATCACTCGGGACCCCAAAACTAAGTAATAGTCCAAGAACGGGCGAGAATCGGCCAAATCACGATTGTTGATGACCTACACTTATTCGCACATTGGGGTTCACCAACCATGGAAATCGCTTCCGGACCCCAAAACGGTGAGTAATAGTCCACGAAACACGGTAGAATTGGCCAAATCAGTGAGTGTTGATGACCGATACGTAAACGCACCACAGGGTTCAGAATCGTGAAAATCACTCGGGGCCTCCAAAACTAAATAATACTCTAAGAAACGGGCGAATCGACCCAAATCTGCGATTGTTGATGACCAGACTTAAGCGCACCATGGTGTTCAACAACCATGGTAATCGCTTTGAGACCCCAAGATGATGAGTAATAGTCCACGAAACGGGTCAGAATCGACAAAAACCGCGAGTGTTGATGACCGACACGTAAACGCACGCCAGGGTTTGTTAATCGAGGAAATCACTTCGGGACCCCAAAACAGTGAGTAATAGTTGTAACACCCCGGATCCGATGCGCCAGGTGTCAGTCAGTTATTCGCCTTCGTTGCCATGTCATGTGCTTGCGTGTTGCTCGTTGCCATGTCATCATTTGCATTTCATATCATGTCATCATGTGCATTTCATTTTGCATACGTGTTCGTCTCATGCATCCGAGCATTTTCCCCGTTGTCTGTTTTGCAATCCGGCGCTCCTATGTTCCCGGCGCCCCTTCTTCTTTTTCTTATTGTGAGCGGTATTAAACTTTCTCGGAATGGCCCGAGGTTTGCCAAGCGGCCTTGGTATAGCACCGTAGAACCGCTTTGTCAAGTTTCGTGCCATTTGGAGCTCGTTTGGTACTCCAACAGTTAACAAGGTAACAAGTAAGCCCTCTTTGTTGCAGCCCAACACCCTTCCAAAGTGGCCCAAAACCCACCAAACTCCTCTCCATGCTCTCGGTCGTTCGATCACGATCGCTAAACAAAACCGCGCTCCTCATTTGGACTCTCCTAGCTCCTTCTACCTATAAATTACCCTCCCGAAATTTGCGGTCTAACCCTAGCCTTCCCTACCTCGCCACCGGACAAAATCCTCCCAATGGGGCGTGTCCAGCCGCCACCTCGCTCCGACGAATCGCGTCGCGACACGTCATCCTCCCCGCCTCCACAGCCAACCGGCAGCCGCCACCTCAGCGCCTCCTTTCTCTCTCCTCCGCGTCGCCGCCCCATGGAGCAGGAGCCAGGCGGGCCTGGGCCCAGATTCCGGCCGCCACCCAGCGCCACGCGCCTCTGCCGGCGTGCCGCGCCGCCGCCACTGGGCACCTCGCCGCCCTTGCCGCCGGCCGGCCGGCCGCCGCCCTTGGCTTCGCCGCTGCGCCCTCCTCATGCCGCGCCCGCGGCAAATCCGCCGCGTGCGCGTCCCTGCCGCCTCGGCCTCCCCCGCCTCCGGCCAGATCCGGGGAAGGAGACCCCGGATCCGCCTCCTCCCGGCCTCCACGAGCATCTCCGGCGAGATACGGCCATCTCCGGCGAACTTCCCGGCGGACCTCGAGAACCGTGCCCGCGCAGGTTGACCCCCCCAAAACCACTAAGTCCCTAGATTCAGTTAAATTTCATGCCATTTTCATTGCATCACATCTCTGCATCCGTAGCTCCGTTTTGCGTGTATAATATGTCAAATTGTTCGCCTCGAAGAGTACATCATTTCATCCCATTGCATCATTTGCATTTGAGCTCATCTTGGTGCCCGAAATGCTGTTGGAAGTAGGCTTCAGATCGTTAGTTCCAGTATCTTATCAGCTCGAGCTCTTTTGTCATTTTTGCCATGAATTATGTGTGCACCCTATGAACTTGAGTCCTACATGTGAGTTGAACATTGCCATGCCATCTTTCCAGAGGTGTTGACCTTGTATTTTTGTGAGTTGTGTGCTGAGTGCATTGAGCTTGTAAAGTAGGGTAGTTGCTGTTGTTGTTTTCCTGGCAGATTCTGTTATATTTTGATGCCATGTTAACATGCCTCCACTAATCAATACATGCATAATCTGGAGATGCTCTATAAACATGTTTTGATATACATGTCTTGCTCTATCCATTCATGCCCTTGGTTGAAATTATAGCCTGCTGTAACATGTTCATTTCTTGCTCCAAAGTTGCTTGAAAATGTTTCCTGACAGATTGTTTGCATGAGATTCAATTTTCACGAGGTCGTTGTAGTTGATCCGTGTATCCTATGAACTTGCTCTTGCCATGCTTAGCTTCATAATCATGCCTTATTACTGTTGGTTTCCTTGCCATGCCATGTATTGCTCTTTAGTGAGTGGTTCGAGCTCACGAACATGCCATGTTGAATCTGTTTTTGCCATGTCCTGATATTTCACTAAGTCTGAAATCTGTAATAAAACTTGCTATGTTTACATGGGTGCCATCATTTCTTAGAGTCCTTTTTGGCTTATGGTTAGTAAGGGACTATTGATATATGCTTTGAGTAGAATCATGCCATGCCTTGCTTTGCTATTATAAGTTCCTGTAGCATGTTGTTTGCTTGCTCTAAACATGCCTTCCTGATGTTAATTCCTGGTATGTTAGTATGTTCACTAAGTCTGTGAACCTGATATTTTGAGCACTTTCTCCATGCTTGTTTGAACATGTTATGATGTGATTTAGCCGTAGCTCAGTGTTCCTATTTTGTTAAGCATCTCCTGTAGTTCGCTGCCATATGCTTTGTTTTTATGTTGGGGTGCTGTAGCATAGTTTCGTGTTGCGTGCTTAGTAGCATCGGGCTGTTAAACACAGTTTTGCGTCATTCTTGTTTTGCTTGTCATTTGCAAACCGTGCATCCGATTCCGGTGATCTTTATATCGATTTCAACCGAAATCATCTCATCTTTCCAGCGGCATACTTGGTTTGCCAAGTTGATGCCCGGATCATCATTTTTCCTTCCGGAGCATACATATGCATTGCATATCACATCTCGCATCGCATGTCATGTATTGCATCATATTGCTTGTGCATTGTTCCTTGTTTGATTGTGGTTCCGTTGCTTGTGTTCTTGCTTTGGGTAGAGCCGGGAGACGAGTACGTGAACGAAGAACCTGTTGAGTACGCCTACGAGGATCAAGCCTTCGACAACTCTGAGAACCTTTCAGGCAAGATGACCATACCCTCGAAATCACTACTATCTTTGCTATGCTAGTTTGCTCGCTCTTTTGCTATGCCAATGCTACGATGCCTACCATTTGCTTGTCAGCCTCCCAAATTGCCATGTCAAACCCTTAACCTTTGACACCTTTTCCTATGCAAACCGTTGTTTGGCTATGTTACCGCTTTGCTCAGCCCTCTTATAGCGTTGCTAGTTGCGGTGAAGTTGAAGATTTCTCCATGGTGGGCAGGGGTTTATGTTGGGATATCACAATATCTCTTATATTATTAATGCATCTATATACTTGGTAAAGGGTGGAAGGCTCGGCCTTATGCAGGTGTTTTGTTCCACTCTTGCCGCCCTAGTTTCCGTCATACCGGTGTTATGTTCCCGGATTTTGCGTCCCTTACGCGGTCGGGTGATTTATGGGACCCCTTGACGAGTTCGCTTTGAATAAAACTTGTCCAAAGAAGGCCCAACATTGACTTTTACCATTTGCCTCACCACCACCTATCTTTTCCCATGGGAGTCGCTCTCTCGAGGGTCATCTTTATTTTAGCCCCCGGCGGTGCTTGTCTAAGTGCTGGTCCAAACCGAAGCGATGTCCGGCGCCCCTGGCAACCAGTGGTCTATGCCAACCCGACGTCTTGCTCATCCGGTGTGCCCCGAGAACGAGATATGTGCAGCTCCTATCGGGATTGTCGGCGATCGGGCGGCTTTGCTGGTCTTGTTTTACCATTGTCGAAATGTCTTGATGTACCGGGATACCGAGTCGATCGGAGTGTCTTGGGTGAAGGTCTATTCCTTCGATGATCGCGAGAGCTTGTCATGGGCTAAGTTGGGACACCCTGCAGGTATAAACTTTCAAAGCCGTGCCCGCGGTTATGTGGCAGATGGGAATTTGTTAATGTCCGGTTGTAGAAAACCTGAAGTTGACCTTAATTAAAATACATCAACCGTGTGTGTTACCGTGATGGTCTCTTTCCGTGGAGTCCGGAAGTGAACACGGTGTTGGAGTTATGCTTGACGCAGTTGTTATAGGATCACTTCTTGATCATACTTTTATCGACCGTGCTTTGCCTTCTCTTCTCGCTCTCATTTGCGTATGTTAGCCTCCGTATATGCTAGTCGCTGCTGCAGCTCCACCTCATGCCTTTACCTTACCCATAAGCTTAAATAATCTTGATCTCGCGGGTGTGAGATTGCTGAGTCCTCGTGACTCACGGATACTTCAAAACCAGTTTGCGGTGCCTTTGTTACCGAAAGGTGACGCAGCTAAGCTCAAGGAGGAGCTCGATGAAGATCTTGCCCTTTGTGTTGTTTCGTTCTAGTTGATCAAGAGTGGAGCCCAGTTGGGGTCGATCGTGGACCTTTGTCGCATTTGGGGTTCTTCTTTTATTTTGGTTCCGTAGTCGGACCTTGATTGTATCTGGATGATGTAATGCTTTATTCATGTAATTGTGTGAAGTGGCGATTGTAAGCCAACTATGTATCTCTTTCCCTTATGTATTACATGGATTGTGCGAAGATTACCTCACTTGCGACATTGCTTTCAATGCGGTTATGCCTCTAAGTCGTGCTTCGACACGTGGGAGATATAGCCGCATCGAGGGCGTTATAAGTTGGTATCAGAGCCTTCCCGACCTTAGGAGCCCCACCGCTGATCGCTTTTAGTGGCGAGTTGTGTCTAGAAAAATGTTTTGAGTCATTTAGGAATTATATATCGGGAGTTAGAATTCTTTTTACTCCCAGTCCTTCGACCTTCGGTGAGGTATCCCGCGTGAGTTTTGACTCTTCTCTTCTCAAATTTCACTAAAAAAATTTTTAGGATCACGCGGGTATCTTAGAATCGTTCGATGGTTTTATGATGACAACATTGTCTTGGTTGCCTCGACATTTAGGGGTTGTGGCGGTGTCCCGGGAGTTGAGCTCCGAGGTGTTGTCGTCATAATTTTATCGTTGCGATTCTGGAATACCTGAGTTTAGTACCGACATCGAAAATCTCTTTTATGCAGTTGTTGGTGAGATAACCCGCTAACCCAAAGATCTTGAGGTGAGTACGGGAGTATTGCCATGACTCGTATAACGGATGCTTTTGAAGGTTGAGGTAGACGTTTTCCGAAGGTTTCTTGGTTATGTGTTGACGGATGGATACAATTGGATGTAGGGATTGTTAGCTTGGGTGAGATATATATTTCTCCTGTATCCCCAACACCAGATTGCATAACCGAAAGTTTCGGAGTTTTATAGGTGGGAATTCAAGTAGCTCTTAGGATATCTTTCCGACGGATGTATGATATGAAATTGGGGTTCGGCGTCTAGTGGTCCGCCTATTCACGGTTGGTTTCTGATGGTCTCGTTGTGTCTTAAAGAGTCCTTGGCTATGCCGACTGGGGCGCTTCAGATGTCATGTGCACTTGCCTTGTACATGATGGTGTTGTCTGATTGAGCCCGTGTAGGCCCCACCACGAAAACTTCGGACGAAATCTCTATCATATGTTTGTTCCGGCTTATTCTGCAAGCCAGTCTTTTGTTTTTGTTTTGAGTTGTGGTATTCGAGTTGCTTCAATGTCAAATGTTGAATCCATACCTTTCCTAAATGGTGTTCTCATACTCCGATGTGAATACTAATCCTTTTTGATCATTGAGGTTGTCATGTTAATCCTTTTCCAACCGGTGTGCTTCTCTTCAAGTGGATCCCATCATTCTCCCCATCCGCAAGATCAATTCTAAGTTTTCTCAACGGTGTTTGTTTCATCCGTCTCCAAGTTGCCTTTGCTTTTTCCCGCCCACCCACCCTTTTTCCTCAAGGACTAAGATTTCTTTACCAAGTATCCTTTTATTTTTGTGAAGTTTCTCCATTCTTTTCTGTCAATGTTCTTACCCGGTGGTTCTCAAGAAGATGTTCTTCTAGTTCGTCATTCCTCATTCCTTTCTCTTCTCCGGTGGATTCAAGTCAAGTTTTGTTGATCATATCTATTTCTTCATTTCAATGTCTTCTCATACCGGTGCACCTCATTATCATTCTACTTCTCACTATTTGTTATTCCGGAGTGCTCAAGATATCTCAGAAGATTTGTGTTTCCATTCTTAATCCGTTCAAGCTATTTGGAGATTGTTATCTCATTCAAGCCATTTAATTCAACCGGTGCAATATCTCTTCAAATCATTTCAACGGTGTTCTTTTGAGTGGGCCCTAACCCACAGGTCTTTTCCAGGATCTTACCTGACTCTTCTAATTATTCCGGAGCCATTCTCAGATTCTTTTCAGAGTTTGACGTAAGAATGAGTTATCGTCAGTCAAATGCTTTTCTCCAAGATCTTTCAATTTCTTTTCATAGTTGGCTTAACCTCTTCGCTTTTGATTCTTCCGGTGTGCCTCAACAATTCTTGGTGGTTATCATCATCATTCTCAACATTTGAAGACCGAAGAAGAGTTTCTCTTTAATCTTGCTCTATTCTCTTCAAGATTCATGGTTCTAGCTTGTTGCCATCCTCTCATAATTGTTTTCGATTGTGAGAATTCTTTTCACCCATCCGGAGCATTTCATGAGTTGTTTCCATTTCTTTCCTCCGAAGGCCATCATGTCATAATTCTTCATTCTAAGCTTTCAGCTCTCATTCTCCAAATCATACCGGTGCATCATTCAAGTATTCTCTAATCAGCTCTCGTTCATTTGTATCTAAATCCCTTCAAGTATCTTCATTCGTTTTCCAATTCTTCCCGGTGAATTGTGCCTTTGCTACTTTCATTTTAAATTCTTACGGTGGTTCTTTCAAGATCTCACTTCCTTGTTCATCATATCAATTCATTTGTTGTTCCAATCTTACCGGTGGTTCGTTGAAGACCTTCTCAAGTTTTGATATATCTCTTTTAATCCTTTCTACGAGAATAAGTAGTATGCCAAATCCATTGTTTGTCATCAATTTAATTGGTGAACGATAAGCATAACATAATTCTTATTCTTGTTCATCCAAGTGATTAATTCCTTCTTTCGGAGTTTATTCATGATGAATAAATTCTTGATTATAAGTGATTCATCTTTCTTTCCGGAGTTGGTCATTATATCACATTCTTAGTTCGAGATGCTTCATCTTTTCTTTTCCGGAGTCCCAAGTTTTCCGCTTTATCTCGTCGCGAAGCTCCATCTAAATCAAGACAAGGATTCTCCTTGTGTTTTCAATTTCTCTTTCTTTTCATTCCTTTTGTTTACCGGATTTCTTCATGGAGGCTTTACATGGTGGTTCCTCAAGGATTCTTTCCACTCTTCAATTGTTCTTCAAGATTTCTCTTGAAATTATGACCCGCCAAGCTATACTCTAAATAAACAGGGTGCCCAACACTTGTTTTGTTTTGAGAAGCTCAAGTATTCTTCATCTTGCATTCCAAAGTGCAATTCCTTCTATCTTATCTTTTGAGGTGGTGTTATGTCACTCTTGACAATTTCCTTCATGTTCCATGATTCACATGTTGTCAAGAATGAGGTATTTTAAATCCATCAATCTCTTCGTTGGAGTTATCTTGGTATAGATTTCACCTAAAGCCTTCCCTAAGGAATGTTGCTATTTTGGTTCTTATTAATGACCCAAGTTATCTCTTTTCCACCTTGATGGAACAAGTTTTCATCTCTTCGTTAATTTCAATCAAATCAATGGCTTCCATTCGTGGCAGGTTGTCACCTCATCATTTTGAGATGTTTGCCATAAGCCCACAACAAGCTTGTGCTTTTCGTTGTTGATTTTCCAACAACTCCGTTCAATTCTTCTTTGCAAGGTCGCTTTCCAAGTTCACTTGTGACAAAAGTTGTCATTTTCTTCTCCGTCCCTTTATCCCAACAGTCTAACTTCTATTCTTTCATTACGGAGGCATTGTGATGTTGCTCTTTTCACTCATCATCTCGTACTATGAGCATCGTGTTCTTTTCATTCTTGTCCATTTAACCGGAGTGTTGCGTTCTCATTCAAGTTCTTTCATCTTATCAAGTTTTGCCTCTCTTTTCAACCTCAGTGCTGTCTGAAATCCTTCTTACCCATTGTGCCATTCTTTCAATAGTTCCGGAGGCAGTGTGTTGTTGATTTCATCAAGTACCATATTACCTTCTCAAGTTCATGTTCAATTCCTTCCATGTTCAACCGAAGTGCTGCCCGAATTCTTCCTCTCTCATCTTGTTTTAACCGGAGTGGTTTCGAATTCTATCTTGTCCATTAAACTCTTGATTCATGCCTTTGCAACCTTCAAGTCCTTGTAATGTTCCTTGTTCCTCTTTTCTAACGGATTGTTTGCAATCTCGTTCTTCTCAGTTGTGCTCTTTCTTTTAAATTGCTCAACCTCTCAAGGTTCGTGGTTTCACTCGTTCGTCAAAGAAGCAACTTAGTTTTACCTCTTCTCTTCCTTTTCTGTTTTCCCTCCGGTGCCATCCTAGATCTCGGGACGAGATCCTCTCATAGTGGTGGAGTGTTGTAACACCCCGGATCCGATGCGCCAGGTGTCAGTCAGTTATTCGCCTTCGTTGCCATGTCATGTGCTTGCGTGTTGCTCGTTGCCATGTCATCATTTGCATTTCATATCATGTCATCATGTGCATTTCATTTTGCATACGTGTTCGTCTCATGCATCCGAGCATTTTCCCCGTTGTCCGTTTTGCAATCCGGCGCTCCTATGTTCCCCGGCGTCCCCTTCTTATTTCTTATTGTGAGCGGGTATTAAACTTTCTCGGAATGGCCCGAGGTTTGCCAAGTGGCCTTGGTATGGCACCGGTAGACCGCCTGTCAAGTTTCGTGCCATTTGGAGCTCGTTTGGTACTCAACAGTTAGCAAGATAACAGTAAAGCCCTCTTTTGTTGCAGCCCAACACCCCTTCCAAAGTGGCCCAAAACCCACCAAACTCCTCTCCATGCTCTCGGTCGTTCGATCACGATCGCGTGGCCGAAAACCGCTCCTCATTTGGACTCTCCTAGCTCCTTCTACCTATAAATTACCCCCTCCCCCGAAATTTGCGGTCTAACCGTAGCCTTCCCCTACCTCGCGCCACCGGACAAAAATCCCCGCAGCCGGACGTGTCCAGCCGCCACCTCACTCCGACGAATCGCGTCGCGACACGTCATCCTCCCCGCCTCCACAGCCAACCGGCAGCCGCCACCTCAGCGCCCCCTTTCTCTCTCCTCCCGCGTCCGCCGCCCATGGGAGCCAGGCGGGGCCAGCGGGCCCAGATTCCGGCCGCCGCCCACGCCACTGGCCTCCTGCCGGCGTGCAGCGCCGCCATTGGGCACCTCGCCGCCCGGCCGCCTTCCGGCCGCCCGCGGCTTCGCCTTGCTGCCCGGCTCCTCATTGCCGCACTCCGCGGCCGTCCGCCGTAGCGCGTCCCTGCCGCCTCGGCCTCCCGCCTCTCGGCCAGATCCGGGAAGGAGACCGGATCCGCCTCCTCCGGCCTCCACGAGCATCTCCGGCGAGATCGGCCATCTCCGGCGAACTTCCCATGGACCTCGAGAACCGTGCCAGCGGTTGACCCCCAAAACCACTAAGTCCCAGTTGATTAAATTTCATGCCATTTTCATTGCATCACATCTCTGCATCCGTAGCTCCGTTTTGCGTGTATAATATGTCAAATTGTTCGCCTCGAAGAGTAAATCATTTCATCCCATTGCATCATTTGCATTTGAGCTCATCTTGGTGCCCGAAATGCTGTTGGAAGTAGGCTTCAGATCGTTAGTTCGATATCTTATCACCGAGCTCTTTTGTCATTTTGCCATGAATTATGTGTGCACCCTATGAACTTGAGTCCTACATGTGAGTTGAACATTGCCATGCCATCTTTCCAGAGGTGTTGACCTTGTATTTTTGTGAGTTGTGTGCTGAGTGCATTGAGCTTGTAAAGTAGGGTAGTTGCTGTTGTTGTTTTCCTGGCAGATTCTGTTATATTTTGATGCCATGTTAACATGCCTCCACTAATCAATACATGCATAATCTGGAGATGCTATATAAACATGTTTTGATATACATGTCTTGCTATATCCATTCATGGCCTTGGTTGAAATTATAGCCTGCTGGAACATGTTCATTTCTTGCTCCAAAGTTGCTTGAAAATGTTTCCTGACAGATTGTTTGCATGAGATTCAATTTTCACGAGGTCGTTGTAGTTGATCCGTGTATCCTATGAACTTGCTCTTGCCATTCTTAGCTTCATAATCATGCCTTCTTACTGTTGGTTTCCTTGACATGCCATGTATTGCTCTGTAGTGAGTGGTTCGAGCTCACGAACATGCCATGTTGAATCTGTTTTTGCCATGTCCTGATATTTCACTAAGTCTGAAATCTGTAATAAAACTTGCTATGTTTACATGGGTGCCATCATTTCTTAGAGTCCTTTTTGGCTTATGGTCAGTAAGGGACTATTGATATATGCTTTGAGTAGAATCATGCCATGCCTTGCTTTGCTATTATAAGTTCCTGTAGCATGTTGTTTGCTTGCTCTAAACATGCCTTCCTGATGTTAATTCCTGGTATGTTAGTATTTTCACCAAGTCTGTGAACCTGATATTTTGAGCACTTTCTCCATGCTTGTTTGAACATGTTATGATGTGATTTAGCCGTAGCTCAGTGTTCCTCTTTTGTTAAGCATCTCCTGTAGTTCGCTGCCATATGCTTTGTTTTTATGTTGGGGTGCTGTAGCATAGTTTCGTGTTGCGTGCTTAGTAGCATCGGGCTGTTAAACACAGTTTTGCGTCATTCTTGTTTTGCTTGTCATTTGCAAACCGTGCATCCGATTCCGGTGATCTTTATATCGATTTCAACGAAATCATCTCATCTTTCAGCGGCATACTTGGTTTGCCAAGTTGATGCCGGATCATCATTTTTCCTTCCGAGCATACATATGCATTGCATATCACATCTCGCATCGCATGTCATGTATTGCATCATATTGCTTGTGCATTGTTCCTTGTTTGATTGTGGTTCCGTTGCTTGTGTTCTTGCTTTGGGTAGAGCCGGGAGACGAGTACGTGAATGAAGAACCTGTTGAGTACGCCTACGAGGATCAAGCCTTCGACAACTCTGAGAACCTTTCAGGCAAGATGACCATACCCTCGAAATCACTACTATCTTTGCTATGCTAGTTTGCTCGCTCTTTTGCTATGCCAATGCTACGATGCCTACCATTTGCTTGTCAGCCTCCCAAATTGCCATGTCAAACCCTTAACCTTTGACACCTTTTCCTATGCAAACCGTTGTTTGGCTATGTTACCGCTTTGCTCAGCCCTCTTATAGCGTTGCTAGTTGCGGTGAAGTTGAAGATTTCTCCATGGTGGGCAGGGGTTTATGTTGGGATATCACAATATCTCTTATATTATTAATGCATCTATATACTTGGTAAAGGGTGGAAGGCTCGGCCTTATGCATGGTGTTTTGTTCCACTCTTGCCGCCCTAGTTTCCGTCATACCGGTGTTATGTTCCCGGATTTTGCGTCCCTTACGCGGTCGGGTGATTTATGGGACCCCCTTGACAGTTCGCTTTGAATAAAACTTGTCCAGCAAGGCCCAACATTGACTTTTACCATTTGCCTCACCACCACCTATCTTTTCCCTTGGGAGTCGCTCTCTCGAGGGTCATCTTTATTTTAGCCCCCGGGCGTTGCTTGTCTAAGTGCTGGTCCAAACCGAGCGATGTCCGGCGCCCCCTGGGCAACCAGGGTCTATGCCAACCCGACGTCTTGCTCATCCGGTGTGCCCTGAGAACGAGATATGTGCAGCTCCTATCGGGATTGTCGGCGCATCGGGCGGCTTTGCTGGTCTTGTTTTACCATTGTCGAAATGTCTTGATGTACCGGATACCGAGTCGATCGGAGTGTCTTGGGTGAAGGTCTATTCCTTCGATGATCGCGAGAGCTTGTCATGGGCTAAGTTGGGACACCCTGCAGGTATAAACTTTGAAAGCCGTGCCATGGTTATGTGGCAGATGGGAATTTGTTAATGTCCGGTTGTAGAAAACCTGAAGTTGACCTTAATTAAAATACATCAACCGTGTGTGTTACCGTGATGGTCTCTTTCCGGTGGAGTCCGGGAAGTGAACACGGTGTTGGAGTTATGCTTGACGCAGGTTGTTATAGGATCACTTCTTGATCATACTTTTATCGACCGTGCTTTGCCTTCTCTTCTCGCTCTCATTTGCGTATGTTAGCCTCCGTATATGCTAGTCGCTTGCTGCAGCTCCACCTCATGCCTTTACCTTACCCATAAGCTTAAATAATCTTGATCTCGCGGGTGTGAGATTGCTGAGTCCTCGTGACTCACGGATACTTCAAAACCAGTTTGCGGTGCCTTTGTTACGAAAGGTGGCGCAGCCAAGCTCAAGGAGGAGCTCGATGAAGATCTTGCCCTTTGTGTTGTTTCGTTCTAGTTGATCGATGAGTGGAGCCCAGTTAGGGTCGATCGTGGACCTTTATCGCATTTGGGGTTCTTCTTTTATTTTGGTTCCGTAGTCGGACCTTGATTGTATCTGGATGATGTAATGCTTTATTCATGTAATTGTGTGAAGTGGCGATTGTAAGCCAACTATGTATCTCTTTCCCTTATGTATTACATGGATTGTGCGAAGATTACCTCACTTGCGACATTGCTTTCAATGCGGTTATGCCTCTAAGTCGTGCTTCGACACGTGGGAGATATAGCCGCATCGAGGGCGTTACAATAGTCTACAAAAAAAGGCAAGAATCGGCCAAAAGTGTAAGTGTTGATGACCGACACGTAAACGCACCCCGTGGTTCGTTAATCGTGGAAATCACTTCGATGCCCCAAAACAGTGCGTAATAGACCATGAAACGGGCCAGAATCGGCCAAAACTATGAGTGTTGATGACCAACACGTAAATGCACCCCATGGTTCGTCACCGTGGAAATCACTCCGGGCCCCAAAACGGTGAGTAATAGTCCATGAAGCGGGCCGAATCAGCCAAAACTATGAGTGTTGATGACCGACACGTAAGCGTGCCTTGGGGTTCAACAACTATGGAAATCACTTGGGGCCCGAAAGCAAAGGAGTAATAGTCCACGAAACACGTTAGAATTGGCCAAAACTGTGAGTGTTGATGACCGACACATAAACACAACCTGTGGTTCATAAATCTTAGAAATCATTTGGGGCCCAAATAACTAAGTAATAGTCAAGATACGGGCGAGAATCGCCCAAACTACGATTGTTGATGACCTACGATTAAGCGCACCTTGGGGTTCAACAACCATGGAAATCGCTTTGGGTCCCCAAAGCGGTGAGTAATAGTCCACAAAGCGGGTCAAATCGACAAAAACCGTGAGTGTTGATGACCGACACGTAAGCGCACGCCGGGGTTAGATTAATCGTGGAAATCACCGGGACCCCAAAAAGTGAGTAATAGTCTACAAAAATGGCAAGAATCGGCAAAAGTGTAAGTGTTGATGACCAAACGTAAATGCACCCGCAGTTCATTAATCGTTGAAATCACTTGATACCCCAAAACAGTGTGTAATAGTCCATGAAACGGGCGAGAATCGCCAAAGTTGCAGTGTTGATGACCGACACCTTAATGCACCCGGTGTTTGTCAATCATGGAAATCACGCCGAGACCCAAAAAAGAGTAATAGTCAAAGCGGGCGAGAATCGGCAAAAAGCGTGAGTGTTGATGACCGACACGTAAATGCACCCAGCGGTTCGTTAGCCGTGGAAATCACTCGGGGCCCAAAAAGTGAGTAATAGTCCATGAAGCGGGCGAGTCACCAAAACTATGAGTGTTGATGACCGACAAGTAAGCGCGCGCTTGGGTTCAACAACTATGGAAATCACTTGGACATGAAAGCGGTGAGTAATAGTCCACAAAACACGTTAAAATTGGCCAAAACTGTGAGTGTTGATGACCAACACGTAAACACACCCCGGGTTCAGTAAATCGTTGAAATCATTTGGGACCCCAATAACTAAGTAATAGTCCAAGAAAGGGCGAGAATCGCCCAAACCGCAATTGTTGATGACCTACACTTAAGCGCACCTTGGGGTTCAACAACCATGGAAATCACTTTGGGTCCCCAAAGCGGTGAGTAATAGTCCACAAACGGGTCAAATCGACAAAAACCGCGAGTGTTGATCACCGACACGCATAAGCGCACGTCGGGATTGTCAATCATGGAAATCGCTCTGGGACGCCAAAACAGTGAGTAATAGTGCACGAAACGGACCAGAAATTGGCCTAAATTGTGAGTGTCATTGACCGAAACGTAAATGCACCCTGGAGTTTGTCAACCGTGGAAATCACTCCGGAACCCCCAAAACTAAGTAATAGTGCAGGAAACGGGCCAAAATCGGCCCAAACTACGCTTGTTTATGATCGACACGTAAGCGCTCCGTGGGGTTCAACAACCATGGAAATCGCTTTGGGGCCCCAAAACGGTGAGTAATAGTCCACGAAACAGGCTAGAATAGGCCAAAATTGTGAGTGTTGATGACCGACACGTAAACACGCCCCGCAGTTCGTTAACCATGGAAATCACTCCGGGACCCCAAGACAGTGAGTAATAGTCCACAAAACGACCAGAATCGGCCAAAATTGTGAGTGTTGATGACCGCCACGTAAGTGCTCACTGGGTTTCAACAACTATGGAAATCACTTTGGGACCCCAAAACGGTGAGTAATAGTCCATGAAACGCGTCAGAATTGGCCAAAACTGTGAGTGTTGATGAACGACACGTGAACGCACCACGGGGTTTGTAAATCGTGGAAATCACTCTGGGACCCCCAAAACTAAGTAATAGTCCAAGAAACGGGCCAGAATCGGCCAAAACTGCGATTGCTGATGACCTACACTTATGCGCACATTGGGGTTCACCAACCATGGAAATCGCTTTCGGACCCCAAAACGGTGAGTAATAGTCCACGAAACACGTTAGAATTGGCCAAATCAGTGAGTGTTGATGACCGATACGTAAACGCACCCTGGGGTTCGTAAATCGTGAAAATCACTCTGGGGCCTCCAAAACTAAATAATACTCTAAGAAACGGGCCAGAATCGACCCAAACTGCGATTGTTGATGACCTGCACTTAAGCGCACCATGGTGTTCAACAACCATGGTAATCGCTTTGAGACCCCAAGATGATGAGTAATAGTCCACGAAACGGGTCAGAATCGACAAAAACCGCGAGTGTTGATGACCGACACGTAAACGCACGCCAGGGTTTGTTAATCGAGGAAATCACTTCGGGACCCCAAAACAGTGAGTAATAGTCTACAAAAAAAGGCAAGAATCGGCCAAAAGTGTAAGTGTTGATGACCGACACGTAAACGCACCCCGCGGTTCGTTAATCGTGGAAATCACTTCGATGCCCCAAAACAGTGCGTAATAGACCATGAAACGGGCCAGAATCGGCCAAAACTATGAGTGTTGATGACCAACACGTAAATGCACCCCGCGGTTCGTCAGCCGTGGAAATCACTCCGGGGCCCCAAAACAGTGAGTAATAGTCCATGAAACGGGCCAGAATCAACCAAAACTATGAGTGTTGATGACCGACACGTAAGCGTGCCTTGGGGTTCAACAACTATGGAAATCACTTCGGGCCCTGAAAACAGTGAGTAATAGTCCACGAAACACGTTAGAATTGGCCAAAACTGTGAGTGTTGATGACCGACACATAAACACAACCTGTGGTTCATAAATCTTAGAAATCATTTCGGGGCCCAAATAACTAAGTAATAGTCCAAGATACGGGCCAGAATCGGCCCAAACTGCGATTGTTGATGACCTACAGTTAAGCGCACCTTGGGGTTCAACAACCATGGAAATCGCTTTGGGTCCCCAAAACGGTGAGTAATAGTCCACAAAACGGGTCAGAATCGACAAAAACCGTGAGTGTTGATGACCGACACGTAAACGCACGCCGGGGTTCGTTAATCGTGGAAATCACTTCGGGACCCCAAAAAGTGAGTAATAGTCTACAAAAATGGCAAGAATCGGCAAAAAGTGTAAGTGTTGATGACCGAAACGTAAATGCACCCCGCAGTTCATTAATCGTTGAAATCACTTCGATACCCCAAAACAGTGTGTAATAGTCCATGAAACGGGCCAGAATCGGCCAAAGTTGCAGGTGTTGATGACCGACACCTTAATGCACCCCGGTGTTTGTCAATCATGGAAATCACGCTGAGACCCAAAAAAAGAGTAATAGTCCAAGAAACGGGCCAGAATCGGCAAAAACTGTGAGTGTTGATGACCGACACGTAAATGCACCCCGCGGTTCGTTAGCCGTGGAAATCACTCCGGGGGCCCAAAAAAGTGAGTAATAGTCCATGAAACGGGCCAGAGTCAGCCAAAACTATGAGTGTTGATGACCGACAAGTAAGCGCGCCTTGGGGTTCAACAACTATGGAAATCACTTGGGACATGAAAACAAAGTGAGTAATAGTCCACAAAACACGTTAAAATTGGCCAAAACTGTGAGTGTTGATGACCAACACGTAAACACACCCCGGGGTTCGTAAATCGTTGAAATCATTTCGGGACCCCAATAACTAAGTAATAGTCCAAGAAAGGGGCCAGAATCGGCCCAAACTGCAATTGTTGATGACCTACACTTAAGCGCACCTTGGGGTTCAACAACCATGGAAATCACTTTGGGTCCCCAAAACGGTGAGTAATAGTCCACAAAACGGGTCAGAATCGACAAAAACCGCGAGTGTTGATCACCGACACGCAAACGCACGTCGGGGATTGTCAATCATGGAAATCGCTCTGGGACGCCAAAACAGTGAGTAATAGTGCACGAAACGGACCAGAAATTGGCCTAAATTGTGAGTGTCATTGACCGAAACGTAAATGCACCCTGGAGTTTGTCAACCGTGGAAATCACTCCGGGACCCCCAAAACTAAGTAATAGTGCAGGAAACGGGCCAAAATCGGCCCAAACTACGCTTGTTTATGATCGACACGTAAGCGCTCCGTGGGGTTCAACAACCATGGAAATCGCTTTGGGGCCCCAAAACGGTGAGTAATAGTCCACGAAACAGGCTAGAATAGGCCAAAATTGTGAGTGTTGATGACCGACACGTAAACACGCCCCGCAGTTCGTTAACCATGGAAATCACTCCGGGACCCCAAGACAGTGAGTAATAGTCCACAAAACGACCAGAATCGGCCAAAATTGTGAGTGTTGATGACCGCCACGTAAGTGCTCACTGGGTTTCAACAACTATGGAAATCACTTTGGGACCCCAAAACGGTGAGTAATAGTCCATGAAGCAGCGTCGAATTGGCCAAAACTGTGAGTGTTGATGAACGACACGTGAACGCACCACGGGGTTTGTAAATCGTGGAAATCACTCTGGGACCCCCAAAACTAAGTAATAGTCCAAGAAACGGGCCAGAATCGGCCAAAACTGCGATTGCTGATGACCTACACTTATGCGCACATTGGGGTTCACCAACCATGGAAATCGCTTTCGGACCCCAAAACGGTGAGTAATAGTCCACGAAACACGTTAGAATTGGCCAAATCAGTGAGTGTTGATGACCGACACGTAAAC
Organism: Aegilops speltoides; assembly: GCA_021437245.1. Taxonomy (NCBI): domain Eukaryota; kingdom Viridiplantae; phylum Streptophyta; class Magnoliopsida; order Poales; family Poaceae; genus Aegilops; species Aegilops speltoides. The sequence continues at coordinate 1,029,978 of CM038145.1, read as the reverse complement.
GCACCACAGGGTTCAGAATCGTGAAAATCACTCTGGGGCCTCCAAAACTAAATAATACTCTAAGAAACGGGCCAGAATCGACCCAAATCTGCGATTGTTGATGACCAGATTAAGCGCACCATGGTGTTCAACAACCATGGTAATCGCTGAGACCCCAAGATGATGAGTAATAGTCCACTTAAACGGGTCGAATCGACAAAACCGCGAGTGTTGATGACCGACACGTAAACGCACGCCGAGGTTTGTTAATCGAGGAAATCGCCGGGACCCCAAAGCGGTGAGTAATAGTCTACAAAAAAGGCAAGAATCGGCCAAAAGTGTAAGTGTTGATGACCGACACGTAAACGCACCCATGGTTCGTTAATCGTGGAAATCACTTGATGCCCCAAAACGGTCGTAATAGACCATGAAGCGGGCGAGAATCGGCCAAAACTATGAGTGTTGATGACCAACACGTAAATGCACCAGCGGTTCGTCACCGTGGAAATCACTCGGGCCCCAAAACGGTGAGTAATAGTCCATGAAGCGGGCGAGAATCAGCAAAACTATGAGTGTTGATGACCGACACGTAAGCGTGCCTTGGGGTTCAACAACTATGGAAATCACTTGGCCCCGAAAGCGGTGAGTAATAGTCCACGAAACACGTTAGAATTGGCCAAAACTGTGAGTGTTGATGACCGACACATAAACACAACCTGTGGTTCATAAATCTTAGAAATCATTTGGGGCCCAAATAACTAAGTAATAGTCAAGATACGGGCGAGAATCGCCCAAATCTGCGATTGTTGATGACCTACGATTAAAGCGCACCTTGGGGTTCAACAACCATGGAAATCGCTTTGGGTCCCCAAAGCGGTGAGTAATAGTCCACAAAGCGGGTCAGAATCGACAAAAACCGTGAGTGTTGATGACCGACACGTAAACGCACGCCGGGTTAGTTAATCGTGGAAATCACCGGGACCCCAAAAGTGAGTAATAGTCTACAAAAATGGCAAGAATCGGCAAAAAGTGTAAGTGTTGATGACCGAAACGTAAATGCACCCCGCAGTTCATTAATCGTTGAAATCACTTCGATACCCCAAAACAGTGTGTAATAGTCCATGAAACGGGCCAGAATCGGCCAAAGTTGCAGGTGTTGATGACCGACACCTTAATGCACCCCGGTGTTTGTCAATCATGGAAATCACGCTGAGACCCAAAAAAAGAGTAATAGTCCAAGAAACGGGCCAGAATCGGCAAAAACTGTGAGTGTTGATGACCGACACGTAAATGCACCCCGCGGTTCGTTAGCCGTGGAAATCACTCCGGGGGCCCAAAAAAGTGAGTAATAGTCCATGAAACGGGCCAGAGTCAGCCAAAACTATGAGTGTTGATGACCGACAAGTAAGCGCGCCTTGGGGTTCAACAACTATGGAAATCACTTCGGGACATGAAAACGGTGAGTAATAGTCCACAAAACACGTTAAAATTGGCCAAAACTGTGAGTGTTGATGACCAACACGTAAACACACCCCGGGGTTCGTAAATCGTTGAAATCATTTCGGGACCCCAATAACTAAGTAATAGTCCAAGAAAGGGGCCAGAATCGGCCCAAACTGCAATTGTTGATGACCTACACTTAAGCGCACCTTAGGGTTCAACAACCATGGAAATCACTTTGGGTCCCCAAAACGGTGAGTAGTAGTCCACAAAACGGGTCAGAATCGACAAAAACCGCGAGTGTTGATCACCGACACGCATAAGCGCACGTCGGGATTGTCAATCATGGAAATCGCTCTGGGGCGCCAAAACAGTGAGTAATAGTGCAAAACGGACCAGAAATTGGCCTAAATTGTGAGTGTCATTGATCAAACGTAAATGCACCACAGGTTTGTCAACCGGGAAATCACTCCGGACCCCAAAACTAAGTAATAGTGCGAAACGGGCCAAAATCGGCCCAAACTACGCTTGTTTATGATCGACACGTAAGCGCTCCGTGGGGTTCAACAACCATGGAAATCGCTTTGGGGCCCCAAAACGGTGAGTAATAGTCCACGAAACAGGCTAGAATAGGCCAAAATTGTGAGTGTTGATGACCGACACGTAAACACGCCCCGCGGTTCGTTAACCGTGGAAATCACTCCGGGACCCCAAGACAGTGAGTAATAGTCCACAAAACGACCAGAATCGGCCAAAATTGTGAGTGTTGATGACCGCCACGTAAGTGCTCATTGGGTTTCAACAACTATGGAAATCACTTTGGGACCCCAAAACGGTGAGTAATAGTCCATGAAACGCGTCAGAATTGGCCAAAACTGTGAGTGTTGATGAACGACACGTGAACGCACCACGGGGTTTGTAAATCGTGGAAATCACTCTGGGACCCCCAAAACTAAGTAATAGTCCAAGAAACGGGCCAGAATCGGCCAAAACTGCGATTGCTGATGACCTACACTAATGCGCACATTGGGGTTCACCAACCATAGAATCGCTTTCGGACCCCAAAACGGTGAGTAATAGTCCATGAAACACGTTAGAATTGGCCAAATCTGTGAGTGTTGATGACCGATACGTAAACGCACCCTGGGGTTCGTAAATCGTGGAAATCACTCCGGGGCCTCCAAAACTAGATAATACTCTAAGAAACGGGCCAAAATCGACCCAAACTGCGATTGTTGATGACCTGCACTTAAGCGCACCATGGTGTTCAACAACCATGGTAATCGCTTTGAGACCCCAAGATGATAAGTAATAGTCCACGAAACGGGTCAGAATCGACAAAAACCGCGAGTGTTGATGACCGACATGTAAACGCACGCCAGGGTTTGTTAATCGAGGAAATCACTTCGGGACCCCAAAACAGTGAGTAATAGTCTACAAAAAAAGGCAAGATTCGGCCAAAAGTGTAAGTGTTGATGACCGACACGTAAACGCACCCCGCGGTTCGTTAATCGTGGAAATCACTTCGATGCCCCAAAACAGTGCGTAATAGACCATGAAACGGGCCAGAATCGACCAAAACTATGAGTGTTGATGACCAACACGTAAATGCACCCCGCGGTTCGTCAACCGTGGAAATCACTCCGGGGCCCCAAAACAGTGAGTAATAGTCCATGAAACGGGCCAGAATCAACCAAAACTATGAGTGTTGATGACCGACACGTAAGCGTGCCTTGGGGTTCAACAACTATGGAAATCACTTCGGGGCCTGAAAACGGTGAGTAATAGTCCACGAAACACGTTAGAATTGGCCAAAACTGTGAGTGTTGATGACCAACACGTAAACACAACCCGGGGTTCGTAAATCTTAGAAATCATTTCGGGGCCCAAATAACTAAGTAATAGTCCAAGATACGGGCCAGAATCGGCCCAAACTGCGATTGTTGATGACCTACAGTTAAGCGCACCTTGGGGTTCAACAACCATGGAAATCGCTTTGGGTCCCCTAAACGGTGAGTAATAGTCCACAAAATGGGTCAAAATCGACAAAAACCGTGAGTGTTGATGACCGACACGTAAACGCACGCCGGGGTTCGTTAATCGTGGAAATCACTTCGGGACCCCAAAACAGTGAGTAATAGTCTACAAAAATGGCAAGAATCGGCAAAAAGTGTAAGTGTTGATGACCGAAACGTAAATGCACCCCGCAGTTCGTTAATCGTTGAAATCACTTCGATACCCCAAAACAGTGTGTAATAGTCCATGAAATGGGCCAGAATCGGCCAAAGTTGCAGGTGTTGATGACCGACACCTTAATGCACCCCGGTGTTTGTCAATCATGTAAATCACGCTGAGACCCAAAAACAGAGTAATAGTCCAAGAAACGGGCCAGAATCGGCAAAAACTGTGAGTGTTGATGACCGACACATAAATGCACCCCGCGGTTCGTTAATCGTGGAAATCACTCCGGGGGCCCAAAAAAGTGAGTAATAGTCCATGAAACGGGCCAGAGTCAGCCAAAACTACGAGTGTTGTTGACCGACACGTAAGCGCGCCTTGGGGTTCAACAACTATGGAAATCACTTTGGGACATGAAAACGGTGAGTAATATTCCAAAAAACACGTTAAAATTGGCCAAAACTGTGAGTGTTGATGACCAACACGTAAACACACCCCGGGGTTCGTAAATCGTTGAAATCATTTCGGGACCCCAATAACTAAGTAATAGTCCAAGAAAGGGGCCAGAATCGGCCCAAACTGCAATTGTTGATGACCTACACTTAAGCGCACCTTGGGGTTCAACAACCATGGAAATCACTTTGGGTCCCCAAAACGGTGAGTAATAGTCCACAAAACGGGTCAGAATCGACAAAAACCACGAGTGTTGATCACCGACACGTAAACACACGCCGGGGTTCGTTAATCGTGGAAATCACTTCGGGACCACAAAACAGAGAGTAATAGTCTACAAAAAAGGCAAGAATCATCCAAAAGTGTAAGTGTTGATGACCGAAACGTAAATGCACCCCGCGGTTCGTAATCGTTGAAATCACTTCGATACCCCAAAACAGTGCGTAATAGTCCACGAAACGGGCCAGAATCGGCCAAAACTGCGAGTGTTGATGACCGACACCTAAATGCACCCCGGTGTTCGTGAATCATGGAAATCACGCCGAGACCCAAAAATAGAGAAATAGTCCAAGAAACGGGCCAGAATCAGCCAAAACTATGAGTGTTGATGACCGACACGTAAATGCACCCCGCGGTTCTTTAACTGTGGAAATCACTCCGGGGGCCCAAAAAAGTGAGTAATAGTCCATCAAACGGGCCAGAATCAGCCAAAACTTTGAGTGTTGATGACCGACACGTAAGTGCGCCTTGGGGTTCAACAACTATGGAAATCGCTTCGGGACCTGAAAACTGTGAGTAATAGTCCATGAAACACGTTAGAATTGGCCAAAATTGTGAGTCTTGATGACCGACACGTAAACACAACCCGGGGTTCGTAAATCATAGAAATCATTTTGGGACCCCCATAACTAAGTAATAGTCCAAGAAACGGGCCAGAATCGGCCCAAACTGCAATTGTTGATGAACTACACTTAAGCACACCTTGGGATTCAACAACCATGGAAATCGCTTTGGGGCCCCAAAATGGTGAGTAACAGTCCACGAAGCGGGTCAGAATCGGCAAAAACTGCGAGTGTTGATAACCGACCCGTAAGCGCACCCGGGGATTCTTTGATCGTCAAAATCACTCCAGGGCGCCAAAACAGTGAGTAATAGTCCAAAACTTCTAGTATTGATGACCGACATGTGAATGCACCCCGCGGTTCGTTAATCGTGGAAATCACTCCGGGACCCCAAACAGTGAGTGATGATGACCGACACGTAAACGCGCCTTGGGGTTCAAGAACAATGGAAATCGCTTCGGGACCCCTAAATGGTGAGTAATAGCCCACGAATCGCGTCAGAATTGGGCAAAACTGTGAGTGTTGATGACCGACACGTAAACGCACCCCGTGGTTCATTAACCGTGGAAATCACTCCCGGCCCCAAAACAGTGAGTAATAGTCCACGAAACTGGCCAGAATCAGCCTAAACTGTGAGTGTTGATGACCGACACGTAAGCGCACCTTGGGGTTCAACAACTATGGAAATCACTTTGGGATCACAAAACGGTGAGTAATAGCTCAAGAAACGCGTCAGAATTGGCTAAAACTATGAGTGTTGATGACTGACACGTAAACGCACCCCGGGGTTCATACATCGTGGAAATCACTCCGGGACCCCCAAAACTAAATAATACTCCAAGAAACGGGCCAGAATCGGCCCAAACTGCGATTGTTGATGACCTACACTTAAGCGCACCTTGGGGTTCAAAAACCATGGAAATCGCTTTGGGGCCCCAAAACGGTGAGTAATAGTCCACGAAACGGGTTAGAATCGACAAAACCCGCAACTGTTGATAACCGACACATAAGCGCACCTGGGGGTTCGTTAATCGTGGAAATCACTCCGGGGCCCCAAAACAATGAGTAATACTCCACTAAACGGGCCAGAATCAGCCAAAACTGCTAGTGTGGTTGACCGACATGTGAACACACTCTGTGGTTCGTTAATCATTGAAATCACTCCTGGACCTCAAAACAGTAAGTAATAGTCCATGAAACGGGCCAGAATCGACCGAAACTATGAGTGTCGATGACCGACACGTAAATGCACCTTGGGGTTCAACAACTATGGAAATCGCTTCGGGACCCCTAAATGATGAGTAATAGTCCACGAATCGCGTCAGAATTGGCCAAAACTGTGAATGTTGACGACAGACACGCAAACGCACGTCGGGGCTTGTCAATCGTGGAAATCGCTCTGGGACGCCAAAACGGTGAGTAATAGTGCACGAAACGGACCAGTAATCGGCCTAAATTGTGAGTGTCATTGACCGACACGTAAACGCACACTGGAGTTTGTCAACTGTGGAAATCACTCCGGGACCCCCAAAACTAAGTAATAGTGCAGGAAACGGGCCAAAATTGGCCCAAACTGCGCTTGTTTATGATCGACATGTAAGAGCTCTGAGGGAGTCCTGGACTAGGGGGTGTCCGGATAGCCGGACTATCATTATCCGCCGGACTCCAAGACTACGAAGATACAAGATTGAAGACTCCGTCCCGTGTCCGGATTGGACTTTCCTTGGCGTGGAAGGCAAGCTTGGTGTCGGTGTCAAACCGCGGATCTCGGTAGGGGGTCCCGAATCGCGTCTAGGCGGATGGTAACAAGAGACGAGGGACACAATGTTTTTACCCAGGTTCGGGCCCTCTCGATGGAGGTAAAACCCTACGTCCTGCTTGATTAATATTGTTGATATGGGTAGTACAAGAGTAGATCTACCACGAGATCAAGGAGGCTAAACCCTAGAAGCTAGCCTATGGTATGATTGTTTTAATGTATGTTGTATATCTATCGACTAGCCTGGCCTCGGTTTATATAATGTACCAGAGGCCTAGGATAACAAGAGTCCTAGCCGAATACGCCGGTGGGGGAGGAGTCTTTGTCTTGATCGCCAAGTCTTGTGGAATCTTCCTTGTATGCGGCAACTGTCCGGACTGGCCCACGAGTATACGGCCATGGGGATCCTCGGCCCAATCCACCTGATTGGGAGACGACATGGTGAATACCCCCTAGTCCAGGACACCGTCAGTAGCCCCCTGAACCGGTCTTCAAGTTGGGGATGCTCCTCGATTCTTCCGAACTGTTCTTCATCTTCGGTCGTCGGTCTTGAAAACTGGTTCAACAAATCTTGTCATCTTCTATCTTGAGGATCGCTGAAATGCATTCGACGAGTTTATACGTCGGGTATCCGAGGAGCCCCTTTAAGTTTACGGCCTTTATCAATGCCTTGCTATTTTTATGCCATGCCTCGGGTTTAAAGTTGTTCCCGGGCGGCAACGTCCTCTTGCGTCCGAGCTCTAACGCCGGACTATATTCGAGGTATCTTTCGCAGCCGAGCACCAATGCCGGACTGCTTCCCAGCTCTAACGCCAGACTATGTATCGGAGCTCCAACGCGGGAAGGTATCCGAGCTCCAACGCCGGACTATGTATCCGAGCTCCAACGTCGGACTATATATCCGAGCTCCAACGCCGGACTGTATCCGAGGTGTCGTGAATCACCTTGGTTCAAAGAAGTTTGAAGGAGTTTAGCCGAGCTTAATACCGGAAGTGCCCTCTATGGAGCCAGCCACTAGCGGCCAAGCTTTACGCCGGACTGCTTCTGAGGTGGTGCACCACCCCGAATGTGGGCCGATTTTTGTCAATATTTTTGATTGGTGCCAGTAGCCCTCAAGGTGGGTATCGGTCTAAAACCCGAGATGCACATGAAGGATGACACAAGACCGCTGATCCCCGTAGCCACTGAGACTCATGTTGATTTGCAAAATCGATCTGAGGATCAAGTCCTAGCTCGGTAGAATACTTCGGGACACAAAAAGCGGCGTGCTCAGTCCTCAAGACTCAGGTTGGGTGCGGCCGACCAACCTGAGGATCAAAATCTCCTCGGAAATTGTATTGCACTTAAAATTTTCTGCATAGAACAGGCAATGCAGTAGCCCCCGAGACACTGGTCGGGTGGCAATACCAGATCAGGGGATCGATGTGTCCCTTTAATATTTGTAAATAATAAGCCCGAAGCCCAGTAGCCCCCGAGCCTTAATGCGGGCACGGGAGGCCGAATTAAGGATCGAAATCCATAGTAAAATCACAAATTATGTGTAATGACTCTATGTATTCAAGTACTTTACGTCATTAATGCTCAGATCCGCATTGTACAAAACTTTGTTCACCGACCATCGGCTTCCACCTCCTCGACCGATAGCCGAGGAGTGTTTGTCTTACTTTATAAAGCCTTTATGAGGGCAAAGATTTACAACAAACAAGGCAATCCGGCCATACGGTTTTATAAACAAAGGTACGCGGAGAGACATGTTATATTACTGCTTAACAGAAGAAATGTCTTCCAGAGAAAATAGTCCCGCTATCGGTTCCTTTCTTTGGGTTGTCATGCTAAGCATGATCATGAAACCTCTGCTCCAATGTAAGAGCAAAATATCGAGGATTTAGTTTGGGAGGCCGCTAATAGCCCCGATAGTGTTCGGACGATCGAAGTCAAGCCGAAACACTTCGCCAATGAATGGCCCGTCATTTAATATAGTCATCGGATCGTGACCAGTTTACACCTATTGTGACAGTCGGTTTTGGCTTTCTCCATCGAGGTGCTTGACCATGCGAGCTGGAAGCACAATCGCATGGTTCTCCTTTGCACACCTAGCGAACAAAGCGGAACGTAGGAGGCAAGCGGGGGCAGGCAACCCAACTATTGATGAAGACACAATTCAAAACTGATGCATATATAGCAATATCCGAGAATGTTTTGCGAATCTCAAAAGGTGTCCGCGTTGCCTTGCGAGACTTGTGCTGAAAGCACACAAATAGTTTAAAAGTGCCATGGGCTCGAAAAGCCAAAAAACTTATTCAAAAGATTAATGTCCGAACTAGATCAAGTGTTCGGTGCCAATCCGAAAATTGGACTTTAGAAAAAAAAAGGTGCTTCTGCCGTGCTTTAACATGACACATCCTATCTCAAAATTTCAAGCGGGTCAGCCTACGGCTTACTAGGCCAGTTTAGCAAACTAAACTCCTAGCGGCTTTGAGAGAGAAATCAGGCTCCCCGGCTAGTGACCGCAGACTTGTGTCGAAAAAAGGAGTGATAAATAATAATAAAAACTTTGCAACGACTAAGAAAAAAAACACTTATCATAAAACGGGTCATATAAATTTAAGAGCCCCCAAGCGACTTGGGTAAAAGTTGACAATAAAATGTAAAGTGACATGTAGAATGCCTTCTAGCTGGATTGTAGATCGTTTGTAGCGGACCTTTTCGCTTCAACCTCTGGACCCAATAGTCCGGAGTGTGTCCGAATACCCTCGCGGTTATATAAGAACCGTGGTATGCATGGAGACAAGGTGTAGGGGTCATTAGTGTTGTATCAGACAAGTGCCCAACTAGTTATGATATATTACATGGGTAGTAAGAAGCATCTTCCAGGGAGAATAGTTCCGTTAAGGGTTCCTTTCGCTGGGATGCATGCCCTAAAGTGCATGTCAAAGCTGCTATGAAAGCAGAAAATCATTTGGGGGCAGATGGGTAAATAATTAAAAATCATCTTTTAGTTCATCGACCGAATATTCCCTTAAGAACGCTAGCTTTTGGCTTCACCCAGTCTGAGGTACACATCCGGCTGACCCGGCAGTAACAATCGCAGAGGTGCTCCCTTTACCACCTAGCCGAACAATCGGGAACGTAGGGGTAAGCACAGGAGCCAGGCAACCTAGCTTGGCCAAAACTGAAGTCATATCGATGCATATAATGGTGGATAAAAGGTACATGCGGAAGTGTGACACATGTGTTGGGCATAAAGCCCGTATTAATAAGCTTCTGTTAAAGAAGCCCCAGGTATAATGAGCGCGGGTAGCGCGTCAAGTATGTGCAAACAAAGTTTGGACAAGGAAAAAAATTTACAAGCAACTTTTTTTCCAACAAAGTATGATGCTTGGTCGAACCGAACACAAGTTAGAAATTTAAAACTTTGAGCATGAAGGCAACTTAGCTGGTTAATGTGTTCGGTATTGACGACGTGGTCCGAGCTGGGTGCGGGACAAGGTTCCATCCCCCAAGCCGGTCCCGAGGTGGAGGAGCAAAAGAGCTCGGCACTCCGAAGTGATGACATAGCACGGTCAATGCAGGACGGCAGAGTGATGCCGAAGTCCCTGGCATGGGGTAATGAAGTGTTGACGAAGCCCCCCGTCCAGCCGAGGTGACGTCAAAGGATATAGTCCGGCTGGATCATTTTCCTGTGCACAAAAAATAGTGCAGACCGGGGATAATAGTAACAATAAGAATTTTAAAAAAAATGTTGCATAATAATTTATGCAAAGTGAGTAATAAAAGAAATATGGCCTGGCATCGAAGTCAATGTCGATGCAGGGCGTCGGCGTGATGCGGTAAAGGCGTGGCAAAGCCTGAATTCACAGGTCGGTCCGTGCTCCGGATGCGGCGTTCGCCGGACTATGTACGGAGACTGACCGAACCATAATGCGACCGTCGTTAATGCGGCCACCATTTGATAGACCTGTGAACATATGATGGACAAACCAGAGTAATAATTCTTTGGGACAAATGAACCCAAACGAACCAAAAATATTAGGATTAATAGCACCTGGTTTATTTGTTGTGGCAATCCGAAGGAGGATGATGCTGGCAAAGGTTGGCTTGCCGAGGCAAAGCCCTCGGTCCAGCTAATCGTGACGAAGCTGGTCGGCTGGTGACGCCGAAGTGTCCGGAGTAGGTTGATGAAGAGATGATGAATCCTCCGGTCCAGCCGAGATGTCGAAGTAGTTCGGCGTGATGGACACCGGCTTGAAGGAGCAACAGTGCGGCCCTGCCGATGCAGGTCGTGACGTGGTCGATGCCGGCTTGATGAAGCGACCGTGTGGCGATGCCGATATTCCCGCTCCGTGTAATCCGTGGGGCGGTGATGTTGATGATGATTTATCCTTCGTGATGCCGAACTATTGTTCGGCTGGCCGGGATGATGATCCGAAGAAGTTGAGCTCGGCTCAACAAAGTGACGACGTGTCTAGCGCAGGTTGGCATCCGTGGAGCAATATTGCCGGACTGGTTTGACACCAGCATGATGTTGAAGATCATGTTCAAAGGATCATAAAGTTAGTGGGATGTGTTCGGGAACAAAACACAATACCCCATACAAAACTTCCTTCAAAAAGGATGTCCGAAATCCCGTTCATAAAAAAGACGCACTCGGGTCGGATTCGTTTTCACGCAGAAAACAGATCCAAAAAGTGATGCACTAATCGGAAGTTTCCCGGAGTTTGGATGGTCGGATCGAGCTGAATTTTTGGCAGGTGGTAGATAAGGGAATTCCGCAGCAAATCAACGGTTGGATCCTCCAAAAGAGATCCGAGCTAGACGCTGGATACCACGCCCTAAACTCGTCCGGATTCTCGTCCAGATTCAACAGGGCTCCGGTATATCGGAGATTGTCGGAGATTCCTCCATCGGAACTCGACGAAATTTTCGCAGGGTTGTTGTAGACTTAATTCCGCACAATTCCACCAAAGCGATCGTCAAAGCGATACTCGAGGAGGTGGTGGCAGCAGATACGAGTTCGCTGTCCAGAAAAACAGCACGGTCGCCCGAGGGCAATGTTGACGTTGAGCCCCCGGGCTCCCTCGATGATTCCTCCATGACCTTGATAGAGATCGGAGTTGATGTTGATGAAGGCCCTTATCCGAACATGACGATCGGAGATAGGGCGCAGTCCTTAGTCGAACCGAGGTGACCAGTCGGGCTGGTGACGAAGACGCCCGAAATCGCAGATTGATCTGCAGGCGAGCCATCGACCTTTTGCGGACACAGAGAGGAACTCTCAATGAAAGCACCAATGTCGGTGTCAAAACCGGCGGATCTCGGTAGGGGTCCCGAACTGTGCGTCTAGGCGGATGGTAACAAGAGACGAGGGACACAATGTTTTTACCCAGGTTCGGGCCCTCTCGATGGAGGTAAAACCCTACGTCCTGCTTGATTAATATTGATGATATGGGTAGTAGAAGAGTAGATCTACCACGAGATCAAGGAGGCTAAACCCTAGAAGCTAGCCTATGTTGCCAGGCACCTCGGTCAAGAGAAACCGAGGACAATGTCCGCACTAACAAGCCTCATGACCCGCTTCTGTGCGGGAGAAGATAGCTGGCTAGCAAGATGCAGCACCAGCGACCCAAGTACATCCGAGATAAGAGATGGAAATGGAAAATCACGGCGCAGAAAAGAGCAGCGCCGGAATAAAGAGAAAAGCCCAAAGAGCACGGCAGTCAACGCCGGATTCAAAAGCTCGCGGCCTAACAACAAAACACAGCCTCTCAAGGATGACAGCGATGAATTGTCCAACTTAAACAAGATTTTGGGTCGGATATGTCAAATCCACAGTACCCCCGGAAGGCCTGCAAATCACACCCACAGGGATTGTTGGGTTTTTAAACAGTCCGGCCGACTAAATGCCGAACACAAGGGGCTCGACGCGTCAAGCGAAGAAGATAAACCCCACCAGCAGAGCACCGGAAAACAAAAGACTTTCCCACAAGAGGTCAAAACAGTAAACTCACTTAATGTGATAATACGGAAAAACAATGAGGCACTTCCTAAAAAGAGCTTCGCGCGGTACAAACCAGCAAACCATAGAGATTGGATATCAAAGCCAATCACTTTCGACCACCTGGACTACTCCAGAAGCGTTCGAAACGCGGGACGGACTCCCCTGATTTTGAATCCCATAATAGACGGATTACAATTTACTAACGTCCTGATGGACGGAGGCAGTGACCTAAACCTGCTATATTCAAACACAATCCGTAGGATGGGGATAGACCCTACCAAAATCCGACACAGCCGCACTTCCTTCAAAGGAGTGACGCCAGGCCCTTACACCAAGTGCACAGGCTCTATATTACTAGAGGTCGTGTTCGGATCGCCGAACAATTTTTGACGCGAAAAATTAATTTTTCAGATCGTCCCATTTAAAAGTGAATATCAAGCACTCTTGGGACGAAAGGCTTTTGTCCACTTCAACGCCATACCGCATTACGCATCTCTTACACTCAAGATGCCCGGTCCACGTGGCGCCATTTCAGTGCGAGGGTCACTTAAGGACCCCGGACTCGGATAGACGAATCCGGCCTCAGCAGGCTAGGGGCTCCCTAGCCGCATACCTCTTCATAGGGGGTTGTGCGCACAAACAACCGCGGGTTCATACAAACCCCGCTTTAATTATTTATATTTCTTCTTTTTCACATATTTTTCGCATGATTTATTTTCAAACTAAATGTTCCTCTCTTTTTACAGATGAACAACATGCATGCCCGCCCAAAATAAACGGCACAACGGAGACACAGGCGCAGACGTGCAGTAGGGACCCGTTGTGAGGATTCTTTTCAGATTAAGACCCTGCGTAAACCTTTTTTACTGTCTCTTGTTGTTATTCTCCCTTGGTTTCTTCCTATAGCCAAAGCGGAGCCTGACGTTTTGGCATCGGCCACGTCAGAAGACCATGCCCGTACCTGGACTCTAGGGGCTTAGGGCATCTCTGCCCATTATTATAAAGACCGAACACCTTAGGGAGTGTTAGGCGTCTCGAGTTAGGCATTATATGCATCAGCTCCGAATCATGTCTTTGGTCAAATGTTGGGTTTGCCCGGCTCCTGTGTTTTGCTGCCTTACGTTCCGTATCACCGGCTAACGCGCATCGGAGAACTATGCGATTGTGCCCAGTTAATTTGGCGAGCACCTCGATGAAAGCCGAAAACTGACTGTCATGATACAGCGAGAGACTAGTCAACCACTCGATCGACTACCGGAATGTTTAGAATTCCCCGCTTTGACGAAGGACCATTTCCCGGTCAGGCACATACGCACCCCGAATTCGGAGATGTGCGGTGCCACCAGGGGCTATATCGTAGCCCCACCCTCGAGCTCCACTGGCTAAGTGAAAGTGATAAAGCATTATAGTCCGGATTGCCTAGTTCGCTATGCTACCACCTCCTTAAACAGGACTGAGACGTCGGTTTAAGTGTGAAAACGTGCTATTTTTTCCAACACCCCCGCACCCTGTGCATGGGGGCTGAAGCCGAAGACTGCAATCTTTCAAGTTATACAAATGTATCGTGGCGGCCGCCTGAGAGAAGTTTTACTACTTGGGGCGCACAAGTATAAAAAGCAGTTATAACATAATCATCGTTTTACTAGCTAATCGTTCATTTGAGCGTGACATTTTCGAAACACGCGACTCTATTGCCTGGCGCGCCGCATAACTTCCCGAAATAGTGCTCGGCGGGGCCGGTTTTCATCGAATCTGGCGGCAACAGCGGTGGCATCCATCTCCGGACGAAGCGCCTTCATACGGGCAAGAGCCATCCGCTACCCTCGATGCAGGCCGACCGCTTCATCTCCTTTATATGCGGCACCGCTCCAAGGAATTGCTGCAGTAAGCCGAAGTAGCTCGTCGCCTTGGGCCTCTCTGGCCAAACATGAGCCATGATGTCAGTCATGGCAAGTCCGGACAATCTATTTAGTTCGACCCATTCGGCCAACCGGTCTTTCAACGAAAGTGAGCGGCCCGGACTATGGAATTGAGACCAGTATAGCTCTTCCATCTTGTGATCCTCCTGGCTCCGGAAGTGCTTAACGGCATCAGCCGCACTTGCAGCTAAGTCCATATACGGATCCTCCGGACTCCACAGCCGCTCAAATTGAGCATACTTTCCATCCATAAACCGCGACGCAGCCAGAAAAGGCTTGCCAGCCACGATATCTCCGGCTTGGCGCAGTTCCTCCCTCATAGCCCGCATTGCAGAGCGGGCATCCTTGGCTTCGGCGGTGGCCTTCTTCAGGTCTTCCCGCTCCGATAAGCGCTCCTTTTCAAGAGCCTCATTGCGGTCGGCAGCATCCTTTACTTTCATGGCCAATTCGGCCACCTCCGCCCTGCTTAGGCAGTGCGCAGCCCTTTCGGCTTTCAACTCCTCGGCCGCCCTCGAGGCAGCCGCGTCACTCCTTCGGGCTTGCTCCTTAGCTCGAGCAAGTTCAGCCCGAAGGCTCTCCACAGCAGCAGCACCGTCTGTACAACAGCATATAATTTATCAGAGGAGGGCTTCGATCCCCTTAAATAAAGCGACTGTGGAGAACTCATTTACCTTGCGACTCGTCAAGTCGCCGATTGACAAGTGCGATGTCCGCATCCGCCATGTCAAGTTGCCGACTCAGCTCGGCAAACTCACTGGTCCGGCTAGCCCCCGGACTATCCGCCACCTGCATAGGAACGACGGAATTCATTACTTTAGATTTCGATCCTCGGTACGTTGTCGTTTTCGACAACCTACTGAGTCTCAGGGGCTACTATCTATACAGGGCGCATTTTTATGTGCGAAACTGTTAAAAGACAAATGGGTGCGTCATTCTCGCATACCTCAAATCCCGCCAGCAAACTCATGGCGGCATTGCTCAATCCGCTCTCGGTGGACGAAATCCTTCCAATCACCATACGCATCAACGCACGGTGATCTTCTGAAATGGACGCCCTCTCAAGCAGATTCTTTAGTTCTCCCGGCCGGATACTAGTGGGTGCCGAACTCTCTAGCCCCTCCGGACTCGGGGATACCCTCCGTGACGATACTTCAGGCTCGCCCGCCTTATCTGACGGCGCTGTAGACGGAGGCGTATCACTCTCCATCATCTCCGGAAGAAGGTCTCCCGAAGACGAACTCATCTGAGAAGGCTGCAGATCCGAACTGCAATATAAATATCTCGGTCACCCACAGAAGCACAAATGAAGGCATTTCCTTACTAATTAATTCCCTTTTTCATACTCACGTCTCGCTGGAGGGCTGATCCTTTGGCGATGATTGTGCGTAAGGATTCTCTCCGGACGCCGGACCCCCCGGTGAAGATCTCTTCCCGCGCTTAGGGGCTTTGGCCTCCGGATCTTCGGAGGTGGTCCTCTTCTCCCCCTGGAGGGAGGGGTTCTTGATTCCCCCTCTTGAGCGCCTTTGGGCGAAATATTAGCTCCTCTGTTTTCCCCTTCGCCCCCTTCTGTGGGTGCGACCTCCAACATTCTGACCAGCACGGACTCCAGTGCGGTCTCTGGGAGGGGGGCCGGACACCTTATCAGCCTTGATCGCGCCACCCATTCCTGTAAAGAACAAGGGGTCAGGAGGCGAACTCTAGAAAGGCGCATAAACAGAATGTCCGGACTCTGAGCTATTTACCTGAGTATCCGGGCGAACGTGGCTTAGGCTTGCGTCCTCGGCTAAATCCGGACACGCCACCTGCGGTCCGAAGAACAACTTGTACATCTCCACGGGTGTCGCACCCATAAAGTGTTGGAGAATCCGGGGTCCCTCCGGGTTGAACTCCCATAGACAGAGAGGACGGCGTTTGCAGGGCAGAAGATGCCTGATTAGCATAACCTGCATCACCTTGATTGGGTCGATCTCCCTCGCTTGGAGGTCTCGAATCCGGCCCTGCAGTGAGGGCACGTCTTCGGACGGCCCCCAATTGAGCCCTTGGTTGACCCACGACATTAGCTGGCGTGGAGGTCCCGAGCGGAATGAAGGCGGCGGCTTTTGCCTGCTGCCCTTTGGAGCGGTGATGTAGAACCACTCCTGCTGCCACAGTCCGAGTTCCTCTTGGAAGGAACCCTCGGGCCACAGGGCATAGGCCTTTTTGCTTATGGTCACCCTGCCGCACTCCGCTTGACACCCCCCGATCATCTTCGGCTCCACCTTGAAGGTCTTCAGCCACAGGCCGAAGTGGGGAGTGACGCGGAGGAAGGCTTCGCAGAAAGATAATGAATGCGGAGATATGGAGGATGGACTCCGGAGCCAAGTCGTGAAAGTCCAGCCCATAGTAGAACAGGAGCCCTCTCACGAAGGGGTCCGTCGGGAAGCCTAAACCCCGACGGAGGAGGGATACAAAGACGACGTATTCACCGGGCTCGGGGGCGGGCACGGTCTGCCCTTGGGTAGGCAACCTGTGCGAAACCTCGTAGGCCAGGTACTTGGCTTCACGTAACTTCAATATGTCCTCCTCCGTGACGGAGGAGGGCATCCACCGGCCCTGGAGGTCGGAGCCGGACATGGTTGAGGATCTGAAGCGCTCGAATCTGAGGCTCTGGGTGTTGGAACTGGGAGCGGGGAAGAGATTCGATGCGAGATTGAAAAACAAGGACGAGCCTTGGTCCTCTTATAAAGGGGACGAAATACCAAGGGCCGTCTCCGTGACCGTTTGGGATTCGCCTTCGATAGAGGAGGCGTGGCGACGGGAATGGTTGGGTTACCCACGCACGTATTGATGAGAATCCCGGAATAAGGGGAACACGATCTCTGCTTCGACAAGACGTGCCAAGGAAACCGCTTCGCTAAACTTGCTGAGGTGGTATAGTAAAAAACGATTCAAACAAAGTATTGGTGGCGGTGTGATGTCATGCCACATAATACGTCAGCAGATTGAACTAAGTGTACATTTTATTCTCTCTACAGTGGAATGTGGAATTTATTTTGCGAGCGGACACTATCCTGGTGTTCATGATCTTCTCTGGATTATTCAAGGAGGAACCCGCCTTGCAATGCCGAACATTATCTTGCCGGACTTATCGTCATTGAAGCTGGTTCGAGGGCTCTTGAGGAGTCTGGACTAGGGGTGTCCGGACAGCCGGACTATCATTATCCGCCGGACTCCAAGACTACGAAGATACAAGATTGAAGACTCCGTCCCGTGTCCGGATGGGACTTTCCTTGGCGTGGAAGGCAAGCTTGGCGATCTGGATATGTAGATTTCCTACCATTGTAACCGACTGTAACCCTAGCCTCCTCCGTGTCTATATAAACCGGAGGGCTTTAGTCCGTGGGACAACATACATTACGACAATCATACCATAGGCTAGCTTCTAGGGTTTAGCCTCCTTGATCTCGTGGTAGATCCACTCTTGTACTACCCATATCATCAATATTAATCAAGCGGGGCGTGGGTTTTACCTCCATCAAGAGGGCTGAACACAGGTAAAAACATCGTGTCCCTCGTCTCTTGTTACCATCCGCCTAGACACACAGTTCGGGACCCCCTACCCGAGATCCGCCGGTTTTGACACCGACAAGCTCCATGGGGTTCAACAACCATGGAAATCGCTTTGGGGCCCCAAAACGGTGAGTAATAGTCCATGAAACGGGCCAAAATCGGCCAAAACTGTGGGTGTTGATGACCGACACGTAAACGCGCCCCGCGGTTCGTTAACCGTGGAAATCACTCCGGGACCCCAAAATAGTGAGTAATAGTCCACAAAACGACCAGAATCGGCCAAAATTGTGATTGTTGATGACCCACACGTAAGCGTCCATTGGGGTTCAACAACTGTGGAAATAACTTTGGGACCCCAAAACGGTGAGTAATAGTCCACGAAACGCGTCAGAATTGGCCAAAGCTGTGAGTGTTGATGACCGACACGTAAACGCACCACGGGGTTCGTAAATCGTCAAAATCACTCTGGGACCCCCAAAACTAAGCAATAGTCCAAGAAACAGGCCAGAGTCGGCCAAAACTGCAATTGTTGATGACCTACACTTATGTGCACATTGGGGTTCACCAACCATGGAAATCGCTTTGGGACCCCAAAACGGTGAGTAATAGTCCACGAAACACGTTAGAATTCACCAAAACTGTGAGTGTTGATGATCGACACGTAAACGCACCCCGGGGTTTGTAAATCGTGGGAATCACTCCGGGGCCTCCAAAACTAAATAATATTCTAAGAAACGGGCCAGAATCGACCGAAACGGCGATTGTTGATGACCTGCCCTTAAGCGCACCATGGTGTTCAACAACCATGGAAATCGCTTTGGGACCCCAAAATGGTGAGTAATAGTCCACGAAACGGGTCAGAATCGACAAAAACCGCGAGTGTTGATGACCGACACGTAAACACACGCCGGGGTTCGTTAATCATGGAAATCACTTCGGGAACCCAAAACAGTGAGTAATAGTCTACAAAAAAGGCAAGAATTGGCCAAAACGCACCCTGCGGTTCGTTAATCGTGGAAATCACATCGATGCGCCAAAACAGTGCGTAATAGTCCATGAAACTGGCCAGAATCGGCCAAAATTGCGAGTGTTGATGACCGACACATAAACGCACCCCGCGGTTCGTTAACCGTGGAAATCACTCCAGGGGCCCAAAAAAGTGAGTAATAGTCCATGAAACGGACCAGTATCAGCCAAAATTATGAGTGTTGATGACTGACACGTAAGCGCCTTGGGGTTCAACAACTTTGGAAATCACTTCGGGACCTGAAAACTTTGGGACCTGAAAACGGTGAGTAATAGTCCACGAAACATGATAGAATTGGCCAAAATTGTGAGTGTTGCTGACCGACACGTAAACACAACCCGGGGTTCGTAAATCGTGGAAATCATTTTGGGACCCGCATAACTAAATAATAATCCAAGAAACGGGCCAGAATCGGCCCAAACTGCGATTGTTGATGAACTACACTTAAGCGCACCTTGGGGTTCAACAACCATGGAAATCGCTTTGGGGCCCCAAATCGGTGAGTAACAGTCCACGAAACGGGCCAGAATTGGCCAAAACTTCTAGTATTGATGACCGACATGTAAACGCACCCCGCGGTTTGTTGATCGTGGAAATCACTCCGGGACCCCAAAACAGTGAATGTTGATGACCGACACGTAAACGCACCTTGGGGTTCAACTGTTGGAAATATGCCCTAGAGGCAATAATAAAAGTATTATTATATTTCATTGTTCATGATAATTGTCTTTTGTTCATGCTATAACTGTATTATCCGGAAATCGTAATAAACGTGTGAACACTTAGACCACAATATGTCCCTAGTGAGCCTCTAGTTGACTAGCTCGTTATGATCAACACATAGTCATGGTTTCCTGACTATGGACATTGGATGTCGTTGATAACGGGATCACATCATTAGGAGAATGATGTGATGGACAAGACAATCTAAGCATAGCATAAAGATCGTGTAGTTAAATGCGCTAGAGCTTGGCCAATGTCAAGTATCTCTTCCTTCGACCATGAGATCATGTAACTCCCGGATACCGTAGGAGTGCCTTGGGTGTATCAAGCGTCACAACGAATGGGTGACTATAAAGGTGCATTACGGTATCTCCGAAAGTGTCTGTTGGGTTGACACGGATCGAGGCTGGGATTTGTCACTCCGTATGACGGAGAGGTATCTCCGGCCCACTCGGTAATGCATCATCATAATGAGCTCAAGGTGACCAAGGTGTTGTACGGGATCATGCATTACTGTGCGAGTAAAGTGACTTGCGATAACGAGACTGAACAAGGTATTGGGATACCGACGATCGAGTCTCGGGCAAATAACGCACCGATTGACAAAGGGAATTGTATACATGGTTTGATCGAATCCTCGACATAGTGGTTCAACCGATGAAATCATCGAGGAGCATGTAGGAGCCAACATGGGTATCCAGATCCGCTGTTGGTTATTGCCGAGAGTCGTCTCGGTCATGTCTGCGTGTCTCCGAACCCGTAGGGTCTACACACTAAGGTTCGGTGGCGCTAGGGTTAGTAGGAAGACTAGTATGTGACTACGAATGTTGTTCGAGTCCGGATGAGATCCCGGACGTCACGAGGAGTTCCGAAGGGTCCGGAGGTAAAGATTTATATATGGGAAGTTGTTAAAGGACACCGAAAGTTTGAGGGCATACGGTATGGTACGGGCCACCGGAAGGGTTCGAGGTCCACTGGAGGGGCCACCCCCCGGGGGCCACTGGGCTGCGTGGGGAGTTGGCCAGCCTGGTGGGCTTGGCGATCCCTCCCCGGGCCCTTGCGCCTAGGGTTGAGGGAACCCTAGAGGCGCCCCCTGCTTGGGGGGCAAGTCCCCCTCCCTTGGCCGCCGCCCCTCTAGATGGATCTAGAGGGCCGGCCCCTCTCCCTTCCCCTATAAATAGAGGGGTGAGGGAGGCAGCCGCACCCAAGCCAAGGCGCAGCCCTCCCTCCCAACACCTCTCCTCCTTCGTTGTGCCGTGAAGCCACAGCCGAGATCTTGCTTCTCCACCATCACCACGCCGTCGTGCTGCCGGTGGAGCTGTCTTCCTCAACCTCTCCTTCCTCCTTGCTGGATCAAGACGGAGGAGACGTCACCCGTACTGTACGTGTGTTGAACGCGGAGGTGCTGTCCGTTCAGCACTTGGTCATCGGTGATTTGAATCACGTCGAGTACGACTACATCATCACCTTGCAAGCTTCCGCACGCGATCTACAAGTGGTATGTAGATGAAAACTCTCTCCCTTGACTCGTTTCTTAGATGAACTCATAGATGGATCTTGGTGAAACCGTAGGAAAAAATTTAATTTTCTGCAACGTACCCCAACAGTGGCATCATGAGCTAGGTCTACGCGTAGTTCTCTAATGCACGAGTAGAACACAATTTTGTTGTGGGCGTGGATCTTGTCAACTTACTTGCCTCTACTAGTCTTTTCTTGCTCAACGGTATTGTGGGATGAAGCGGCCCGGACCAACCTTACACGTACGCTTACGTGAGACCGGTTCCACCGATTAACATGCACTAGTTGCATAAGGTGGCTGGCGGGTGTCTGTCTCTCCCACTTTAGTTGGAGCGGATTCTATGAACAGGGCCCTTATGAAGGGTAAATAGAAGTTGACAAAATCACGTTGTGGTTATTCGTAGGTAAGAAAACGTTCTTGCTAGAACCCAATCGCAGCCACGTAAAAGATGCAACAACAATTAGAAGACGTCTAACTTGTTTTTGCAGCGATTGATCATGTGATGTGATATGGCCAGAAGTTGTGATGAATGATGAATTGTGATGTATGAGATCATGTTCTTGTAATAGGATTTATGACTTGCATGTCGATGAGTATGACAACCGGCAGGAGCCATAGGAGTTGTCTTTATTTTTTGTATGACCTGTGTGTCATTGAAGAACGCCATGTAAACTACTTTACTTTATTGCTAAACGCGTTAGCCATAGAAGTAGAAGTAGTCGTTGGCGTGACAACTTCATGAAGACACGATGATGGAGATCATGGTGTCAAGCCGGTGACAAGATGATCATGGAGCCCCGAAGATGGAGATCAATGGAGCTATATGATATTGGCCATATCATGTCACAACTATATAATTGCATGTGATGTTTATTATGCTTTTACATCTTGTTTACTGAGGACGACGGTAGTAAATAAGATGATCCCTTATAAAATTTCAAGAAGTGTTCTCCCCTAACTGTGCACCGTTGCTACAGTTCATCGCTTCTAAGCACCACGTGATGATCGGGTGTGATGGATTCTTACGTTCACATACAATGGGTGTAAGTCAGTTTTACACAGCGAAAACACTTAGGGTTAACTTGACGAGCCTAGCATGTGCAGACATGGCCTTGGAACACGGAGACCGAAAGGTCGAACACGAGTCGTATGGAAGATACGATCAACATGAAGATGTTCACCGACGATGACTAGTCCATCTCACGTGATGATCGGACACGGGCTAGTCGACTCGGATCGTGTAACACTTAGATGACTAGAGGGATGTCTAATCTAAGTGGGAGTTCATAATTTTGATTAGAACTTTATTATCATGAACTTAGTCTAAAACCTTTGCAAATATGTCTTGTAGATCAATGGCCAACGCTAATGTCAACATGAACTTCAACGCGTTCCTAGAAAACCAAGCTGAAAGATGATGGCAGCAACTATACGGACTGGTCCGGAACACGAGATCATCCTCATAGCTACCAGGAAACAATATGTCCTAGAAGGACCGCTAGGTGTCGCTCCCGTCCCAGAGAACCAAGACATTATGAATGCTTGGCAAGCTCGTGCTGATGATTACTCCCTCGTTCAGTGCGGCATGCTTTACAGCTTAGAACCGGGGCTCCAAAAGCGTTTTGAGCATCACGGAGCATATGAGATGTTCGAAGAGCTGAAACTAGTTTTCCAAGCTCATGCCCGGGTCGAGAGATATGATGTCTCCGACAAGTTCTACAGTTGTAAGATGGAGGAAAACAGTTACATTAGTGAACACATCCTCAAGATGTCAGGTTGCACAACCGTATGACCCAAATGAACATAAACCTCCCAGATGAGGCGGTCATTGACAGAATCCTCGATCGCTCCCACCAAGCTACAAGAGCTTTGTGATGAACTACAACATGCGGGGGATGGTGAAGACCATTCCTGAAGTGTTCTCGATGCTGAAGTCAGCAGAGGCTGAAATCAAGAAAGAACATCAAGTGTTGATGGTCAATAAGACCACTAAGTTCAAGAAGGGCAAGGGTAAGAAGAACTTCAAGAAGGACGGCAAAGATGTTGCCGCGCCCGTAAGCCTTGCTGCGGAAGAAGTCAAAGAATGGACCCAAGCACGAGACCGAGTGCTTTTATTGCAAGGGAAGGGTCACCGTAAGCGGAACTGCCCCAAATACTTAGCGGATAAGAAGGCCGCAACACCAAAGGTATATTTGATATACATGTAATTGATGTGTACCTTACCAAGACTGTAGTAACTCCCGGGTATTTGATACGGTGCCGTTGCTCATATTTGTAACTCACGGGAGGAGCTGCGGAATAAGCGGAGACCGGTGAAGGACGAGGTGACGATCGCATCGAATGGTTCCGAGTCGATGTGATCGCCGTCCGCACGCTGCCTCTACATTTACCTACTGGATTAGTTTTGAACCTCAATAATTGTTATTTAGTGCCATGTTTGAGCATGAACATTGTATCCGGATCTCGCTTAATCTGAGATGGCTACTCATTTAAGTCTGAGAATAATGGTTGTTCGATTTATATGAGAGATATGTTTTATGGTCATGCTCCGATGGTCAATGGTTTATTCTTAATGAATCTCGAGCGTAGTATTACACATGTTCATAGTGTGGATGACAAAAGATGTAAAGTTGATAACGATAGTCCCACATACTTGTGGCACTGCCGCCTTGGTCACATTGGTGTCAAGCGCATGAAGAAGCTCCATGCTGATGGACTTTTAGAGTCTCTTGATTATGAATCGTTTGACACATGCGAACCATGCCTCTTGGGAAAAATGACCAAGACTCCGTTCTCCGGAACAATGGAGCGAGCAACCAACTTGTTGGAAATCATACATACCGATGTATGCGGTCCAATGAGCATTGAGGCTCGCGGAGGATATCATTATGTTCTCACTCTCACTGATGACTTGAGTAGATACGGGTATGTCTACTTAATGAAACACAAGTCTGAGACCTTTGAAAAGTTCAAAGAATTTCAGAGTGAGGTAGAGAATCAACGTGACCGAAAGATAAAGTTCTTACGATCAGATCGTGGAGGAGAATACTTAAGTCACGAATTTGGTACACACTTAAGGAAATGTGGAATCGTTTCACAACTCATGCCGCCTGGAACACCTCAGAGAAACGGTGTGTCCGAAAGTCGTAATCGCACTCTATTGGATATGGCGCGGTCTATGATGTCTCTTACCGATTTACCGCTATCATTTTGGGGATACGCTCTAGAGACAGCTACATTCACTTTAAATAGGGCACCGTCTAAATCCGTTGAGACGACACCGTATGAATTATGGTTTGGGAAGAAACCTAAGCTGTCGTTTCTAAAAGTTTGGGGATGGCGATGCTTATGTCAAGAAACTTCAACTGAAAAGCTCGAACCCAAGTCGGAAAAATGCATATTCATAGGATACCCTAAGGAATCTGTCGGGTATACCTTCTACTTAAGATCCAAGGCAAGATCTTTGTTGCCAAGAACGGATGCTTTCGGAAAAGAGTTTCTCTCGAAAGAAGTAAGTGGGAGGAAAGTAGAACTAGATGAAGTACTTGCCTCTCGAGCGGGAAAGTGGTGCAGCGCAGAAACCGTTCTGTGATGCCCACACCAATGAAGAGGAAAACAATGATGATGATCAAGGTACTTGGATCAAGTTGCTCTTGAACTTGAAGGTCCACGAGGACACGTTCCGCACTAGAGTGGTACGGCAACCTGTCTCGGAAATCATGTTGTTAGACAACAATGAACCTTGAACTATGAAGAAGCGATGGCGGGCCCGGATTCCAACAAATGGCTTGAAGCCATGAAATCCGAGATAGAATCCATGTATGAAAACAAAGTCTGGACTTTGACAGACTTGCCGATGATCGGCGAGCGATAGAAAACAAATGGATTTTTAAGAAGAAGACGGACGCGGATGGTAATGTTACCATCTATAAGGCTCGACTTGTCGCTAAGGGTTATCGACAAGTTCAAGGGATTGACTACGACGAGACATTCTCTCCCGTAGCGAAGCTAAAGTCCGTCCGAATCATGTTAGCAATTGCCGCATACTATGATTATGAGATATGGCAGATGGACGTCAAAATGGCATTCCTTAACGGACATCTTAAGAAAGAGTTGTATATGATGCAGCCAGAAGGTTTTGTCGATCCTCAGAACGCTAACAAAGTATGCAAGCTCTAGCGATCCATTTATGGGCTGGTGCAAGCATCTCGGAGTTGGAACATTCGCTTTGATGAGATGATCAAAGCGTTTGGATTTATGCAGACTTATGGAGAAGCCTGCGTTTACAAGAAAGTGAGTGGGAGCTCTGTAGCATTTCTCCTATTATATGTAGATGACATACTCTTGATGGGAAATGATACAAAACTTCTGGACAGCATTAAGGCCTACTTGAACAAGTGTTTTTCAATGAAGGACCTTGGAGAAGCTGCTTATATATTAGGCATCAAGATCTATAGAGATAGATCGAGATGCCTCATAAATCTTTCACAAAGCACATACCTTGATAAGATTTTGAAGAGGTTCAAAATGGATCAGTCCAAGAAAGGGTTCTTGCCTATGTTACAAGGTGTGAAATTGAGCTCAGCTCGACCACCCACCATGGCAAAAGATAAAGAAGAGATGAGTGTCATCCCTATGCTTCAGCCATAGGATCTATTATGTATGCCATGTTGTGTACCGGACCCGATGTAAACCTTGCCGTAAGTTTGGTTGCAAGATACCAAAGTAATCCCGCAAGGAACACCGGACAGCGGTCAAGAATATCCCGAAGTACCGAAAAGGACGAAGGACATGTTTCTTGTTTATGCAGGAGACGAAGAGCTCGTCGTAAGGGTTACGTCGGCGCTAGCTTCGACTCAGATCTGATGACTCTAAGTCACAAACCGGATACGTGTATATGTTGAATGGTGGAGCGATGGCTGGTGCAGCTGCAAGCAGAGCCTCGTGGCGGGATCTATGTGTGAAGCGGAGTACATGGCAGCCTCGGAGGCAGCGCATGAAGCGATCTGGGTGAAGGAGTTCATCACCGACCTAGGAGTCATACCCAATGCGTCGGGGCCGATCAAACTCTTCTGTGACAACACTGGAGCTATTGCCCTTGCCAAGGAGCCCAAGTTTCACAAGAAGACCAGGCACATCAAGCATCGTTTCAACTCCATCCATGAAAATGTTCAAGATGGAGACATAGAGATTTGCAAAGTACACACGGATCTGAATGTCGCAGATCCGTTGACTAAACCTCTCTCGCGAGCAAAACATGATCAACACCAGAACTCTATGGGTGTTCGATTCATCACAATGTAACTAGATTGGTGACTCTAGTGCAAGTGGGAGACTGTTGGAAATATGTCCTAGAGGCAATAATAAAAGTATTATTATATTTCATTGTTCATGATAATTGTCTTTTGTTCATGCTATAACTGTATTATCCGGAAATCGTAATACACGTGTGAACACTTAGACCACAATATGTCCCTAGTGAGCCTCTAGTTGACTAGCTCGTTGTGATCAAAAGATAGTCATGGTTTCTGACTATGGACATTGGATGTCGTTGATAACGGGATCACATCATTAGGAGAATGATGTGATGGACAAGACCCAATCCTAAGCATAGCATAAAGATCGTGTAGTTAAATGCGCTGGAGCTTGGCCAATGTCAAGTATCTCTTCCTTTGACCATGAGATCGTGTAACTCCGGATACCGTAGGAGTGCCTTGGGTGTATCAAACGTCACAACGTGGCTGGGTGACTATAAAGGTGCATTACGGTATCTCCGAAAGTGTCATTGGGTTGACACGGATCGAGATCGGATTTGTCACTCCGTATGACGGAGAGGTATCTCTGGGCCCATTCGGTAATTCATCATCATAATGAGCTCAAGGTGACCAAGGTGTTGTACACAGATCATGCATTACGGTGCGAGTAAAGTGACTTGCCGGTAACGAGACGTAACAAGGTATTGGGATACCGACGATCGAGTCTCGGGCAAGTAACGCATCGATTGACAAAGGAATTGTATACAGAGGTTTGATCGAATCCTCGACATAGTGGTTCAACCGATGAAATTATCGAGGAGCATGTGGGAGCCAACATGGGTATCCAGATCCGTTGTTGGTTATTGCCCGAGAGTCGTCTCGGTCATGTCTGCGTGTCTCCCGAACCCGTGGGGTCTACACACTAAGGTTCGGTGGCGCTAGGGTTAGTAGGAAGACTAGTATGTGACTACGAATGTTGTTGAGTCCGGATGAGATCCCTGACGTCACGAGGAGTTCGGAAGGGTCCGGAGGTAAAGATTTATATATGGGAAGTTGTTAAAAGGACACCGGAAAGTTTCGGGGGCATACCGGTATTGTACCGGGGCCACCGGAAGGGTTCCGGGGGTCCACCGGGAGGGGCCACCCCTCCCGGGGGGGCCACTGGGCTGCGTGGGGAGTTGGCCAGCCTGGTAGGCTTGGCGCATCCCTCCCCGGGCCCTTGCGCCTAGGGTTGAGGGGGAACCCTAGAGGCGCCCCCTTGCTTGGGGGCAAGTCCCCCTCCCTTGGCCGTCGCCCCCTCTAGATGGATCTAGAGGGCCGCCCCTTCTCCCTTCCCCTATAAATAGAGGGGTGAGGGAGGCAGCCGCACCAAGCCAAGGCGCAGCCCTCCCTCCCAACACCTCTCCTCCTCCGTTGTGCGCCGGGAAGCCTCAGCCAGCGATCTTGCTTCTCCACCATCACTGCCTTGACGTCTTTGCCGGTGGAGCTGTCTTCCTCAACCTCTCCTTCCTCCTTGCTGGATCAAGACGGAGGAGACGTCACCCGTACTGTACGTGTGTTGAACGCGGAGGTGCTGTCCGTTCAGCACTTGGTCATCGGTGATTTGAATCACGTCGAGTACGACTTCATCATCACCTTGCAAGCTTCCGCACGCGATCTACAATTGGTATGTAGATGCAAACTCTCTCCCTTGACTCGTTGCTTAGATGAACTCATAGATGGATCTTGGTGAAACCGTAGGAAAATTTTTAATTTTCTGCAACGTTCCCCAACATCAACAACAATGGAAATCGCTTCAGGACCCCTAAATGGTGAGTAATAGCCCACGAATCGCGTCAGAATTGGCCAAAATTGTGTGATTTGACGACAGACATGCAAACACACCCCGGGGATTGTCAATCGTGGAAATCGCTCTGGGACGCCAAAACGGTGAGTAATAGTCCACGAAACGGGATTGAATCGACCAAAATTGTGAGTGTTGATGACCGACAGATAAACGCACCCAAGTGTTCATCAATCATGGAAATTACACCGGGACCCAAAAACAGAGTAATAGTCTAAGAACGTGCCAGAATCGGCCAAAACTGTGAGTGTTGATGACCGACACGTAAACGCACCCCGTGGTTCATTAACCGTGGAAATCACTCTGGGGCCCCAAAACAATGAGTAATAGTTCACGAAACGGGCCAGAATCAGCCAAAACTGTGAGTGTTCATGACCGACACGTAAGCGCACCTTGGGGTTCAACAACTATGGAAATCATTTCGGGACCACAAAACGATGAGTAATAGTACATGAAACGCGTCAGAATTGGCCAAAACTATGAGTGTTGATGACCGACACGTAAACGCACGTCGGGGTTCGTTAATCGTGGAAATCACAACGGGGCCCCAAAACAGTGAGTAATAGTCTACAAAAAAAGGCAAGAATTGGCCAAAAGTGTAAGTGTTGATGACGACCACGTAAACGCACCCCGTGGTTCCTTAATCGTGGAAATCACTTCGATGCCCCAAAACAGTGCGTAATAGTCCATGAAACGGGCCAGAATCGGCCAAAAATGCGAGTGTTGATGACCGACACATAAACGCACCCCGGTGTTCGTCAATCATGGAAATCACGTCGGGACCCAAAAACAAAGTAACAGTCCAAGAAACAGGCCAGAATCGGCCAAAACTGTGAGTGTTGATGACCGACACGTAAATGCACCCCGCGGTTCGTTAACCGTGGAAATCACTCCGGGGGCCCAAAAAAGTGAGTAATAGTCCAAGAAACGGGCCAATATCAGCCAAAACTATGAGTGTTGATGACCGACATGTAAGCGCCTTGGGGTTCAACAACTATGGAAATCACTTCGGGACCTGAAAACGATGAGTAATAGTCCACGAAACACGTTAGAATTGGCCAAAATTGTGAGTGTTGCTGACCGACACGTAAACACAACCCAGGGTTCGTAAATCATGGAAATCATTTCGGGACCCACATAACCAAATAATAATCCAAGAAACGGGCCAGAATCGGCCCAAACTGCGATTGTTGATGACCTACACTTAAGCGCACCTTGGGGTTCAACAACCATGGAAATCGCTTTGGGTCCCCAAAACGGTGAGTAATAGTCCACAAAACGGGTCAGAATCGACAAAAACCACGAGTGTTGATCACCGACACGTAAGCGCACCTTGGGGTTCAACAACTATGGAAATCACTTAGGGACCACAAAACGGTTTGTAATAGTCCACGAAACGCGTCAGAATTGGCCAAAACTATGAGTGTTGATGACCGACACGTAAATGCACCCCGGGGTTCGTAAATCGTGGAAATCACTCCGGGACCCCCAAAACTAAGTAATAGTCCAAGAAACGGGCCAGAATCGTGCCAAACTGCGATTGTTGATGACCTACACTAAAGCGCACCATTGGGTTCAACAACCATGGAAATCGCTTTGGGGCCCCAAAACGGTGAGTAATTGTCCACAAAATGGGTCAGAGTCGACAAAAACAGTGAGTGTTGATAATCGACAGATAAGCGCACCCGGGGGTTCGTTAATCGTGGAAATCACTCCAAGGCCCCAAAACAATGAGTAATAGTCCATGAAATGGGCCAGAATCGGCCAAAACTGCTAGTGTTGATGACCGACATGTAAACACACTCTATGGTTCGTTAATCATGGAAATCACTCCGGGACCCCAAAACAGTGAGTAATAGTCCATGAAACGGGCCAGAATCGGCCGAAACTATGAGTGTCGATGACCGACACGTAAATGCACCTTGGGGTTCAACAACTATGGAAATCACTTCAGGACCCCTAAATGATGACTAATAGTCCACGAATCGCGTCAGAATTGGCCAAAACTTTGAATGTTGATGAAAGACACGCAAACGCACGTCGGGGATTGTCAATCGTGGAAATCGCTCTGGGACGGCAAAACGGTGAGTAATAGTGCACGAAACGGACCAGAAATTGGCCTAAATTGTGAGTGTTGTCGACCGACACGTAAATGCACCCTGGAGTTTGTCAACCGTGGAAATCACTCCGGGACCCCCAAAACTAAGTAATAGTGCAGGAAACGGGCCAAAATCGACCCAAACTGCGCTAGTTTATGATCGACACGTAAGCGCTCCATGGGGTTGAACAACTATGGAAATCACTTTGGGACCCCAAAACGGTGAGTAATAGTCCACGAAACGCGTCAGAATTGGCCAAAACTGTGAGTGTTGATCACCAACACTTAAACGCACCCGGAGGTTCGTAAAACGTGGAAATTACTCCGGGACCCCCAAAACTAAGTAATAGTCCAAGAAACGGGCCAGAATCGGCCAAAGCTGCGATTGTTGGTGGCCTACACTTAAGCGCACATTAGGGTTCACCAACCATGGAAATCACTTTGGGACCCCAAAATGATCAGTAATAGTCCACGAAACACGTTAGAATCGGCCAAAACTGTGAGTGTTGATGACCGACACGTAAACGCACCTCGGGGTTCGTAAATCGTGGAAATCACTCTGGGGCCTCCAAAACTAAGTAATACTCCAGAATCGACCCAAACTGCGATGGTTGATGACCTGCACTTAAGCGCACCATGATGTTCAACAACCATGGAAATCGCTTTGGTACCCCAAAATGGTGAGTAATAGTCCACGAAACGGGTCAGAAACGACAAAAATCGCGAGTGTTGATGACCGACACGTAAATGCACTCCGGGGTTCGTAAATCCTGGAAATCACTCCGGGACCCCCAGAACTAAGTAATAGTCCAAGAAACGGGCCAGAATCGGCCCAAACTGCGATTGTTGATGACCTACACTTAAGTGCACCTTTGGGTTCGACAACCATGGAAATCGCTTTGGGGCCCCAAAACGGTGAGTAATAGTCCACAAAATGGGTCAGAATCGACAAAAACCGCGAGTGTTGATAATCGACACATAAGCGCACCCGGGGGTTCGTCAATCGTGGAAATCACTCCGAGGCCCCACAACAATGAGTAATAGTCCATGAAACGGGCCAGAATCGGCCAAACTGCTAGTGTTGATGACCGACATGTAAACACACTCTATGGTTCGTTAATCATGGAAATCACTTCGGGACCCCAAAACAGTGAGTAATAGTCCATGAAACGGGCCAGAATCGGCCGAAACTATGAGTGTCGATGACCGACACGTAAATGCACCTTGGGGTTCAACAACTATGGAAATCACTTCGGGACCCCTAAATGATGAGTAATAGTCCACGAATCGCGTCAAAATTGGCCAAAACTTTGAATGTTGATGAAAGACACGCAAACGCACGTCGGGGATTGTCAATCGTGGAAATCGCTCTGGGACGCCAAAACGGTGAGTAATAGTGCACGAAACGGACCAGAAATTGGCCTAAATTGTGAGTGTTGTTGACCGACACGTAAATGCACCCTGTTGTTTGTCAACCGTGGAAATCACTCCGGGACCCCCAAAACTAAGTAATAGGGCGGGAAACGGGCCAAAATCGCCCAAACTGCGCTAGTTTATGATCGACACGTAAGCGCTCCATGGGGTTCAACAACCATGGAAATCTCTTTGGGGCCCCAAAACGGTGAGTAATAGTCCACGAAACGGGCTAGAATCGGCCAAAACTGTGAGTGTTGATGACCGACACGTAAATGCACGACGCGACCAAAATTGTGAGTGTTGATGACCGATACGTAAGCGCTCATTGGGGTTGAACAACTATGGAAATCACTTTGGGACCCCAAAACGGTGAGTAATAGTCCACAAAACGCGTCAGAATTGGCCAAAACTGTGAGTGTTGATCACCGACACGTAAACACACCCCGGGGTTCGTAAAACATGGAAATTACTCCGGGACCCTCAAAACTAAGTAATAGTCCAAGAAACGTGCCAGAATCGGCCAAAGCTGCGATTGTTGGTGGCCTACACTTAAGCGCACATTAGGGTTCACCAACCATGGAAATCACTTTGGGACCCCAAAATGATGAGTAATAGTCCACGAAACACGTTAGAATCGGCCAAAACTGTGAGTGTGGATGACCGACACGTAAACGCACCCCGGGGTTCGTAAATCGTGGAAATCACTCCGGGGCCTCAAAAACTAAGTAATACTCCAGAATCGACCCAAACTGCGATGGCTGATGACCTGCACTTAAGCGCACCATGGTGTTCAACAACCATGGAAATCGCTTTGGTACCCCAAAATGGTGAGTAATGGTCCACGAAACGGGTCAGAATCGACAAAAACCGCGAGTGTTGATGACCGAGACGTACATGCACTCCGGGGTTCATAAATCCTGGAAATCACTCCGGGACCCCCAAAACTAATTAATAGTCCAAGAAACAGGCCAGAATCGGCCCAAACTGCGATTGTTGATGACCTACACTTAAGCGCACCTTTGGGTTCAACAACCATGAAAATCACTTTCGGGCCCCAAAACGGTGAGTAATAGTC
Source organism: Aegilops speltoides (assembly GCA_021437245.1). Taxonomy (NCBI): domain Eukaryota; kingdom Viridiplantae; phylum Streptophyta; class Magnoliopsida; order Poales; family Poaceae; genus Aegilops; species Aegilops speltoides. The sequence goes on along the minus strand of CM038145.1, from coordinate 996,905 downwards.
CACAAAATGGGTCAGAATCGACAAAAACCGCGAGTGTTGATACTCGACACATAAGCGCACCCGGGGGTTTGTCAATCGTGGAAATCACTCCGAGGCCCCAAAACAATGAGTAATAGTCCACGAAACGGGCCAGAATTGGCCAAAGCTGCTAGTGTTGATGACCGACATGTAAACACACTCTATGGTTCGTTAATCATGGAAATCACTCCGGGCCCCAAAACAGTGAGTAATAGTCCATGAAACGGGCCAGAATCGGCCGAAACTATGAGTGTCGATGACCGACACGTAAATGCACCTTGGGGTTCAACAACTATGGAAATCACTTCGGGACCCCTAAATGATGAGTAATAGTCCACGAATCGCGTCAGAATTGGCCAAACCTTTGAATGTTGACAAAAGACACGCAAACGCACGTCGGGGATTGTCAATCGTGGAAATCGCTCTGGGACGCCAAAACGGTGAGTAATAGTGCACGAAACGGACCAGAAATTTTCCTAAATTGTGAGTGTTGTTGACCGACACGTAAATGCACCATGGAGTTTGTCAACCGTGGAAATCACTCCGGGACCCCCAAAACTAAGTAATAGTGCAGGAAACGAGCCAAAATCGGCCCAAACTGCGCTAGTTTATGATCGACACGTAAGCGCTCCATGGGGTTCAACAACCATGGAAATCGCTTTGGGGCCCCAAAACGGTGAGTAATAGTCCACGAAACAGGCCAGAATCGGCCAAAACTGTGAGTGTTGATGACCGACACGTAAATGCACCCCGCGGCCAAAATTGTGAGTGTTGATGACCGACACGTAAGTGCCCATTGGGGTTGAACAACTATGGAAATCACTTTGGGACCCCAAAATGGTGAGTAATAGTCCACGAAAGGCGTCAGAATTGGCCAAAACAGTGAGTGTTGATCACCGAGACGTAAACGCACCCCAGGGTTCGTAAAACGTGGAAATTACTCCGGGACCCCCAAAACTAAATAATAGTCCAAGAAACGGGCCAGAATCGGCCAAAGCTGCGATTGTTGGTGGCCTACACTTAAGCACACATTAGGGTTCACCAACCATGGAAATCACTTTGGGACCCCAAAATCATGAGTAATAGTCCACGAAACACGTTAGAATTGGCCAAAACTGTGAGTGTTGATGACCGACACGTACACGCACCCCGGGGTTCGTAAATCGTGGAAATCACTCTGGGGCCTCCAAAACTAAGTAATACTCCAGAATCGACCCAAACTGCGATGGTTGATGACCTGCACTTAAGCGCACCATGGTGTTCAACAACCATGGAAATCGCTTTGGTACCCAAAAATGGTGAGTAATAGTCCACGAAACGGGTCAGAATCGACAAAAACCGCGAGTGTTGATGACCAACACATAAATGCACGCAAGGGTTCGTTAATCATAGAAATCACTTCGGGACCCCAAAACAGTGAGTAATAGTTTACAAAAAAAGGCAAGAATCGGCCAAAAGTGTAAGTGTTTATGACCGACAAGTAAATGCACCCCGCGGTTCGTTAATCGTGGAAATCACTCCGGGGCCCCAAAACAATGAGTAATACTCCACGAAACGGGCCTGAATCGGCCGAAACTTCTAGTGTTGATGACCGGCATGTAAACACACTCTATGGTTCGTTAATCATGGAAATCACTCCGGGACCCCAAAACAATGAGTAATAGTCCATGAAACGGGCCAGAATCGGCCGAAACTATGAGTGTCGATGACCGGCACGTAAATGCACCTTGGGGTTCAACAACTATGGAAATCACTTCGGGACAACTAAATCATGAGTAATAGTCCACGAATCGCGTCAGAATTGGCCAAAACATTGAATGTTGTCGACAGACACGCAAACGCACGTCGGGGATTGTCAATCATGGAAATCGCTCTGGGACGCCAAAACAGTGAGTAATAGTGCACGAAATGGACCAGAAATTGGCCTAAATTGTGAGTGTCATTGACCGAAACGTAAACGCACCCTGGAGTTTGTCAACCGTGGAAATCACTCCGGGACCCCCAAAACTAAGTAATAGTGCAGGAAACGGGCCAAAATCGGCCCAAACTGCGCTTGTTTATGATCGACACGTAAGCGCTCCATGGGGTTCAACAACCATGGAAATCGCTTTGGGGCCCCAAAACGGTGAGTAATAGTCCACGAAACGGGCTAGAATAGGCCAAAACTGTGAGTGTTGATGACCGACACGTAAACACGCCCCGCGGTTCGTTAACCGTGGAAATCACTCCGGGACCCCAAGACAGTGAATAATAGTCCACAAAACGACCAGAATCGGCCAAAATTGTGAGTGTTGATGACCGCCACGTAAGTGCTCATTGGGGTTCAACAACTATGGAAATCACTTTGGGACCCCAAAACGGTGAGTAATAGTCCACGAAACGCGTCAGAATTGGCCAAAACTGTGAGTGTTGATGACCGACACGTAAACGCACCACGGGGTTCGTAAATCGTGGAAATCACTCTGGGACCCCCAAAACTAAGTAATAGTCCAAGAAACGGGCCAGAATCGGCCAAAACTGCGATTGCTGATGACCTACACTTATGCGCACATTGGGGTTCACCAACCATGGAAATCGCTTTCGAACCCCAAAACGGTGAGTAATAGTCCACGAAACACGTTAGAATTGGCCAAATCTGTGAGTGTTGATGACCGATACGTAAACGCAACCTGGGGTTCGTAAATCGTGGAAATCACTCCGGGGCCTCCAAAACTAAATAATACTCTAAGAAACGGGCCAGAATCGACCCAAACTGCGATTGTTGATGACCTGCACTTAAGCGCACCATGGTGTTCAACAACCATGGTAATTCCTTTGAGACCCCAAGATGATGAGTAATAGTCCAAGAAACGGGTCCGAATCAACAAAAACCGCGAGTGTTGATGACCGACACGTAAACGCACGCCAGGGTTTGTTAATCGAGGAAATCACTTCGGGACCCCAAAACAGTGAGTAATAGTCTACAAAAAAAGGCAAGAATCGGCCAAAAGTGTGAGTGTTGATGACCGACACGTAAACGCACCCCGCGGTTCATTAATCGTGGAAATCACTTCAATGCCCCAAAACAGTGCGTAATAGACCATGAAACGGGCCAGAATCGGCCAAAACTATGAGTGTTGATGACCAACACGTAAATGCACCCCGCGGTTCGTCAATCGTGGAAATCACTCCGGGGCCCCAAAACAGTGAGTAATAGTCCATGAAACGGGCCAGAATCAACCAAAACTAGGAGTGTTGATGACCGACATGTAAGCGTGCCTTGGGGTTCAACAACTATGGAAATCACTTCGGGGCCTGAAAACGGTGAGTAATAGTCCACGAAACACGTTAGAATTGGGCAAAACTGTGAGTGTTGATGACCGACACGTAAACACAACCCGGGGTTCGTAAATCGTAGAAATCATTTCGGGGCCCAAATAACTAAGTAATAGTCCAAGAAACGGGCCAGAATCGGCCCAAACTGCGATTGTTGATGACCTACAGTTAAGCGCACCTTGGGGTTCAACAACCATGGAAATCGCTTTGGGTCCCCAAAACGGTGAGTAATAGTCCACAAAACGGGTCAGAATCGACAAAAACCGCGAGTGTTGATCACCGACACGTAAACACACGCCGGGGTTCGTTAATCGTGGAAATCACTTCGGGACCACAAAACAGTGAGTAATAGTCTACAAAAAAGGCAAGAATCGTCCAAAAGTGTAAGTGTTGATGACCGAAACGTAAATGCACCCCGCGGTTCGTTAATCGTTGAAATCACTTCGATACCCCAAAACAGTGCGTTATAGTCCACGAAACGGGCCAGAATCGGCCAAAACTGCGAGTGTTGATGACCGACACCTAAATGCACCCCGGTGTTCGTGAATCATGGAAATCACGCCGAGACCCAAACATAGAGAAATAGTCCAAGAAACGGGCCAGAATCAGCCAAAACTATGAGCATTGATGACCGACACGTAAATGCACCCCGCGGTTCTTTAACCGTGGAAATCACTCCGGGGGCCCAAAAAAGTGAGTAATAGTCCATGAAACGGGCCAGAATCAGCCAAAACTTTGAGTGTTGATGACCGACACGTAAGCGCGCCTTGGGGTTCAACAACTATGGAAATCGCTTCGGGACCTGAAAACTGTGAGTAATAGTCCATGAAACACGTTAGAATTGGCCAAAATTGTGAGTATTGATGATCGACACGTAAACACAACCCGGGGTTCGTAAATCGTAGAAATCATTTTGGGACCCCCATAACTAAGTAATAGTCCAAGAAACGGGCCAGAATCGGCCCAAACTGCAATTGTTGATGAACTACACTTAAGCGCACCTTGGGATTCAACAACCATGGAAATCGCTTTGGGGCCCCAAAATGGTGAGTAACAGTCCACGAAACGGGTCAGAATCGGCAAAAACTGCGAGTGTTGATAACCGACCCGTAAGCGCACCCGGGGATTCTTTGATCGTCAAAATCACTCCGGGGTGCCAAAACAGTGAGTAATAGTCCAAAACTTCTAGTATTGTTGACCGACATGTAAACGCACCCCGCGGTTCGTTAATCGTGGAAATCACTCCAGGACCCCAAACAGTGAGTGATGATGACCGCTTCACGAACAATGGAAATCGCTTCGAGACCCCTAAATGGTGAGTAATAGCCCACGAATCGCGTCAGAATTAGGCAAAACTGTGAGTGTTGATGACCGACACGTAAACGCACCCCGTGGTTCATTAACCGTGGAAATCACTCCCGGCCCCAAAACAGTGAGTAATAGTCCACGAAACTGGCCAGAATCAGCCTAAACTATGAGTGTTGATGACCGACACGTAAGCGCACCTTGGGGTTCATCAACTATGGAAATCACTTCGGTATCACAAAACGGTGAGTAATAGCTCAAGAAACGCGTCAGAATTGGCTAAAACTATGAGTGTTGATGACCGACACGTAAACGCACCACGGGGTTCATAAATCGTGGAAATCACTCCGGGACCCCTAGAACTAAATAATACTCCAAGAAACGGGCCAGAATCGGCCCAAACTGCGATTGTTGATGACCTACACTTAAGCGCACCTTGGGGTTCAAAAACCATGGAAATCGCTTTGGGGCCCCAAAACGGTGAGTAATAGTCCATGAAACGGGTCAGAATCGACAAAAACCGCGACTGTTGATAACCGACACATAAGCGCACCTGGGGGTTCGTAAGCGCACCTTGGGGTTCAACAACTATAAATCACTTTGGGACCCCAAAGCGGTTTGTAATGGTCCACTAAACGTGTCACAATTGGCCAAAACTGTGAGTGTTGATCACCGACACGTAAACGCACTCGGGTTAAGAAACGTGGAAATTACTCCGGAACCCCCAAAACTAAGTAATAGTCCAAGAAACGGGCCAAAATCGGCCGAAGCTGCGATTGTTGGTGGCCTACACTTAAGCGCACATTAGGGTTCACCAACCATGGAAATCACTTTGGGACCCCAAAATGATCAGTAATAGTCCACGAAACACGTTAGAATCGGCCAAAACTGCGATTGTTGATGACCGACACGTAAACGCACCTTTGGGTTCAACAACCATGGAAATCGCTTTGGGACCCCAAAACAGTGAGTAATAGTCCACGAAATGGTCCAGAATCGACAAAAACAGTGAGTGTTCATGACCGACACGTAAACGCACCCTGGAGTTCGTCAATCATGGAAATCACTTCGGGACACAAAAAACAGTGAGTAATAGTCCACGAAACAGGTCAGAATCGGCCAAATCTGCGAGTGTTGACGACCGACACGTAAGCGCACCTTGCGGGTTCAACTACTATGGAAATCGCTTCTGGACCCCAAAAACGTGAGTAATAGTCCACGAAACGGGTCCGAATTGGCCAAAACTGTGAGTGTTGACCACGGACATGTAAACGCACCCCGGGGATCGTCAATCGTGGAAATCGCTTTAGGACCCAAAACGGTGAGTAATTGTGCACGAAATGGACCAGAATCGGCCAAAACTGTGATTATTGATGACCGACACGTAAGCGCACCTTGGGGGTTCAAAAACTATGGAAATCGCTTCGGGACCCCAAAACAGTGAGTAATAGTCCATGAAATGGGTCAGAATTGGCCAAAACTATGAGTGTTGATGACGGACATATAAACGCACCGGGGATTGTCAATCGTGGAAATCGCTGTAGGGCCACAAAGCGGTGAGTAATTGTGTAGGAAGCGGACCAGAATCGGACAAAGCTGCGATTGTTGATGACCGACACGTAAGCGCACCTTTGGGTTCAACAACCATGGATATAGCTTTGGGACCCCAAAACAGTGAGTAATAGTCCACGAAACGGGACAAAATCAACAAAAATCGCGAGTGTTGATGACCAACACGTAAACGCGCCCTGGGGTTCGTCAATCATCGAAATCACTCCGGGGCCCAAAAACAATGAGTAATAGTCCACGAAACGGGCCAGAATCGACTAAAGCTGTGGGTGTTGATGACCGACACATAGGCGCCACTTGCGGGTTCAACAACTATGGAAATCGCTTCGGCACCCCAAAATAGTGAGTAATAGTCCATGAAACGGGCCAGAATCAGCCAAAACTTTGAGTGTTGATGACCGACACGTAAGCGCGCCTTGGGGTTCAATAACTATGGAAATCGCTTCGGGACCTGAAAACTGTGAGTAATAGTCCATGAAACACGTTAGAATTGGCCAAAATTGTGAGTATTGATGATCGACACGTAAACACAACCCGGGGTTCGTAAATCGTAGAAATCATTTTGGGACCCCCATAACTAAGTAATAGTCCAAGAAACGGGCCAGAATCGGCCCAAACTGCAATTGTTGATGAACTACACTTAAGCGCACCTTGGGATTCAACAACCATGGAAATCGCTTTGGGGCCCCAAAATGGTGAGTAACAGTCCACAAACGGGTCAATCGGCAAAAACTGCGAGTGTTGATAACCGACCCGTAAGCGCACTCGGGGATTCTTTGATCGTCAAAATCACTCCGGGGTGCCAAAACAGTGAGTAATAGTCCAAAACTTCTAGTATTGTTGACCGACATGTAAACGCACCCCGCGGTTCGTTAATCGTGGAAATCACTCCAGGACCCCAAACAGTGAGTGATGATGACCGGTTCACGAACAATGGAAATCGCTTCGAGACCCCTAAATGGTGAGTAATAGCCCACGAATCGCGTCAGAATTAGGCAAAACTGTGAGTGTTGATGACCGACACGTAAACGCACCCCGTGGTTCATTAACCGTGGAAATCACTCCCGGCCCCAAAACAGTGAGTAATAGTCCACGAAACTGGCCAGAATCGGCCTAAACTATGAGTGTTGATGACCGACACGTAAGCGCACCTTGGGGTTCATCAACTATGGAAATCACTTCGGGATCACAAAACGGTGAGTAATAGCTCAAGAAACGCTTCAGAATTGGCTAAAACTATGAGTGTTGATGACCGACACGTAAACGCACCCCGGGGTTCATAAATCGTGGAAATCACTCCGGGACCCCCAGAACTAAATAATACTCCAAGAAACGGGCCAGAATCGGCCCAAACTGCGATTGTTGATGACCTACACTTAAGCGCACCTTGGGGTTCAAAAACCATGGAAATCGCTTTGGGGCCCCAAAACGGTGAGTAATAGTCCATGAAACGGGTCAGAATCGACAAAAACCGCGACTGTTGATAACCGACACATAAGCGCACCTGGGGGTTCGTAAGCGCACCTTGGGGTTCAACAACTATGGAAATCACTTTGGGACCCCAAAACGGTTTGTAATGGTCCACGAAACGTGTCACAATTGGCCAAAACTGTGAGTGTTGATCACCGACACGTAAACGCACCCCGGGGTTCGTAAAACGTGGAAATTACTCCGGGACCCCCAAAACTAAGTAATAGTCCAAGAAACGGGCCAGAATCGGCCGAAGCTGCGATTGTTGGTGGCCTACACTTAAGCGCACATTAGGGTTCACCAACCATGGAAATCACTTTGGGACCCCAAAATGATCAGTAATAGTCCACGAAACACGTTAGAATCGGCCAAAACTGCGATTGTTGATGACCGACACGTAAACGCACCTTTGGGTTCAACAACCATGGAAATCGCTTTGGGACCCCAAAACAGTGAGTAATAGTCCACGAAATGGTCCAGAATCGACAAAAACAGTGAGTGTTCATGACCGACACGTAAACGCACCACAGGTTAAATCAATCATGGAAATCACTTCGGGACACAAAAAACAGTGAGTAATAGTCCACGAAACAGGTCAGAATCGGCCAAATCTGCGAGTGTTGACGACCGACACGTAAGCGCACCTTGCGGGTTCAACTACTATGGAAATCGCTTCTGGACCCCAAAAACGTGAGTAATAGTCCACGAAACGGGTCCGAATTGGCCAAAACTGTGAGTGTTGACCACGGACATGTAAACGCACCCCGGGGATCGTCAATCGTGGAAATCGCTTTAGGACCCAAAACGGTGAGTAATTGTGCACGAAACGGACCAGAATCGGCCAAAACTGTGATTATTGATGACCGACACGTAAGCGCACCTTGGGGGTTCAAAAACTATGGAAATCGCTTCGGGACCCCAAAACAGTGAGTAATAGTCCATGAAATGGGTCAGAATTGGCCAAAACTATGAGTGTTGATGACGGACATGTAAACGCACCCCGGGGATTGTCAATCGTGGAAATCGCTGTAGGGCCACAAAACGGTGAGTAATTGTGTAGGAAACGGACCAGAATCGGACAAAACTGCGATTGTTGATGACCGACACGTAAGCGCACCTTTGGGTTCAACAACCATGGATATAGCTTTGGGACCCCAAAACAGTGAGTAATAGTCCACGAAACGGGACAAAATCAACAAAAATCGCGAGTGTTGATGACCAACACGTAAACGCGCCCTGGGGTTCGTCAATCATCGAAATCACTCCGGGGCCCAAAAACAATGAGTAATAGTCCACGAAACGGGCCAGAATCGACTAAAGCTGTGGGTGTTGATGACCGACACATAGGCGCCACTTGCGGGTTCAACAACTATGGAAATCGCTTCGGCACCCCAAAATAGTGAGTACTAGTCCATGAAACGGTTCTGAATCGACAAAAACCGCGAGTGTTGATGACCAACACATAAACGCACCCCGTGGTTCGTCAATCATGGAAATCACTCCGGGACTCCAAAACGGTGAGTAATAGTACACTAAATGGGCTAGAATCGGCCAAGACTACGAATGTCGATGACCGACACGTAACCACACCTTGGGGTTCAAACACTATGGAAATAGCTTCGGGACCACAAAACGGTGAGTAATAATCCACGAAACGGCTTAGAATTGGCAAAACCACGTGTGTTGACGACGGACACATATGTTGGAACCGACAAGCCCTAGCTCTAGCACTCTCCTCCCTCGCACGGATCTCTCCCTCTCTTTGGTCGTGACACGAACCAACGACGACGAGGTGGAAGGAGGAGGAAGAGGCACACCATGGACACGGGAGGTTTTTTCTCAGGCGCTCGAACGTCACTTCCACGAGCACGAACTCGTCACCCCTGTCGGCTACAACACATGGGCGGGAGGGTTTTATACCTGCGTCCATCGACGCTCTACACCGGGCCCCCAACGCACCCCCCCCCCCCTCCGCGAACTCCACACGTCCTCGCACTCCCGGCCCGCGCTCCCGCCACGCACGCACGCGATCTGCGCGACCAGGTCCAGCACCCGACGTGGTCTACAGCCGCGCCTGTTGCGCCAACAGACACATGAACACATCCTCGTGCTGCACACGCACGCACACACACACCTACACCACTGCACCGGCCGCTCCCGATAGACCCAACGCGCGCCCATACACGCGCCTGGTTTGCCCAACACGGACGCCGCTGCTTATTCACCCAACACTCACCCCCCTAAGCCGCGCTCAGAGCAGACCAGCATCCTCGACATCGCCTTCCACAAAAAGGGCTCGCTCCGGGATCGGCTTCTTCTGCCTCTGTGGGTAGTCTCACTTGCAGTGCCCACGATCGCCACACTTGTAGCACCGTCCCCGTCGATTGCCACCGAAGCCCGAGGCCTCGCTGCGTGCGTCGTCGTCGTCCCGTGCTCCGCCTTGACACCGCTCCCGTGCCCGCCACTACGCCGCCGTGTACAACAGCTCACTGTCAGCCCACCCGCCGCTCACCTGTCCACGCCGACGCAGACGCTCGTCGAACGCCTTCAGGCGCCCGAACGCGTCCTTGAAGAGCAGCGTCAAGAGGATGCAAAACTGCTCCATCCCGGCAACCTCCGCGTACAAGCGATCCGGGAGGTAATCCAACAGCTTCTTCACCATCGCCGCGTTTTCCAGCTCCGATCCTATCCCGGCGTAGGTTGCCGCCATGCTGCTGATTTTGCCAACGAAGTCATCCAGCGTCTCACCGCTCCCCATCCGTAGCAGCTCGAAGTCACTCTGCAGCGTTGCCAGCCGCTCCGCCCTCACGCGATCAGCCCTGACGAAGCGCGCCTTGAGGCTGGCCCAGAACTCCGCCGCCGTCTTCTTCGACGCCACCTGCAGGAGCAGGTTTTCCGCAAGCACGCCGAGAAGGTACGCCCTTGCCGGCTTGTCCTTCTTGGCGATCACGGCCGCCACCGCGTCCTCCAGCATGACCAACGCCTCCCACAACCACACCGCATCGAGGTTCGCCTCGACCTTGATGGCCCATGTCGTGTAGTTGTCGCCGGTGAGCTGCGGAGCCGCCTGCGGCAGCGATCCGCCCGCACCGCCGCCGTAGGGGACGATCGACATCGCTGGTGCGCCCTGGCCTTCACATGGCTCCGATGCCAATTGTTGGAACCGACTAGCCCTAGATCTAGCCATCTCCTTCCTCGCACTGATGTCTCTCTCTCCGGCCGTGGCACGAACTAGCGACGACGAGGTGAAAGGATGAAGAATAGGCACACAGTGGACATGGGTGGTTTTTTCTCAGGCGCTCGAACGCCACTTCCACAAGCACGAACTCGTCACCCCTGTCCGCTACAACACACGGGCGGGATGGTTTTATACCCACGTCCATCGGTGCTCTACACCGCGCCCCCGACGCAACGCCTCCACGCACTCTCCACGTCCTCGCGCTCCAGGCCTGCGCTCCCGCCGTGCACCCACGCGATCTGTGCGACCAGGTCCAGTGCCCGACGTGGTCTACACCCGCGCCCATTGCGCCGACAGACACACGCACACATCCTTGTGATGCACACGTACGCACACAAACACCTATGCAATAGGACTGGCCACGCCCCACACACCCGACGCGCGCCCACACATGCGCCTGGCGTGCCCAACACAGACGCTGCGGCTTATTCACCCAACAACTTAAACGCACCCTCGGGGATCATCAATCGTGGAAATCGCTCTGGGACCCCAAAAATGGAGGGTAGTAGTCCACGAAACGGACCAGAATTGGCCAAAATTGTGAGTGTTGATGACCGACACGTAAACGCACCCAGGGGTTCGTCAATCATGGAAATCACTTCGGGACCCCAAAACTAAGTAATAGTCCAAGAAACGGGCCAGAACCGGCCCAAACTACGAGTCTTGACGACCAATGCGTAGGCACACCTTGGGATTCGACAACCATGGAAATCGCTTTGGATCCCGAAACAGTAAGTAATAGTCCACGAAACGGGTCAGAATCGACAAAAACCGCGACTATTGATGACCAACACGTAATAGCACCCCGGGGTTCGCCGATCGTGGAAATCACTCCAGGACTCCAAAATAGTGAGTAATGATCCCTGAAACGGGCGAGAATCGGCCAAGATGCGACTGTTAATGACCGACATGTAAGCGCCCCTTGGGGGTTAAAAGCTATAGAAATCGATTCGGGGCCCCAAAACAGTGAGTAATAGTCCGCGAAACGGGTCAGAATTGGCCAAAACTGTGAGTGTTGACGACAGACATGTAAACGCATCCTAGGGATTGTCAATCATGGAAATCGCTTTAGGACCACAAAACGGTGAGTAATTATGCACAAAATAGACCAGAATCGGCCAAAACTGCGATTATTGATGACCAACACGTAAGCGCACCTTTGGGTTCAACAACCATGGAAATCGCTTTGGGACCCCAAAACAGTGAGTAATAGTCCATGAAATGGGCCAGAATCGACAAAAACCGCGAGTGTTGATGACCAACACGTAAACGCACCCCGGGGTTCGTCAATCGTGGAAATCTCTCTGGGACCCAAAAACAGTGAGTAATACTCCACGAAACGGGACAAAATCAACAAAAATCGTGAGTGTTGATGACCAGCACGTAAACGCGCCCTGGGGTTCGTCAATCGTCGAAATCACTCCGGGACCCAAAAACAATGAGTAATAGTCCACGAAACGGGCCAGAATCGACCAAAACTGTGGGTGTTGATGACCGACACGTAGGCGCCACTTGCGGGTTCAAAAACTATGGAAATCGGTTCGGCACCCCAAAACAGTGAGTACTAGTCCATGAAACGGTTCAGAATCGACAAAAACCGCGAGTGTTGATGACCAACACATAAACGCACCCCGGGGTTCGTCAATCGTGGAAATCACTCCGGGACACCAAAACGGTGAGTAATAGTACACGAAATGGGCCAGAATCGGCCAAGACTACGAGTGTCGATGACCGACACGTAAGTGCACCTTGGGGTTCAAACCCTATGGAAATCGCTTCGGGACCACAAAACGGTGAGTAATAATCCACGAAACGGCTTAGAATTGGCAAAACCACGTGTGTTGACGACGGACACTTATGTTGGAACCGACAAGCCCTAGCTCTAGCACTCTCCTCCCTCGCACTGATCTCTCTCTCTCCGGTCGTGGCACGAACCAACGATGACGAGGTGGAAGGACGAAGAAGAGGCACACCATGGACACGGGAGGTTTTTTCTCAGGCGCTCGAACGTCACTTCCACGAGCACGAACTCGTCACCCCTGTCCGCTACAACACACGGGCGGGAGGGTTTTATACCTGCGTCCATCGACGCTCTACACCGGGCCCCCGATGCACCCCCCCCTCCGCGAACTCCCCACGTCCTCGCACTCCCGGCCCACGCTCCCGCCACGCACGCACGCGATCCACGCGACCAGGTCCAGCACCCGACGTGGTCTACACCCACGCCTGTTGCGCCAACAGACACATGCACACATCCTCGTGTTGCACACGCACGCACACACACACCTACGCCACGGCACCGGCAGCTCCCGACAGACCCAACGCGCGCCCATACACGCGCCTGGTGTGCCCAACGCGGATGCCGCTGCTTATTCACCCAACACTCACCCCCCTAAGCCGCGCTCAGAGTAGGCCGGCATCCTCGACATCGTCTTCCACAAACAGGGCTCGATCCGGGATCGACTTCTTCTGCCTCTGCGGGTAGTCTCACTTGAAGTGCCCACGATCGCCGCACTTGTAGCACCGTCCCCGCCGATTGCCACCGAAGCCCGAGGCCTCGCGACGTGCATCATCATCGTCCCGTGCTCCGCCGTGATGCCGCTCCCGTGCCCGCCACTGCGCCGCTGTGTACAACAGCTCACCGTCAGCCCACTCGTCGCTCGCCTGTCCACGCCGACGCAGCCGCTCGTCGAACGCCTTCAGGCGCCCGAGCGCGTCCTCGAAGAGCAGCGTTGAGAGGATGCAAAACTGCTCCATCCCGGCAACCGCCGCGTACAAGCGATCCGGGACGTAGTCCAGCAGCTTCTTCACCATCGCCGCGTTTTCCAGCTCCGATCCTAGCCCGGCGTAGGTTGCCGCCATGCTGCTGATTTTGCCGGCGAAGTCATCCAGCGTCTCGCCGCTCCCCATCCGTAGCAGCTCGAAGTCACTCTGCAGCGTTGCCAGCCGCACCACCCTGACGCGATCAGCCCTGACGAAGCGCGCCTTGAGGCTGGCCCAGAACTCCGCCGCTGTCTTCTTCGACGCCACCTGCAGGAGCAGGTTTTCCGCGAGCGCGCCGAGAAGGTACGCCCTTGCCGGCTTGTCCTTCTTGGCGATCATGGCCGCCGCCGCGTCCTCCAGCACGACCAACGCCTCCCACAACCACACCACGTCGAGGCTCCCCTCGACCTTGATGGCCCACGCCGTGTAGTTGTCGCCAGTGAGCTACGGAGCCGCCCGCGGCAGGGATCCGCCTGCACCGCCGCCGTAGGGGACGATCGACATCGCCGGTGTGCCCTGGCCTTCACATGGCTATGATGCCAATTGTTGGAACCGACTAGCCGTAGATCTAGCCCTCTCCTCCCTCGCACTGATGTCTCTCTCTCCGGCCGTGGCACGAACCAGCGACGACGAGGTGAAAGGATGAAGAATAGGCACACAGTGGACACGGGAGGTTTTTTCTCAGGCGCTCGAACGCCACTTCCACGAGCACGAACTCGTCACCCCTGTCCGCTACAACACACGGGCGGGAGGGTTTTATACCCGCGTCCATCGGCGCTCTACACCGCACCCCCGACGCAACGCCTCCACGCACTCTCCACGTCCTCGCGCTCCAGGCCCGCGCTCCCACTGCACACACACGCGATATGTGCGACCAGGTCCAGCGCCCGACGTGGTCTAGACACATGCACACATCCTCGTGCTGCACACGCACGCACACAAACACCTATGCAACGGGACCGGCCGCGCCCCACACACCCGACGCGCGCCCACACATGCGCCTAGCGTGCCCAACACAGACGCTGCGGCTTATTCACCCAACAACTTAAACGCACCCTCGGGGATCGTCAATCGTGGAAATCGCTCTGGGACCCCAAAAACGGAGGGTAGTAGTCCACGAAACGGACCAGAAGTGGCCAAAACTGTGAGTGTTGATGACCGACACGTAAACGCACCCTGGGGTTCGTCAATCATGCAAATCACTTCGGGAGCCCAAAACTGAGTAATAGTCCAAGAAACGGGCCAGAACCGGCCCAAACTACGAGTCTTGACGACCAATGCGTAGGCACACCTTGGGATTCGACAACCATGGAAATCGCTTTGGGATCCTGAAACAGTAAGTAATAGTCCACGAAACGGGTCAGAATCGACAAAAACCGCGACTATTGATGACCAACACGTAATAGCACCCCGGGGTTTGCCGATTGTGGAAATTACTCCGGGACTCCAAAATAGTGAGTAATGATCCATGAAACGGGCGAGAATCGGCCAAGATGCCACTGCTAATGACCGACATGTAAGCGCCCCTTGGAGGTTTCAAAAACTATAGAAATCGCTTTGGGACCCCAAAACAGTGAGTAATAGTCAACGAAACGGGTCAGAATTGGCCAAAACTGTGAGTGTTGACGACGGACATGTAAACGCACCCTGGGGATTGTCAATCGTGGAAATCGCTTTAGGACCCCAAAACGGTGAGTAATTGTGCACGAAACGGACCAGAATCGGCCAAAACTGCGATTGTTGATGACCAACACGTAAGCGCACCTTTGGGTTCAACAACCATGGAAGTCGCTTTGGGACCCCAAAACAGTGAGTAATAGTCCATGAAATGGGCCAGAATCGACAAAAACCGCGAGTGTTGATGACCGACACGTAAACGCACCCCGGGGTTCGTCAATCGTGGAAATCACTCTCGGACCCAAAAACAATGAGTAATAGTCCACGAAACGGGCCAGACTCGGCCAAAACTGCGAGTGTTGATGACCGACATGTAAGCGCCTCTTGCGGGTTCAACAATAATGGAAATCACTTGGGGACCCCAGGAGTAATAGTCCACGAAACGGGTCAGAATTGGCCAAAACTCTGACTGTTGACGACAGACATGTCAACGCACCCCGAGGATCGTCAATCGTGGAAATCTCTTTAGGACCCCAAAATGGTGAGTAATTGTGCACGAAATGGTCCAGAATCGGCCAAAACTGCGATTATTGATGACCGACACGTAAGCGCACCTTGGGGTTCAACAACCATGGAAATTGCTTTGGGACCCCAAAACAGTGAGTAATAGTCCAGGAAACGGGACAAAATCAACAAAAACCGCGAGTGTTGATGACCAACACGTAAACGCACCCCGGGGTTTGTCAATCCTGGAAATCACTCCGGGACCCAAAAACAACAAGTAATAGTCCACGAAACGGTGAGTTGATGACCGACACGTAAGCGCACCTTTGGGTTCAACAACCATGGAAATCGCTTTAGGACCACAAAACGGTGAGTACTTGTCCACGAAACGGACCAGCATCAGCCAAAACTGCGATTGTTGATGACCGACACGTAAAAGCACCTTTGGGTTGAACAACCATGGAAATTGCTTTGGGACCCCAAAACAGTGAGTAATAGTCCACGAAACGGGCCAGAATCGACTAAAACCGCGAGTGTTGTTGACCGACCCGTAAAGGCACCCCAGGGTTCGTCAATCGTGGAAATCACTCCGGGACCCAAAAACAGTGAGTAATAGTCCACGAAACAGCCCAGAATCGGCCAAAACTGCAAGTGTTGATGACCGACACGTAAGCACAGCTTGCGGGTTCAACAACTATGGAAATCACTTTGGGACCCCAAAACGGTGTGTAATAGTCCATGAAATGGGTCGGAATTGGCCAAAACTGTCAGTGTTGACGACGAACATGTAAACGCACCTCGGGGATTGTCAATCATGGAAATCGCTTTAGGACCCCAAAACAGTCAGTAAATTGTGCACGAAACGGACCAGAATCAGCCAAAACTGCGATTATTGATGACCGACACGTAAGCGCACATTGGGGTTCAACAACCATGGAAATTGCTTTGAGACCCCAAAATAGTGAGTAATAGTCCATGAACCGGGACAAAATCGACAATATCGCGAGTGTTGATGACCACAACGTAAACGCACCCCGGGGTACGTCAATCGTGAAAATCACTCCGGGACCCAAAAACAATGAGTTATAGTCCAGGAAACGGGCCAGAATCGACCAAAATTGCGGGTGTTGACGACCGACACGTAAGCGCACCTTGTGGGTTCAACAACTATGGAAATCGCTTGAGGACCCCAAAACGGTGAGTACTAGTCCATGAAACGGGTCAGAATCGACAAAAACCGTACGTGAGGGTATAGGTATAGATATAGATTTGGGAAAATAAACATAGTACATATCGTAATGTGCCCGTACGTGAGGGTTCCCTATATCTGGATTATTGCAAGTGATTGATCATGCGAAACAAAATCGTCAATAGAAATAGGAAGAAATAAAAATGAAAATAAGAAACAAAACAAATATATGGGTGAACGAGGTGCCAATTACGGAGCTCGGCGAGAAGCCTGGGTAAAGCCTGTATCCATAACCGAGAACTTCTGAGCGGGTGACGCGGCAAGGACTTGCTCAGCAGCCTTCTTGTAGGCCGACATGAATGCTTCTAATTTGGCCTTGTCTCCTTTGGCCGTGTCCACCTTGGCCATAGCGAGGAGTTGCTGCTTCTCTCCAGCCGCTTTTACTTCGGGTATTTTCGATGGTGGGGTGGCGGCGATGACATCGTCAATGGCCACATCCATGAGCCCGACAAGGGCCATCTTGAACAGCTCCTCGCCGGACTTTGTGACGGTGGCCCTTGACGTCTGTAATAATGAAGTTGCCACCATGACGATGCAAGGATTCGTGCCACCGCAATCTTCTTTGCTGGGGCCATTACTCTAGTTGACATGTGGTAGAGGGATGATTCAACGAGATGTTGCTGCTTTCAATGAGATCGATGCTTACGTCGGGGACTCTTATGAAGGTGATTGTGGCTTTAAATAGGAGATGTTGCACAACGAGAGCATGAGGTCATGAGAGCTTCGCGGATGCCATACTGCATGTGGGTGAAAATTTGGTTGCACCCATGCATGTCTACCCCATATGAGCCACAAGTGAGATGCCCTCAATAATTCCTAGGAAATAGGGGTACCATCTATCTAGCTAGAAACCACAATGAGTAAAACGACCGGATGTGCATGGTTCCAAATCTGAGAGGTTCATGATAGAACCTTTTGAATGAGCAGTCCATGAAACAGCCAATTGCCGCGTACGCTCGCCTCAAGAAGGTTCACAGATTTTATTTTATTTTACAAATTTGGAAAAAGTTCACAAAATTATTCAAAAAAATTCAGAAACAAAATCCGACTTTGAAAACACTTCAGGAATTTTAAAAACCTTCAGGAATATGAAAAATGATAATGAAGTTGAAAAATATCACAGATTTTGAAAATTAATTTAAAAATTTTGCAATTTTCTGAAGGCTCGTAAATTTAAATAAAAATCTATAGATTTTCAAAATAAATTTGGAAAAAATCATAAATTAAAATATCTTCGCAAGTTTTGAAAAACTTTGTGAAATTGTTAAAAGTTTGTAATTTTGTAAAAACATGAGTTTTTTTAAAAAAAATGGAAATAAAAAAGTGGGAAACTAAAAAGAAAAATTGAAAAGCAAACACCTATATTTGCTAAATGGCTTTAGATGGGCTGGCCCGCTCATGAAACAAGCGAAGAGTGGCTACAGCCCAATAGGAATTAGCCATGCTATAGCAAGGGGTCCTATCTGCCGCTCTCTGCGGCAGAATGTCGACTCTACGCACAGTCCCTCCCGACAGGGCCGGCCCATTTGGGTAATGTACAGTACTGAACGGAAAATGCAGCGCTCGGAAAAAGATTGCGCTAAGCAGAGTTCGAACCTGAGACCAGACGCTTCAAAAAGTACATCTAGCCAATTGAGCTACCTGGTTCAAAATGCATCGCAAAATATTAAGAACCAAACCGAGTGCACAATCGAATATTTTTCATTTTCTTTTACAGAAAGCATTATTTTGAGAAAAAACCTGAACGTTGTATGAAACAGAGAACACTTTTAGAAATTGTGAATAAAACTTTAAAAACTCAAACATATCGAAAAATGCAAACAATTCCTGCAAACGTGATGTTTTTAAAAAAAATCCCAAATATAGAAAACGTGAACTTTTTTTGGAAAGCAGAACATTTTTAAATTCCCAAAGAAAATTGTATACACAGACATTATTGAAAAATGGAACATTTCTTGAAACTGCTGAACAAAAGTTGAAAACATGAACAGGTTTTAAACTTGCGTACTTTTTTAAAACTCTAAAAAAATTGAAACAAGAATTTTTTTTGAATTTGTGAACAATTCTTTTAATGGAAACATTTATTGAAATTCCCAACAAAATTAGAAAACATGAACATTTTTCTGAAATGGTGAACAAATTTTGAAATGGGAAGATGTTATGAAACTCCTACACGAAATTAGAAAAAATGATTTTTTTTAACTTATGTATATTTTATTTAAAAGCGAACATTTTAATAATATGCGAACATTCTTTTAGAAAATGAAGATCATCTTTTGACTTTGTGAACAAAAATTAATAACAAGAATATTTTTTGAACTTCTGAACATTTTTCGAATTTTAGAAAAGAATTTCAAGTTCCGGAGAAAAAAAAGGAAATAAAAAGAGGAGAAAAAGAAATTGAAAAATGAAATACAGACACAAAAAATGAAGAAATTAAAATAAAAAAACAGTAAAATAAAACAATGAAAAATAAAAAAGAAAAAGAAATAGAAAAAATCAGGGCAAAACCGGTTCAAGAACCTTCTAGAAGGTTCCCAAAACCAGTCAGGAACTTTCCACAATGTTCCCAGGACCGGACAGTGTGCTATCTCGTATTTGGGCTGGCCCATTTTTATCGTTTGGTCGTTCGCCTCTGTCCGAAGCAGCGACAACTGGGTGATCCTATGTTCCGCTCTTTACGGCAGAACGTCGAAAAATGTTCTGTGAAGTTTCCTGACTGGGCCGGCCCAGGTGGCTAGCGAGCAGTGCAAAGCGGAAAACTGTAACGCTAAAAAAAGGCGCGCTCAGTAAGGCTCAAACTAGATAGCAGGTGGTTAAGGCAAAGTGGTGTTTACCAGTTGAGCTAGCTGGCTATATTGTGCACTAAGCTGCGCAGAAACTTAAGAACCAAACCGAATGTAGATCCGAACATTTTCTAAATTATGATCGCAAAAAAATTCTGAAAAAAACATAATATTCTATGAAATCCGAACACTTTTAAAAATTGTGAACAAAATTTGACAAGACTCAAATATTTCGAAAAAAAGCGAACAATTTTAGGAAGCAAGATTATTTTTTAAACTCCCCGTAAAATTGAAAGCACAAACACCATTTAAAATATTGCAAACATCTTTAGAAAATTCCGAACAAAATTTCATAAATTTCAAAGAGGAACATTTTTCAATCTCGTGAAACTTTTTTGAAGACATAATCATTGTTTAATATATCGTGAACATTTTTTGAAACTCCCAACCAAAATTTGAAATGTGTGATCAAATTTTTGAAATGGGAACATTTTACGAAACTCACGAACAAAAATTTCAAACATGAACATTTTTTTGTAAATTGTGAACAAATTTTGAATTAGGAACATTTATTGAAACTCAGGAACAAAAATATAATACAAACATTTTTCTTAAATTTGCTAACAAATTTTGCGAAGTTGTGAAATTTGAAAAGAAAACATAAATTAAAGAAACTGAAACTAAACAAAAAAAATCAAAAAGGAAACAAACAGAAACTATGCGAAATCACTAGTTAAAGAGTACTCGTTGTGAAGATCATTCCAATTCCCAGGTTGCGACAAGTAGCGCGCTGCATGTGCGCCACTTGTCGCAACCTAAGATTTTTTCTTTTTTTGTAGATCCGTTTATTCAAAACGTTTTATCTCTTAAACCGTGCGTCCAGTTCGCGTCGAGATATTCAAAACTAGATCCTGTGTTGATAGATTTTGACGAACTTTTTTTCACGAAAAATGGACGAAAAAAGCAAAGAAAAAAACCGAACCAGGAGCACGGGTTTTTTCCTTTCCGAAAGAGGCGCGCCCGTGCCTCTGACGAAATCACAACCGTGCCTCTCGCAGAAGCAAAACCGTGACTCTCGCGAAAGAAAAAAAATACAGAAAACACATTTTTTTCGTTTCCGAGGAGACATGGCTGTGACTCTCGCGAAAGCACAACCGTGCCTCTCGCGGAAGCAAAAAAATAGAAAACGTTTTTTTCGTTTCCAAGAGGCAGGGCCGTGACTCTCGCGAAAGCACAACCGTGCCTCTCAAAGAAGCTAAACCGTGCCTCTCGCGAAAAGAAAAAAACGTGTTTTTTTCGTTTCCATGAGGCACGGGCGTGCCTCTCGTGAAAGCACAACCGTGCCTCTCACGAAAGGGAAAAGCTAGGGAAGACCGGTGAAAAACCAAAACATTGAAAAAACCCAGAAAAAATCATTTTAAAAGCCGAAAACGCGTGCGAAAAAATAAAAAAAAAATCAGAGGAAACGCCCAGAGCGTGACACGTGGCGAATCGCTGAGAGCGCGCCAAGTGGCGCTGATCGTTGTGAGGCTTCCGAAGGAGCGCTCGTTAATTAGTCGCTCTCAAAACTATTTATAAGTGGACCAGCCCATGCCTGTCGCTCGCTGTGCTTCTCTGTGGGATTGCTTGACAGTTCGTCGCATCAAGCGGCGAATAGGATTTACCGCAACAACTTGACGCAGCGAGCCTCCGTTAGGAAATTCCCGCCATAGCCACCAAACGCGCAAACACATGGCCTCACGTGCACTTCGAAAAAAATTCATTTATAAAAAATTGCCAAAAATGGTTGGGATTCAAAAAATATTGTGAATGAGAAAACACAATCACTAATTTGAAATTACTCAAATTCGAATACATATTCATGAATTTAAAAAATGTTCACTGATATTAATTTGTTTTATGAATTGCAAAACATGTTCATCAAATATAAAAATATCCCAAATTTAAAAAAAAAACATCATGGATTTGAAAAACAAATCCAGAATTTAAATAACGTTGTGAGACAAGGTTCAAAATTAGGAAACATATTCAGAAATAATAAACTTCTTAGTTTTAAAAATGTTCTTGGATTTTTAAAAATATTCGACAATTAAATATAAACAAATTTGAATAAATTTCCCAAATTTTGAAAGAGTAGTTTTCACATTTTAAAATTGTTCTCATATTTTAAACAAATTGTATGAATTTGAAAATTGTTCCTGGATTTAAAATTTCCATGAATTTGATAATTTTTCATAGATTTCGAAATATGTTCTGATTTTTCTATAAATGAACTTGAATATAATTCTCCTATATAAAAACTGAATTTTCCAAAATGTTTACTAATTGAGAAAAATCCGGGACTTCAAAAAAATGTTAATGAATTTTTAAACTATTCTCATATTTGAAAAAGAAATCAAATTCTAAAAATCTACCCATATTTCAATAAATGTTCATGAATTTTAAAAATAATCATATTTAGCAAATGTTCTTGAAATGTACTGCGATGGGAAGAAGCACGTCCCTTCAAATCTTGATATTAATATGGATTGTGGAAGAAACTGAAAGACCGTAATGACACCAAAATAAATTTCAAAGGATTGCTAGCCAAGATGAAAGGTGACAGCACACCAAATTTTGTCCGGCCATTTCTCTTGTACACCATAGGCAAATATGTATGCCGAACAAAAGAGGAGTATGTGGATAACAAATATATTGGGATTGTTAGAAACGTTGAGACGATAAAGGGCACAAATCTTGGACAGCTAACACTTGACTATCTTATGGATAACGTGTAGAATTTTGTAAATGGTGAGGCCAATCTGGAGGGGAACCTATCACTGCTGCAGGTAATTCGCAGTAGTACAATTATCAATTACCTAACACACATTACATAATGTACGAGAATGTTTGTAAACTGCTTTTCCTGGCATGCAGACATGGTACTATGAGAAGTTCAGAGTGCACCAATTGAACTCTAGCATCTCGTATGAATAAGGGATAAGGCCGCTGATCCAGAACTGGAGCGAGGAGAAGGCAACAAAGGTTGACAATATAATCCAGAATAATTATCTGGGAGTTGGAGAGGTAAAATGCCAGCACATTGACTGGATTATGTAACATGTTTTCTAAATCATACTAACAATACTAAACTGCAGTATGTTGAGGACTTGACGAGGCCTTTCATTCCAGCACGAGATGGTACGCTACCCAAACCAAAAACTGGCGCTCAGGTAAGTGAGTTACATGAGGCACAAATATATATTATAACATTAACTGGTATGAAGTTATATGATTCTAACTATTTCAAAGTCTCAGATTGAGGTACTCGTCAGACGTGTATTGACTGATTTGCAAGAAGTTGCCTCCCTCGTGCGGGAGGCCAGTGCAGAACAAGTCGATAGGATGTGCACCCTTGAAAAGAAAATGGATGAGTGCATTAAGCGTACCCGTACTAATGGCAAGCTCACAGAGGACCTCATCAAAGAATTGAACGTAAGCATAGAATTATGAGATTAGTATATATAATTGGAAGTTTACGTGTACAATGTTTTTTCTAAATTAGTTTACTATGAAAACACCCTAGACTAACATGTATTTTTTTTAAGAAAAACGCGATGGAACATTTCCAGGAGTGCAAGACATACATCTTTCTAACCTCGGGGCACCTTCACACCCGATGGAGGCCTATGTTGAGAATGTTGAGCATGCTTCTGACTAGGGGAAACAAAAGGATGTCACGGAGGTCGCTGCTAAGCACCATTGTAAGCAGGGAATAAAAAGGGATGACACGGAGACCCCCATGAAGAACCTTGATGAAGATTTTGACGCACGCATGTTAACTTAGTTATGAAACAATCATTGTCATTTCAGAAATAACATGTGATCTTCCACGTACAAGATGAATCATTCGAAGGAGCTGCTGTAAAAATCGAATAGGATCTCAGGGGTGTTCGTAAGCTTTTTAAAGAAGTGGATGATATCCAGGGTGCTCATAGTTTGGATACGCAAATGCATTCCAAAGCCTCCACAAGCCTTGAAGCTTTTCAGGTGATGCACATTTTAACTATAACGGAGCAAGAATCTGCTAAAGGCTAACACGCGTTTTATTTCGTATGACAAAATTCGTCCAATAGATGGAGTAAGCACCACTCTGTGAAGGCTACGAGATCGCGAGAGCCTGACGAACCCCGTGCATTCACAGATGATGACAGCCATGATGAATCATTTCGAAAGCAGCAAGAAGTAAGTGTGGTTGAATCGACTCCACCAAATCATGGGGGCGAAAAGAAAAGGGTGGTATTGCAATTATTTAAGAATGACGAGTATGTTTCATAGGATACTGAGAAAAAAAAGGAAAAAACAAGACTCCATCAGAGTCAACAAATGATTCCGAGGACATGAACAATAAAAAGAGGAAAATCGGCTCTACCAACTTAAAAAAGAGGCCAGAATTTCATTTATGTAAGAGGGGCCAACTGTTGGGGAACGTAGTAATTTCAAAAATAATCCTACGTACACGCAAGATCATGGTGATGCATAGCAACGAGAGGGGAGAGTGTTGTCCACATACCCTCATAGACCGAAAGCGGAAGCGTTATGACAACGTGGTTGATGTAGTCGTACGTCTTCACGATCGACCGATCCTAGTATCGAACGTACGGCACCTCCACTATCTACACACGTTCAGGTTGGTGACGTCCCACAGACTCACGATCCAGTAGAGCTTCGAGGGAGAGTTTCGTCAGCACGACGGTGTGATGACGGTGTTGATGAAGCTACCGACGCAGGGCTTCGCCTAAGCACCGCTACGATATGACCGAGGTGGATTATGGTGGAGGGGCATCGCACACGGCTAAAAGATCAATGATCAACTTGTGTGTCTATGGGGTGCCCCCCTCCCCCATATATAAAGGAGTGGAGGAGGGGGAGGGGCCGGCCCTCCTAGGCGCGCCCCAACGGGAGTCCTACTTCCACCGGAGGTAGGACTCCAACCCTTCCAAGAGTAGGAGTAGGAGAGAGGGAAGGAGGAGAGAGGGGGAAGGAAAGGGGGGCGCCGCCCCCCTCCTTGTCCAATTCAGACTAGAGGGGGAGGAGGGCGCGGCCTACCCTGGCCGCCCCTCCTCTTCTCCACTAAGGCCCAATAGGCCAATTACACTCCCCCGGGGGGTTCGGTAACCCCGCGGTACTCCGGTATTTGTCCGAACTTGCCCGGAACCCTTCCGAAGTCCAAACGCAGTCATCCAATATATCGACCTTTATGTCTTGACTATTTAGAGACTCCTCGTCATGTCCGTGATCATATCCGGGACTCCGAACTTCCTTCGGTACATCAAAACACATAAACTCATAATATCGATCGTCACCAAACGTTAAGTGTGCGGACCCTATGGGTTCGAGAACTATGTAGACATGACCGAGACACATCTCCGTTCAATAACCAATAGCGGAACCTAGATGCTCATATTGGCTCCTACATATTCTACCAAGATCTTTATTGATCAAACCGCATAACAACATGCGTTGTTCCCTTTGTCATCAGTATGTTTCTTGCTCGAGATTCAATCGTAGGTATCTCAATACCTAGCTCAATCTCGTTACCGGAAAGTCTCTTTGCTTGTTCTGTAATGCATCATCTCACAACTAACTCATTAGTCACATTGCTTGCCAGGCTTATAGTGATGTGCATTACCGAGAGGGCCCAGAGATACCTCTCCGACAATCGGAGTGAAAAATCCAAATCTCGATCTATGCCAACTCAACAAGTACCATCGGAGACACCTGTAGAGCACCTTTATAATCACCCAGTTACGTTGTGATGTTTGGTACCACACAAAGTGTTCCTCCGGTAATCGGGGGTTGCATAATCTCATAGTCATAGGAACATGTATAAGTCATGAAGAAAGCAATAGCAGTAAACTAAAACGATCAAGTGCTAAGATAATGGAATGGGTCAAGTCAATCACATCTTCTCCTAATGATGTGATCCCGTTTATCAAATGACAACTCATGTCTATGGTTAGGAAACTTTAACCATCTTTGATCAACGATCTAGTCAAGTAGAGGCATACTAGTGACACTCTATTTGTCTATGTATTCACACATGTATTAGGTTTCCATTTAATACAATTCTAGCATGAATAATAGACATTTATCATGAAATAAGGAAATAAATAATAACTTTATTATTGCCTCTAGGGCATATTTACTTCAGTCTCCCACTTGCACTAGAGTCAATAATCTAGATTACACAGTGATGATTCTAACACCCATGGAGTCTTGGTGCTGATCATGTTTTGCTCGTGACAGAGGCTAAGTCAATGGGTCTGCAACATTCAGATCCATATATATCTTGCAAATCTCTACGTCTCCCACCTGGACTTGATCACAGATGGAATTGAAGCGTCTCTTGATGTGTTTGGTTCTCTTGTGCAATCTGGATTCCTTTGCCAAGGCAATTGCACCAGTATTGTCACAAAAGATTTTTATTGGACCCGATGCACTAGGTATGCCACCTAGATCGGATATGAAATACTTCATCCAGACTCCTTCATTTGCTGCTTCCAAAGCAGCTATGTAATCCGCTTCACACATAGATCCCGGCATGACGCTTTGTTTAGAACTGCACTGACTGACAGCTCCACCGTTCAATATAAGCACGTATCTGGTTTGTGATTTAGAACCGTCTGGATCAGTGTCAAAGCTTGCATCGACGTAACCATTTATGACGAGCTCTTTGTCACCTTCATAAACGAGAAACATATCCTTAGTCCTTTTTAGGTATTTTAGGATGTTCTTGACCGCTGTCCAATGATCCACTCCTGGATTACTTTGGTACCTCCCTGCTAACCTAATAGCAAGGCACACATCAGGTCTGGTACACGGCATTGCATACAAGATAGAGCCTATGGCAGAAGCATAGGGAACATTTTTCATTTTCTCTCTATCTTCTGCAGTGGTCAGGCATTGAGTCTGACTCAACTTCACACCTTGTAACACAGGCAAGAACCCTTTCTTTGCTTGATCCATTTTGAACTTTTTCAAAACTTTATCAAGGTATGTGCTTTGTGAAAGTCCAATTAAGCGCCTTGATCTATCTCTATAGATCTTGATGCCCAATATATAAGCAGCTTCACCGAGGTCTTTCATTGAAAAACTCTTATTCAAGTATCCTTTTATGCTATCCAGAAATTCTATATCATTTCCAATCAACAACATGTCATCTTCATATAGTATTAGAAATGCTACAGAGCTCCCACTCACTTTCTTGTAAATACAGGCTTCTCCAAAAGTTTGTATAAAACCATATGCTTTGATGACACTATCAAAATGTTTATTCCAACTCCGAGAAGCTTGTACCAGTCCATAAATGGATCGCTGGATCTTGCACACTTTGTTAGCACATTTTGGATCGACAAAACCTTCTGGTTGCATCATATACAACTCTTCTTCTATCAATCCATTCAGGAATGCAGTTTTGACATCCATTTGCCAAATTTCATAATCATAAAATGCGGCAATTGCTAACATGATTCGGACAGACTTAAGCATCGCTACGGGTGAGAAAGTCTCATCATAGTCACCCCCTTGAACTTGTCGAAAACCTTTCGCAACAAGTCGAGCTTTCTAGACAGTAACATTACCGTCAGCGTCAGTCTTCTTCTTGAAGATCCATTTATTCTCGATGGCTTTCCAATCATCGGGCAAGTCAACCAAAGTCCACACTTTGTTCTCGTACATGGATCCCATCTCAGATTTCATGGCCTCAAGCCATTTTGCGGAATCTGGGCTCATCATCGCTTCCTCATAGTTCGTAGGTTCGCCATGGTCACGTAACATGACCTCCAGAATAGGATTACTATACCACTCTTGTGCAGATCTTACTCTGGTTGACCTACGAGGTTCAGTAGTAACTTGATCTGAAGTTTCTAGATCACTATCATTAGCTTCCTCACTAATTGGTGTAGGTGTCACAGGACCCGGTTTCTGTGATGAACTACTTTCCAATAAGGGAGAAGGTACAATTACCTCATCAAGTTCTACTTTCCTCCCACTCACTTCTTTCGAGAGAAACTCCTTCTCTAGAAAGGATCCATTCTTTGCAACAAATGTCTTGCCTTCGGATCTGTGATAGAAGGTGTACCCAACAGTCTCCTTTGGGTATCCTATGAAGACACATTTCT
Organism: Aegilops speltoides; assembly: GCA_021437245.1. Lineage (NCBI taxonomy): Eukaryota > Viridiplantae > Streptophyta > Magnoliopsida > Poales > Poaceae > Aegilops > Aegilops speltoides. The sequence goes on along the minus strand of CM038145.1, from coordinate 968,909 downwards.
CCGATTTGGGTTCGATCTTATCAGGTTGAATCTTTTTCACATAAGCATCGCAGCCCCAAACTTTCAGAAACGACAACTTTGGTTTCTTACCAAACCACAGTTCATAAGGCGTCGTCTCAACGGATTTAGATGGTGCCCCATTTAACATGAATGCAGCCGTCTCTAAAGCATAACCCCAAAACGATAGCGGTAAATAAGTAAGATACATCATAGATCGCACCATATCTAATAAAGTGCGGTTACGATGTTCGGACACACCATTATGTTGTGGAGTTCCGGGTGGCGTGAGTTGCGAAACTATTCCGCATTGTTTCAAATGAAGACCAAACTCGTAACTCAAATATTCTCCTCTACGATCAGATCGTAGAAACTTTATTTTCTTATTACGATGATTTTCCACTTCACTCTGAAATTCTTTGAACTTTTAAAATGTTTCAGATTTATGTTTCATGAAGTTGATATACCCATATCTGCTTAAATCATCTATGAAGGTGAGAAAATAACGATACCCGCCTCTAGCCACAATATTCATCGGACCACATACATCAGTATGTATGATTTCCAACAAATCTGTTGCTCGCTCCATTGTTCCGAAGAACGGCGTTTTAGTCATCTTGCCCATGAGGCATGGTTCGCAAGTACCAAGTGATTCACAATCAAGTGATTCCAAAATTCCATTAGTATGGAGTTTCTTCATGCGCTTTACACCAATATGACCTAAACCGCAGTGCCACAAATAAGTTGCACTATCATTGTCAACTCTGCATCTTTTGGCTTCAACATTATGAATATGTGTATCACTATAATCGAGATCCAACAACAATAGACCACTCTTCAAGGGTGCATGACCATAAAAGATATTACTCATAAAAATAGAACAACCATTATTCTCATATTTAAATGAATAACCGTCTCGCATCAAACAAGATCCAGATATAATGTTCATGCTTAACGCTCGCACCAAATAACAATTATTCAGGTCTAAAACTAATCCCGAAGGTAGATGTAGAGGTAGCGTGCCGACCGCGATCACATAGACTTTGGAACCATTTCCCATGCGCATCGTCACCTCGTCCTTAGCCAATCTTCGCTTAATCCATAGTCCCTATTTCGAGTTGCAAATGTTAGCAACAGAACCAGTATGAAATACCCAGGTGCTACTGCAAGCGTTAGTAAGGTACACATCAATAACATGTATATCACATATACATTTGTTCACCTTGCCATCCTTCTTACCTGCCAAATACTTGGGGCAGTTCCGCTTCCCGTGCCAGTCCCTTTGCAAAAGAAGCACTCAGTCTCAGGCTTAGGTCCATACTTGGGTTTCTTCTCTTGAGCAGCAACTTGTTTGCAGTTCTTCTTGAAGTTCCCCTTCTTCTTCCCTTTACCCCTTTTCTTGAAACTGGTGGTCTTGTTGACCATCAACACTTGATGCTCCTTCTTGATTTCTACCTCCGCAGCCTTTAGCATCGCGAAGAGCTCGGGAATTGTCTTTTCCATCCCTTGCATATTATAGTTCATCACGAAGCTCTTGTAGCTTGGTGGCAGTGATTGAATAATTCTATCAATGACACTATCATCAGGAAGATTAACTCCCATTAAATCAAGTGATTATTATACCCAGACATTTTGAGTATATGTTCACTGACAGAACTGTTCTCCTTCATCTTGCAGCTATAGAACTTATTGGAGACTTCATATCTATAAATTTGGGAATTTGCTTGAAATATTAACTTCAGCTCTTGAAACATCTCATACGCTCCATGATGTTCAAGACATCGTTGAAGTCCCGGTTCTAAGCCGTAAAGCATGGCGCACTGAATTATCGAGTAGTCATCAGCTTTGCTCTGCCAGACATTCACAACGTCCGGCATTGCTCCTGCAGCGGGTCTTGCACCTAGTGGTGCTTCCAGGACGTAATTCTTCTATGCAGCAATGAGGATAATCCTCAAGTTACGGATCCAGTCCGTGTAAGTGCTACCATCATCTTTCAACTTAGCTTTCTCAAGGAACACATTAAAATTCAACGGAACAACATCACGGGCCATCTATCTACAACAACATAGACAAGCAAAATACTATCAGGTACTAAGTTCATGATAAATTAAAGTTCAATTAATAAAATTACTTAAGAACTCCCACTTAGATAGACATCCCTCTAATCATCTAACTGATCACGTGATCCAAATCAACTAAACCATGTCCGATCATCACGTGAAATGGAGTAGTTTTCAATGGTGAACATCACTATGTTGATCATATCTACTATATGATTCACGCTCGACCTTTCGGTCTCAGTGTTCCGAGGCCATATCTGCATATGCTAGGCTCGTCAAGTTTAACCCGAGTATTTCCACGTGTGCAAAACTTGCTTGCACCCGTTGTATGTGAACGAGAGCTTATCACACCGATCATCACGTGGTGTCTCTCGCACGACGAACTTTGGCAACGGTGCATACTCAGGGAGAACACTTATACCTTGAAATTTAGTGAGAGATCATCTTATAATGCTACCGTCAATCAAAGCAAAATAAGATGTATAAAAGATAAACATCACATGCAATCAATATAAGTGATATGATATGGCCATCATCATCTTGTGCCTTTGATCTCCATCTCCAAAGCATCGTCACGATAACCGCCGCCACCGACGCCGCCACCTTGATCTCCATCGTAGCATCGTTGTCGTCTCGCCAACTATTGCTTCTACGACTATCGCTACTGCTTAGTGATAAAGTAAAGCAATTACATGGTGATTGCATTTCATACAATAAAGCGAGAACCATATGGCTCCTGCCAGTTGCCGATAACTCTGTTACAAAACATGATCATCTCATACAATAAATATAGCATCATGTCTTGACCATATCACATCACAACATGCCCTGCAAAACAAGTTAGACGTCCTCTACTTTGTTGTCGCAAGTTTTACATGGCTGCTACGGGCTAAGCAAGAACCGTTCTTAGCTACGCATCAAAACCACAATGATATTTCGTCAAGTTAGTGATGTTTTAACCTTCAACAAGGACCGGGCGTAGCCACACTCGATTCAACTAAAGTTGGAGAAGCTGACACCCGCCAGCCACCTGTGTGCGAAGCACGTCGGTAGAACTAGTCTCGCTTAAGCGTACATGTAATGTCGGTCCGGGCCGCTTCATCCAACAATACCGCCGAATCAAAGTATGACATGCTGGTAAGCAGTATGACTAGTATCGCCCACAACTCACTTTTGTTCTACTCGTGCATATAACATCTACGCATAAATCTGGCTCAGATGCCACTGTTGGGGACCGTAGTAATTTCAAAAAAATTCCTACGTACACGCAAGATCATGGTGATGCATTACAACGAGAGGGGAGAGTGTTGTCCACGTACCCTCATAGACTGAAAGCTGAAGCATTATGACAACGCGGTTGATGTAGTCGTACGTCTTCATGATCGACCGATCCAAGTATCGAACATATGGCACCTCCGCGATCTGCATACGTTCAGCTCTGTGACGTCCCACAAACTCATGATCCAGTAGAGCTTCGAGGGAGAGTTCCGGCAGCACGATGGTGTGATGACGGCGTTGATGAAGCTACCGACGCAGGGCTTCGTCTAAGCACCGCTACGATATGACCGAGGTGGATTATGGTGGAGGGAGGCATTGCACACGGCTAAAAGATCAATGACCAACTTGTGTGTCTATGGGGTGCCCCCTCCCCCATATATAAAGGAATGGAGGAGGGGGAGGGGCCGACCCTCGTAGGAGCGCCCCAAGGGGAGTCATACTCCCACCGGGAGTAGGACTCCAACCCTTCCAAGAGTAGGAGTAGGAGAGAGGGAAGGAGGAGAGAAGGGGAAGGAAAGGGGGGCACCGCCCCCTCCTTGTCCAATGATAAAACTAGTTATATTAATTTTCTTACTAAAAATTCATTAGTTCTATTAATCAACTAGTTCTTACTAAAAATAAACTAGTTCGCCTAAGCACCGCTACGATATGACCGAGGTGGATTATGGTGGAGGGGGGCACCGCACACGGCTAAAAGATCAATGATCAACTTGTGTGTCTATGGGGTGCGCCCCTCCCCCGTATATAAAGGAGTGGAGGAGGGGGAGGGGCCGGCCCTCCTAGGCGCGCCCCAAGGGGAGTCCTACTCCCACCGAAGGTAGGACTCCAACCCTTCGAAGAGTAGGAGTAGGAGAGAGGGAAGGAGGAGAGAGGGGGAAGGAAAAGGGGGCGCCGCCCCCCTCCTTGTCCAATTCAGACTAGAGGGGGAGGGGCGCGCGGCCTACCCTGGCCGCCCCTCCTCTTCTCCACTAAGGCCCAATAGGCCAATTACACTCCCCGGGGGGTTTCGGTAACCCCGCGATACTCCGGTATTTGTCCGAACTTGCACAGAACCCTTCCGAAGTCCAAACGCAGTCATCCAATATATCGATCCTTATGTCCCGACTATTTAGAGACTCCTCGTCATGTACATGATCATATCCAGGACTCCGAACTTCCTTCGGTACATCAAAACACATAAACTCATAATATCGATCGTCACCGAACGTTAAGTGTGCGGACCCTACGGGTTCGAGAACTATGTAGACATGACCGAGACACATCTCCGTTCAATAACCAATAGCGGAACCTAGATGCTCATATTGGCTCCTACATATTCTACGAAGATCTTTATCGACCAAACCGCATAACAACATGCGTTGTTCCCTTTGTCATCAGTATGTTTCTTGCCCGAGATTCAATCGTAGGTATCTCAATACCTAGCTCAATCTCGTTACCGGCAAGTCTCTTTACTTGTTCTGTAATGCATCATCCCGCAACTAACTCATTAGTCGCATTGCTTGCAAGGCTTATAGTGATGTGCATTACCGAGAGGGCCCAGAGATACCTCTCCGACAATGGGAGTGAAAAATCCTAATCTCGATCTATGCCAACTCAACAAGTACCATCGGAGACACCTGTAGAGCACCTTTATAATCACCCGATTCGTTGTGATGTTTGGTAGCACACAAAGTGTTGCTCCGTGTCGGAGTTGCATAATCTCATAGTCATAGGAACATGTATAAGTCATGAAGAAAGCAATAGCAGTAAACTAAAACGATCAAGTGCTAAGCTAACGGAATGGGTCAAGTCAATCACATCTTCTCCTAATGATGTGATCCCATTTATCAAATGACAACTCATGTCTATGGTTAGGAAACTTTAACCATCTTTGATCAACGATCTAGTCAAGTAGAGGCATACTAGTGACACTCTATTTGTCTATGTATTCACACATGTATTATGTTTCCAGTTAATACAATTCTAGCATGAATAATAGACATTTATCATGAAATAAGGAAATAAATAATAACTTTATTATTGCCTCTAGTGCATATTTACTTCAGTCTCCCACTTGCACTAGAGTCAATAATCTAGATTACACAGTGATGATTCTAACACCCATGGAGTCTTGGTGTTGATCATGTTTTGCTCGTGAGAGAGGCTAAGTCAATGGGTCTGCAACATTCAGATCCATATATATCTTGCAAATCTCTATGTCTCCCACCTGGACATGATCACGGATGGAATTGAAGTGTCTCTTGATGTGTTTGGTTCTCTTGTGAAATCTGGATTCCTTTGCCAAGGCAATTGCACCAGTATTGTCACAAAAGATTTTCATTGGACCCGATGCACTAGGTATGACACCTAGATCGGATATGAAATCCTTCATCCAGACTCCTTCATTTGCTGCTTCCAAAGCAGCTATGTAATCCGCTTCACACGTAGATCCCGCCACGACGCTTTGTTTAGAACTGCACTGACTGACAGCTCCACCGTTCAATATAAGCACGTATCTGGTTTGCGATTTAGAACCGTCTGGATCAGTGTCAAAGCTTGCATCGACGTAACCATTTATGACGAGCTCTTTGTCACCTCCATAAACGAGAAACATATCCTTAGTCCTTTTCAAGTATTTTAGGATGTTCTTGACCGCTGTCCAATGATCCACTCCTGGATTACTTTGGTACCTTCCTGCTAACCAAATAGCAAGGCACACATCAGGTCTGGTACACGGCATTGCATACATGATAGATCCTATGGCAGAAGCATAGGGAACATTTTTCATTTTCTCTCTATCTTCTGCAGTGGTCAGGCATTGAGTCTGACTCAACTTCACACCTTGTAACACAGGAAAGAACCCTTTCTTTGCTTGATCCATTTTGAACTTTTCAAAACTTTATCAAGGTATGTTCTTTGTGAAAGTCCAATTAAGCGCCTTGATCTATCTCTATAGATCTTGATACCCAATATATAAGCAGCTTCACCGAGGTCTTTCAGTAAAAAACTCTTATTCACGTATCCTTTTATGCTTTCCAGAAATTCTATATCATTTCCAATCAACAACATGTCATCTTCATATAGTATTAGAAATGCTACAGAGCTCCCACTCAATCTCTTGTAAATACAGGCTTCTCCAAAAGTTTGTATAAAACCATATGCTTTGATCACACTATCAAAACGTTTATTCCAACTCCGAGAGGCTTGTACCAGTCCATAAATGGATCGCTGGATCTTGCACACTTTGTTAGCACATGTTGGATCGACAAAATCTTCTGGTTGCATCATATACAACTCTTCTTCTATCAATCCATTCAGGAATGCAGTTTTGACATCCATTTGCCAAATTTCATAATCATAAAATGCGGCAATTGCTAACATGATTCAGGCAGACTTAAGCATCGCTACAGGTGAGAAAGTCCCATCATAGTCAACCCCTTGAACTTGTCGAAAACCTTTCGCAACAAGTCGAGCTTTCTAGACAGTAACATTACCGTTAGCGTCAGTCTTCTTCTTGAAGATCCATTTATTCTCGATGGCTTGCCAACATCGGGCAAGTCAACCAAAGTCCACACTTTGTTCTCGTACATGGATCCCATCTCAGATTTCATGGCCTCAAGCCATTTCGCGGAATCTGGGCTCATCATCGCTTCCTCATAGTTCGTAGGTTCGCCATGGTCAAGTAACATGACCTCCAGAATAGGATTACTGTACCACTCTTGTGCAGATCTTACTCTGGTTGACCTACGAGGTTCGGTAGTAACTTGATCTGAAGTTTCTTGATCAATATCATTAGCTTCCTCACTAATTGGTGTATGTGTCACAGGAACCGGTTTCTGTGATGAACTACTTTCCAATAAGGGAGCAGGTACAATTACCTCATCAAGTTCTACTTTCCTCCCACTCACTTCTTTCGAGAGAAACTCCTTCTCTGGAAAGGATCCATTCTTTGCAAAAAATATCTTGCCTTCGGATCTGTGGTAGAAGGTGTACCCAACAGTCTCCTTTGGGTAGCCTATGAAGACACATTTCTCCGATTTGGGTTCGATCTTATCAGGTTGAAGCTTTTTCACATAAGCATCGCAGCCCCAAACTTTAAGAAACGACAACTTTGGTTTCTTACCAAACCACAGTTCATAAGGCATCGTCTCAACGGATTTAGATGGTGCCCCATTTAACGTGAATGCAGCCGTCTCTAAAGCATAACCCCAAAACGATAGCGGTAAATAAGTAAGATACATCATAGATCGCACCATATCTAATAAAGTGCGGTTACGATGTTCGGACACACCATTATGTTGTGGAGTTCCGGGTGGCGTGAGTTGCGAAACTATTCCGCATTGTTTCAAATGAAGACCAAACTCGTAACTCAAATATTCTCCTCTATGATCAGATCGTAGAAACTTTATTTTCTTATTACGATGATTTTCCACTTCACTTTGAAATTCTTTGAACTTTTAAAATGTTTCCGATTTATGTTTCATTAAGTTGATATACCCATATCTGCTTAAATCATCTATGAAGGTGAGAAAATAACGATACCCGCCGCTAGCCTCAATATTCATCGGACCACATACATCAGTATGTATGATTTCCAACAAATCTGTTGCTCGCTAAATTGTTCCGGAGAACGGCGTTTTAGTCATCTTGCCCATGAGGCATGGTTCGCAAGTACCAAGTGATTCATAATCAAGTGATTCCAAAATTCCATTAGTATGGAGTTTCTTCATGCGCTTTACACCAATATGACCTAAACGGCAGTGCCACAAATAAGTTGCACTATTATTATCAACTCTGCATCTTTTGGCTTCAACATTATGAATATGTGTATCACTATAATCGAGATTCAACAACAATAGACCACTCTTCAAGGGTGCATGACCATAAAAGATATTACTCATAAAAATAGAACAACCATTATTCTCAGATTTAAATGAATAACCGTCTCGCATCAATCAAGATCCAGATATAATGTTCATGCTTAACGCTGGCACCAAATAACAATTATTCAGGTCTAAAACTATCCTGAAGGTAGATGTAGAGGTAGCGTGCCGACCGCGATCACATCGACTTTGGAACCATTTCCCACGCGCATCGTCACCTCGTCCTTAGCCAATCTTCGCTTAATCCATAGTCCCTGTTTCGAGTTGCAAATGTTAGCAACAGAACCAGTATCAAATACCCAGGTGCTACTGCGAGCTTTAGTAAGGTACACATCAATAACATGTATATCACATATACCTTTGTTGACCTTGCCATCCTTCTTACATGCCAAATACTTTGGGCAGTTCCGCTTCCCGTGGCCAGTCCCTTTGCAGTAGAAGCACTCAGTTTCAGTCTTAGGTCCAGACTTGGGTTTCTTCTCTTGAGCAGCAACTTGTTTGCAGTTCTTCTTGAAGTTCCCCTTCTTCTTCCCTTTACCCCTTTTCTTGAAACTGGTGGTCTTGTTGACCATCAACACTTGATGCTACTTCTTGATTTCTACCTCTGCAGCCTTTAGCATCGCGAAGAGCTTGGGAATTGTCTTTTCCATCCCTTGCATATTATAGTTCATCATGAAGCTCTTGTAGCTTGGTGGCAGTGATTGAAGAATTTTGTCAATGACACTATCATCAGGAAGATTAACTCCCATTAAATCAAGTGATTATTATACCCAGACATTTTGAGAGTATGTTCACTGACAGAACTATTCTCCTTCATCTTGCGGCTATAGAACTTATTGGAGACTTCATATCTATCAATTTGGGCATTTGATTGAAATATTAACTTCAGCTCCTCAAACATCTCATACGCTCCATGATGTTCAAAACATCGTTGAAGTCCCGATTCTAAGCCGTAAAGCATGGCATACTGAATTATCGAGTAGTCATCAGCTTTGCTCTGCCAGACATTCACAACGTCCGGCGTTGCTCCTGCAGCGCGTCTTGCACCTAATGGTGCTTCCGGGACGTAATTCTTCTATGCAGCAATGAGGATAATCCTGAAGTTACGGATCCAGTCCGTGTAAGTTCTACCATCATCTTTCAACTTAGCTTTCTCAAGGAACACATTAAAATTCAACGGAACAATATCATGGGCCATCTATCTACAACAACATAGACAAGCAAAATACTATCAGGTACTAAGTTCATGATAAATTAAAGTTCAATTAATCAAATTACTTAAGAACTCCCACTTAGATAGACATCCCTCTAATTATCTAAGTGATCACGTGATCCAAATCAACTAAACCATGTCCGATCATCACGTGAAATGGAGTAGTTTTCAATGGTGAACATCACTATGTTGATCATATCTACTATATGATTCACGCTCGACCTTTCGGTCTCAGTGTTCCGAGGCCATATCTGCATATGCTAGGCTCGTCAAGTTTAACCCGAGTATTTCCACGTGTGCAAAACTTGCTTGCACCCGTTGTATGTGAACGTAGAGCTTATCACACCCGATCATCACGTGGTGTCTCTGCACGACGAACTTTGGCAACGGTGCATACTCAGGGAGAACACTTATACCTTGAAATTTAGTGAGAGATCATCTTATAATGCTACCGTCAATCAAAGCAAAATAAGATGTATAAAAGATAAACATCACATGCAATCAATATAAGTGATATGATATGGCCATCATCATCTTGTGCCTTTGATCTCCATCTCCAAAGCATCGTCCTGATAACCGTCGTCACCGACGCGCCACCTTGATCTCCATCGTAGCATCGTTGTCGTCTCGCCAACTATTGCTTCTACGACTATCGCTACTGCTTAGTGATAAAGTAAAGCAATTACATGGTGATTGCATTTCATACAATAAAGTGAGAACCATATGGCTCCTGCCAGTTGCCGATAACTCTGTTACAAAACATGATCATCTCATACAATAAATATAGCATCATGTCTTGACCATATCACATCACAACATGCCCTGCAAAACAAGTTAGACGTCCTCTACTTTGTTGTCGCAAGTTTTACGTGGCTGCTACGGGCTAACCAAGAACCGTTCTTAGCTACGCATCAAAACCACAATGATATTTCGTCAAGTTAGTGATGTTTTAACCTTCAACAAGGACCGGGCGTAGCCACACTCGATTCAACTAAAGTTGGAGAAACTGACACCCGCCAGCCACTTGTGTGCGAAGCACGTCGGTAGAACTAGTCTCGCTTAAGCGTACGTGTAATGTCGGTCCGGGCCGCTTCATCCAACAATACCGCCGAATCAAAGTATGACATGCTGGTAAGCAGTATGACTACTATCGCCCACAACTCACTTGTCTTCTACTCATGCATATAACATCTACGCATAAACCTGGCTCGGATGCCACTGTTGGGGAACGTAGTAATTTCAAAAAAATTCCTACGTACACGCAAGATCATGGTGATGCATTACAACGAGAGAGGAGAGAGTTGTCCACGTACCCTCGTAGACTGAAAGCTGAAGCGTAATGACAACGCGGTTGATGTAGTCGTACGTCTTCATGATCGACCGATCCTAGTACCGAACATACGGCACCTCCGCGATCTGCACACGTTCAGCTCGGTGACGTCCCACAAACTCATGATCCAGTAGAGCTTCGAGGGAGAGTTCCGGCAGCATGATGGTGTGATGACGGCGTTGATGAAGCTACCGATGCAGGGCTTCGTCTAAGCACCGCTACGATATGACCGAGGTGGATTATGGTGGAGGGGGCATCGCACACGGCTAAAAGATCAATGACCAACTTGTGTGTCTATGGGGTGCCCCCTCCCCCATATATAAAGGAGTGGAGGAGGGGGAGGGGCCGACCCTCCTAGGAGCGCCCCAAGGGAAGTCCTACTCCCACCGGGAGTAGGACTCCAACCCTTCCAAGAGTAGGAGTAGGAGAGAGGGAAGGAGGAGAGAAGGGGAAGGAAAGGGGGGCACCGCCCTGTCGGTGTACTAAAGTAGGGGTACCTTAGTATCCCGAACTTATGCACGGGCAGTCGCAGCACCCCGCGGCAAGGCTTGCCGGGCGTCCGCCAAGACCCTTCGTTATTCCTATTACTGCCATTCAAGAACAAAGTGTTAACTGAGAAGACAGAGTCCCGGCTAGAGAAGCTTGCCGGGAAGGACAAGACCCCGGCAAGAGGAGCTTGCCGGGAAGGCCAACCAAGACCCAGCGAGCGGCAAGCTTGCGGATGCGACGAAACAGCGACCGCGGCAAGGCGCTTGCCGCGGCGAAGCCACCACTCTGCGCCCACGCTCCAGCACATCCGACGACGTGTCACCGCGGGGTCGCTCCTGGTGCACGTGGCGGGTAGCTGTGCAGCCAAGCGGTGCGAGGTGGCACGAGAAGATGACTAGAAGGCCATCGTGGCGATCGATGGCGCTCCTAACGGTCGTTTCTTGCACTGTTTGGGCGACCGGACGGGCAATAAATGCCCTTGTCCCCTGCCGTCAGAGTTAGGTAGGGGGGACTGTTGATAGCGGTTGTACCAACCCCCGTTTTTACTTTTTTGCCCCTCTTTCTACGCTGCCACCTGTCGGTGACCCCTTTAGACTATAAAAAGGAGGCCCATGCACACGTAGAAGGGGTTCAATTCATTCGACACTACAACACACTTACACTCTTGAGCAAGAACAGAATAGAAACACAAAGCAGCAGTAGGAGTTTTTTCTCTCCGGAGAGCTCTGAAGCTGGGTAAAATCCCTCGCGTGCTTTCGCCTCGATCTGCTCTTCGTGCGCCCTCCACTCCCTTGCCGGACCGAAAAGGGGCCCAGCCCGATAGGTGTTCGTTCCCCATGACATCTTTGGTAGGGGGGCGTCGAGGTCGTGCGTATCTGATCCGGCGTCTGCGCGCGCTACATCAGCATCTTCATCGACATGCCACCGAAGAAGAAGGCTTCGGAGGTGGCCGCTCCGTCTACGACCATCCTACCGCCACCGGAGCAAACGAGCGGTGGGGTGGACGCCGGCGGAGGAGCGGGCGCCGACGGTGGGACGCACGTAGTCACCAGGTCCAAGGACAAGGCCCCGCAAGCTTCAGCGTCTGTACATCCACCGCACCCCTCCCAGGAGGTGCAGGATCGACAACGCCACGGTGCTCCTAGCACCGTACTCGCGTTGGAACAAGGCCAAGCTGGTGGGTCGCGGGACGCTCAAGGCCAACATACACGCCAACACGCTGGCACGAGCGCAGTGCGGTCGCCTGGGCGAGATGTTGCTCCTTCTAACACTGTTAGAAGTTTGAGCATATCCCGCACCTCGCGCCGCTCGCCACCGCCACCCAAGACTCCAGAGGAAGCGCTGGCTCGAGCCCAGCTGCTTCTAGATTACCCTCCAGCGCCAGACAAGATCGACGACTGGAGGGCCACCATTCAGAGCCTCATCGGCCGCCGCCGGCGATAAGCCCCGCAACCGAAAGCACATCATGAAGCCCGCAAGACGCCCAGGCGCAAGCCGACGTCGACAAGACCGCTGGGGGTGCCACCACCGTGCACTCCCCGCCCCGAAGGCCAAGATCGCCGACTCGCCGGGCCAACCTCGACACCGACTCCACCGCGTCGTCGGACCCGCGAGCTCGCCGCGATCAACGCCAAGTTCTCCAAGAACGACGACACGAAGACGCTCGTACTCGTATCGAGCGCAGAAGAGAAGCACGGCGTCAATCTGACCAGCGCGCTGGGCCCACTGTCGATATGAATGCGCCAGAGGAACCAGGCGACTTGCCGTACACGGTAGGTTGCCCTGCGTTCACCCGTGAGCTGCGGCAAGTCCAGTGGCCCAGTACCAAGAACTTCAAGCCAGACGTGCCCGAGAAGTACGATGGCAGGATACATCCGTCGGAGTTCCTCAACGTCTACACCATCGCGGTGCAGGCTGTCGGGGGACGCGACGAGAAGATCCTCGCCAACTATTTCCCGCTGGTGCTCAAGCCCAACGTCAGATCTTGGCTCATGCACTTGCCGGACAACTCCATCTCTTCGTGGGCGGACATGTGCCATCAGTTTGTCGGCGCCTTCACAGGCGGCCACAAGCCCCATGGCTAGGATTGCGGCCTTCATCTGCTCGCCCAGAAGGAAGGAGAGCCCCTGCGCAAGTACATATAGAGATTCAGCCAGGTGCAGCGCAACATCCCAGATGTCCACCCTGCCGCGGTTATCAGCGTGTTCCATCAGAACGTGCGTAACCGCAGGATGAGGGAGGAGATGGCGATGTGCAAAATCAGAGATGGCAGCGAGCTATATGCTCGGCGACAAGTGTGCATCGTCTTCAAGAGGGAGGAAACTCCCGAGAGAATGCAGGAGCGAAGGATCGGCGACAGGTGAGGACGCCCTCGGCAAAGAAGAACCGGAGGCAGAATAACAGAAAGAGGAAGGCTAAGGATGTGCTAGTCGTCGAGCAGTCCGGCAACGGAGGTGGCGCCGAGAAGGCCAAAGCTGGTGACTCCGGCGAGGCTGTGGTGGCTGCCGACAAGCAGGACGGCTCCGGCAAGCAGTACTACAAGATCCACCGCACCAAGGGCCATGACCTCCAAGCCTGCAAGAAAGTTGAGCAGATGGCGCAGCTATAGAAAGCTGAATACAAGCGCCGCGACAAGGAGAAGGCCCAGGAAGGTGGTGGAGGATCCAGCAAGAAGCGTCCCGCCCGGGGAGGACGCCGCGGCAAGGCCAAGCAGCGGCAAGGAGACAGGCCTCCCCGCGGCCGCAACAAGGACGAAGACGAAGATGAAGATGACGAGATGGAGGAAGATGAGACCGAGGAGCAGGAGTTTCAGAAGGCAACAGAGGTTTTCTGCGTTGACGGTGGTGCTTCTCTGCACACCACGCACCGCCAGCTCAAACAGTGGGTGCGGGAGGTGAACGTAGCAGAACCGTCCGTTGAGTCGCGCAAGCCCCTGAAGTGGTCCAGCACGCCCATCATCTTCGACGTTGAGCACCCTGATCGCTTCACTGCGGTCGGGTGCTTGCTGATGTTGGTTTCGCCAACAATGCGCAACCTCAAGGTCACGAAGATGCTGGTTGACGGCGGGGCCGGCCTGAATCTGATCTCTTCAGCGGTGCTCAAGAAACTCCAGATTCCCGACAGCGAGCTCGAAGAGACCGGCACCTTTCAAGGAATCAACCCGGGAAGGAGCAAGCCGAAGGGGAAGATCACATTGCCAGTAACTTTTGGCAGCGAGCTGAACTTCAGGACAGAGAGAGTCACGTTTGACGTTGCTGATTTCTCATTGCCCTACAATGGGATACTCGGCCGTCCAGCGCTTGCCAAGTTCATGGCAGCCTCTCACTACGCTTACAATGTGCTCAAGATGCCTGGTCCGATAAGTGTTATTTCTGTCCATGGCGACAAGAAAGATGCACTTATCTGTACCAACAAGATCTACCGGGAAGCAGCAGCCGCAGCAGAACGCAAACCACTTGTCGCTGAAGCTCCCGGGGGGAAGAAGAAGACCAAGTCCAGCAAGAGTAGCTCTGATGCCCACTCCGGCAAGCGCACCTCTTCGGAGTGCTGCGCTACTGTCGAGGACGCACCATCGAGCTCCACCGGCAAGTGCAAGAAGGCAAAGACAGCTTCACCAGAGACCAAGAAAGTGGCTGCCAAGGAGGACGGCCCTGGTGGTACCTTCACCATCAGTGCCACGCTTGATCCTAAATAGGAAAGCGCGCTCGTTGCTTTCCTGAGGGCGAATGTCGATGTGTTTGCATGGCAACCATCCGACATCCCCGTGTTCCTGTGAAAGTAATTGAGCACCACCTTGCCGTCTGCCCTCACGCGCGGCCCGTCAAGCAGAGAGTTAGGAAGCAAGCAGTGGAGCGACAAGAATTCATTGCTGAAGAGATCAAGAAATTGGAAGCAGCAGGCCTGGTCCGAGGAGTACTCCATCCAACGTGGTTAGCCAATCCAGTAGTCGTGCGCAAAGCAAACGGGAAGTGGAGGCTTTGTATTGACTTCACTGATGTTAATAAAGCTTGTCCCAAGGATCCATTTCCCTTGCCGCGCATTGACCAGATTGTCGACTCCACGGCAGGATGTGATCTGCTTTCATTCCTTGATGCATACTCAGGATATCATCAGATCTTCATGGCGGAAGAGGATGAAGAGAAAACCGCATTCATTACTCCATTTGGCACGTACTGCTTTGTACGGATGCCTTTCGGACTAAAGAATGCTGGTTCAACATTTGCAAGAGTAGTCAGTCATGCTTTTGAGCCACAGCTGCACAGAAATGTAGAAGCTTACATGGATGACATAGTGGTCAAAAGCAGAGACAGAGCAACTTTGATCCAAGATTTGGACGAGACTTTTGCAAATCTGCGCAAGATCAATCTCAAGTTGAATCCCGAGAAGTGCGTGTTTGGAGTCCCTTCCGGCAAGCTTCTCGGATTCTTTGTGTCTCAGAGGGGGATTGAAGCCAATCCCGACAAGATCAAAGCCATTGAACAGATTGAAGCGCCGAAGCGCGTCAAGGATGTGCGAAGACTTGCCGGCTGTGTTGCTGCTCTCAGTAGGTTCATCTCTAAGTCTGCTGAGCGCGCCCTGCCATTTTTCAAAATTTTGAAAAGGCAGGTCCAATGAAATGGACTCCGGAAGCGGAGGCTGCGCTGCAGGACTTGAAGAGATACCTATCCTCCACTCCAATACTTGTCGCACCTAAGCCACAAGAGAAGTTGCTGCTATATCTGGCGGCAACCAATCAAGTGGTTAGTGCTGCGTTAAGTTCGGAGAGGGAGGCGGATGATGAGCCAGCGATCATGCAAGCGAGTCCAGCGACAAGCAGGGGGCTTCCCCGACAAGTTCTGGTTCCGGCAAGGATGGATCTGCGCAGCCACAAGAAGAGAAATAGAGGAAGATGGTGCAGCGCCCAGTTTACTTTGTCAGTTCCCTTTTGCAGGGGCTAGATCAAGGTACTCTGGTGTGCAGAAGTTGCTTTTCGGCCTTCTCATGGCCTCGAGGAAGCTGCGCCATTACTTTCAAGCACATGAGATCACAGTTGTCACTCGCTTTCCGTTGAAGAGGATATTGCAGAATCCAGAAGCAACAGGCAGGATTGTCGAGTGGGCACTGGAATTGTCAAGCTTTGGCCTCAAGTTTGAAAGTACTTCAACTATTCAGAGCCGAGCATTGGCAGAATTCATAGCAGAATGGACGCCAACACCTGATGAAGAAACTCCGGAGAGGAGCATCCCCGTTAAGGAAGCGAGCAAAGAATGGATCATGTACTTTGATGGTGCCTTCTCGCTGCAAGGCGCTGGTGCGGGCATATTACTTGTCGCACCCACCGGAGAACACCTCAAGTACGTGGTCCAGACGCACTTTCCCAAGGAGCAAGCAACAAACAATACTGCAAAGTATGAAGGCTTGCTTGCCGGACTCAGGATCGCGGCAGACCTTGGGATCAAGAAGCTTATTGTCAGGGGTGACTCACAGCTTGTCGTCCGTCAAGTAAACAAAGATTATCAAAGTCCATTGATGGAAGCATACATTGACGAAGTGAGGAAGCTAGAAGAACATTTTGACGGCCTACAGATGGAACACGTTCCAAGAGCTCAGAATGACATTGCAGATGGCCTGTCAAAGTGTGCCGCACTCAAGTTACCTGTGGAACCAGGAATTTTTGTGCTCAAGCTGACTCAATCATCTGTCACACCATCAACTGGACAGAGCAAGCAGAGGAAGTTAGTTACTGGCGACTACTTTCCGGCAGAGCTCCCCGAAGCCGCCGCCAAGAAGGTCCCCAAGATCAACACAAAGAGCGCTGAGGGGCAGTCTGCTCCGACAAGCCCTAGGATTTGTTTCGTTGAAGCGGACGCTCCTGACAAGCTGTGTCCCGACACGCTTGCCGGGGAGCATCATGCTCCGGCTGAATCACAGATTCTTGCCGTGGAAGCAGATGCTCCTGCAGCAGCATTTGCGCCTTTAATCCTTGTCGTCGAGCCACAAGCTCCGGCATGGGCACAGCAGATCGTCCATTTCCTTCAAACAGGAGAACTTCCCGAAGAACAAGAAGAAGCGGAGAGAGTAGCCCGGCAATCAAGTATGTACCAGTTTGTCGATGACATACTGTCTGTAAGAAGATTCGACGGAGGAAATTGAAGTGCATTTCTCGGGAAGATGGATGAGTTGTTCAAGGAGATACATGGAGGCATATGTGGTCACCACATTGGCGCAAGAGCACTTGCCGCAAAGCCTTCCGCAAGGTTTCTTCCGCCGACAGCCCTCCAGATGCAATCGCACAAGTAACCAAGTGTGAAGCGTGCCAGTTCCACTCCAAACAGATACATCAACCAGCTCAAGCTCTCCAAACAATCCCTTTATCCTGGCCATTTTCGGTCTGGGGGCTCGACATCCTCGGCCCCTTTCCCCGAGCTGTCGGGGGCTTTGAGTACTTGTACGTTGCAATTGACAAGTTCACAAAGTGGCCTGAAGTGGAACCAGTGAGGAAGGTGACAGCACAGTCAGCAGTCAAGTTCTTCAGGTCAATTGTTTGCCGTTTCGGAGTCCCTAACAGGATCATCACCGACAATGGCACACAATTCACGAGCCGCACCTTCATGCAGTACGTCCAAGATCTTGGCGCCAAGATCTGCTTCGCTTCTGTTGCTCACCCGAGAAGCAACGGTCAAGCGGAGAGGGCAAACGCTGAAGTGCTGCGCGGGCTCAAGACCAGAACTTTCGACAGGCTGCACAAGTGCGGAAGAAACTGGATCGAGGAGCTGCCGGTGGTTCTTTGGTCGATCAGGACGACGCCAAATCGAGCCACTGGCCAGACACCTTTTGCTCTAGTCTATGGAGCAGAAGCAGTTCTCCCCACGGAACTCGTATACGGATTGCCTCAAGTGCTCGCTTATGATGAGCATGAGCAAGAGCAGCTGCGGCAAGATGACGCGCTGCTCCTCGAGGAAGATCGTCTTCAGGCTGTGGTATGAGCTGCTCGCTACCAGCAAGCTTTGCGCCGCTACCATAGCCGCAAAGTTAATGCCAGAAGCTTCGAGGAAGGCGACCTTGTTCTTCGGCGCGTTCAATCCGCCAAGAATTCCAACAAGTTGACGCCGAAGTGGGAAGGCCCTTATCGGGTGAAACGAGTCACTAGGCCCGGCGCTGTCCACCTTGAGACCGAAGATGGCTTTCCGGTGAGCAATTCCTGGAACATAGAGCATCTTCGCAAGTTTTACCCATAGGGCGCGGTTGCCGGAATCTGATCCGGCAACCACCTTTTGTACAAGCTTTGCCGCCGTTGCATGTAACCCTTTGTACAAAGCCGGGCGCAGATCCCGTGCATAAATAAAGTTCATATGCCTCGCACATCTTGTCAAATTTCATGCCTTTTTCTTTTTTGCATGTATATCTGACACTTTGTGCAGCACTCACCCCCGGTAAGCAATAACGAGCCTTAAGGCTCCATATCTTTATTTTCTCTTCTTTCTTTTGTTCAAAAAGAAGGTTCCTTCGCCCACAAGTTTACCGGGGGGGGAGAGGATAAAGATGTAGACCAGGCGTCGTTCAAAGAATACAACCTTACCGGGACGCAAACGATAGAAAAGCTAAGTTGCCAAAGTTTGAGCACAGTCAGTTTTAAATTTTTTAAGTTATATTCCTTGAACGATCATGCCTTGTATGGAAAACCTGTGCGCGGAGGAACCGGCTCGTGGCTAAGTTGCGCCCTTACTTTGTTTCGAGTCCGCTCAACAATGAAAGTGTGCTGCGACTAGTCCCGACAAGGTTTCTTGCCGGAGGCAACACCGCCAACAGGCTGCTGATGTTCCGCACTCAGCGCTCGCGGCAAGTGTGCTTGCGCCGGCAAGTTCCCTAAAAGCATAGGGTAAAAACATACAAGGGATGGAACCGGATAAAGGAAGTAACATAGCAAACAGTACTCAGAATAAAGTTATATTACAATAAATAACTTGCCGCGCTCTAATAGATTGTTCCTATGACATATCTAGCGGCGGCAAGAAGGAAGGGAGAAGAAGGGTGGCCTAATCCACGCGCTCGTCGTCAACCCTCCTGACCTCATTCACCTTGTCCACGATGGGTGCGACAATGGCTTTGAGCTCTTCGAGATCAGCGCCCGCCGGCAGCTTCTTGAGGACGCGGGTGAGGTCGAGGCCCGGATTGCGGAAGAGTATCTTCACCAACACCTTCTCCAAGACCTTGGCGCAGATTGCGCGCGACTCGTCCTCCAGCTTCTTTGGGATCCTTTCCCGGAGTTGCTGCAGGGCCGTCACCACGCCCTTGAAGAAAAGAGTAAGCTTGGCACTAGGCTGGAGATTTTCGTCAGTGGAGTACCCGGAGCCCGCCAAGTCCAGCTCCGCCAGCTCTTCGTCAATAGTTGCAGCAATGTTGACGAGGCCTTCGGTCCAGAGCTCCACCGTAGCCCTGAAGGTGTTTTGAGTCTCAGCGGCCCTCGTCAATAGCTCCTCATTGCCCTTGAGCTCCTTCTTCAAGTCATCCTCTCGCCTCTTGGCGGCGTCCAGCGTCTCCGTCAAGGTGGCCAGCTTCAGCTCCAGATCAGCGCTCGAGTCCTTGGCGGTGTTCAGTTCCTTGATCTTGTCGGCAAGTTGAACTTGCAGATCACCATGGGCAAGAGCATCCTTCTCGCGCTCGCGCTGGAGTGCGGCAAGCTCTTCATTCTTCCCTTTTATGTCCGCCTCCAGCTGCGTCACCTTCACCTCTATCTCCTTCTTGGCAGCCTCAGCAGCCGCGGCGGCATCCTTCGCCTCCTTGAGTGCCCCGCCAAGTGATCGCTCCCGGGCCTCGAGCTCATCCTCGTGGCTGTCCAGATTAACCTTCTTCTGTGTCAGTTCACCTTCCCGCCTGGACAGCTCCTCGGCGGCGAGCCTCTGCTGCTCCTCGGCTTCAGCCTTCTCCAGGATGAACGCCTTCTTCGCCTCGTCAAGTTGCGCCCTTTCCTCCGCAATGGATCGGAGGGCCTCCTGGTTGCGGCTCTTGAGCTCCTCCGCATGCTTCTCTATGTCAACTCCGCGCCATGCGACAAGCGCTTCCGGGACACAAGCTTCGCTTGCGGGCGCGTAGAGTGACACCAACTTTCGAGCAATCGCTCCTCCTCGGACTTCGCCACTGCTGCTGCTGCTTGCGCGTCAACCACCGCCAGCCCAGCGGAGGCGAGTACTTCCCGTCAAACTCCTCCCCTTCAACCGGCACCTGGGCTCGACGCCTGGGAAGCTTGATGTATACGCTCACCGCCTTCAAGTATCGCTGGTGGGCTCCTCGAGCCCGGCGCTGCATCAGCGGGCGAAGGGTCGGCGGACGGTGCAGCGCCTTGCGCTCCTGCGCCCTCCGGGTCGTCAGTACGACCGCCGGACCCCTCGCCGGCTCCTGCGCCAGCGGCCTTGGCGGCTTCCTCATCGGCAGGTTCATCAGCGCCGGCCTCTTCCTCGTCAGCGGCGGCATCTTCAATATTGCCACGTGCGCCTTCCTCGCTGGTGGCCTCAGTCTCCATCGGGTCTGTAAGAGGGGGATCTGAGGACAGGGAGAGGAAGGAAAAATTAAGCAAATAGCCAAAAAAGAAGAAAGAAGATCAGAAGAAGAACCCAAGGGAAGATTTCCGACAAGGTAGGTTACCTGTGCTGGGCTCAGTGACCATGGGCTCCTCGTCCTCCAAGGGCGCACTGGTTCCGTCCCTTGCCGGGGACCTCCCCCTTGCTGGGGAGCACTCCCTTGTCGGGGAATCGCCCCTTGTCGGCGTAGTCGAAGCAGACAGCACCTCCGGGACGGTTTTTGATTGCTCCTGATGGGCCTGCTCTGCTCCTACACGAATGAATCAGCAATCAAGATGTCAGCAAAAGAAGAAGCACCCATGCATGCCCCACAACAGAAAGTGAACCAAACACTCACGCTGGGGGCTGTGCTCGGGGCTGCTGCGAGGAGAAGGAACCAGGTCCGTCAAGGTAGTCTCGGACGTGTCCTCTGCCATCACCGCAGGATCGTCCTCGATGACAACCACGGGGACCTTGGCCCTCTTCGCCGCTCTCTCGGCCAGAGTCCTGAAACAGAACAGGGATTCAGAGGGAAGCAAATCAGATGCAAAAACAGAAACAACAAAGATTGAAGAAATACAAGTACAGTGAGAAGAAAGCCTTACTCCTCCTCTTCTTCTTCCTCCTCGTCGAAACTCAGCGCAGAGAGGTCGACGTCTGGTACCCTTTCTGCACGGCAAGGCGAAGGAGTAGGCTCCCTTGGACGTTTGTCGGGAGCTGCAGCAGGATCGGGCGTGGCAGCCCGGGAAGACCCCGCCTCAGTTGCCGGCGCGGCCTGAGAGGCTCCCGCGGCAATGGTACTTGCCGCGGTGGAGCGTGTCCCGCGGCGCTGCGGCTGTTGGCCTGCTTGCCGCCTTGCTGCATCTCCAACTCGACGGAGGTGCCTTCTTGGTTGGAATTGGGGCTGCGCTGGGGGCTCCGCCTGCGGCAAGCTGCTCGAAGACGGCTGGCCGCTCGCGCCCTCGGCGGGCTCGCTCGCTTCGGCCTCGGGCTCCCCCTTGCCAACGACCTCTCCGGCAAGGCTTGCCGCCTCGGCCGCCTCTGCCTCCTCCAATGTGAAGCCGAACTGGCCCGCGGTGGCGGCTGCCGCCGCCTCTTCGGCCCTGGTGGCGATGTACCGCATCTTGTCGTCGGTGGTGTCGCTGGTGAGGAGCCTCGCTTTCGTCGGCATTGATCGCTATCTCCGCTGCCATCGAAGAATTGCCGCCGACGTCGCCGGCGGGCTCCATCAAGTTGCGCTTATCCCGCGCGAGTCGCACTCTGGCATCATTCGCGCGATCGATCGCCGGGAGTTGTTGCACAATGGGATGACGCCCTGCGGCAACCTGAACCATTCTGGATGGTTGGCGTCGTGCTTGAACAGCTCCCTCAGCATCCCGTCAAGCTCCAGAACTGTGAAGTTGAAGTTGAGGCCTGGACGCAGCCTCATGATGTCCGCCGGGCCGCCAAACAGCCACGCGGGCCTCCCCCTCTTCTGCAGAGGGGCGATGCGACGATGAAGGAAATCCGCGCCAACTGCCCCTGCTGTGAGCCCGGCAAGCTTGAGCCGGAGGATTTGGGTGGTGGCAATCTTCAGCTTGGCGTCGTCCGGCGACAGAGCGCTCCAGTCGCCGCCGCGCACCACCTGGGTCCGGCGCAGATTGGTGAATGGCTGCGGATTGGCGTCAACGATCCAGCACCACTCCGCCCTCCACAAATCCCACTTGCTGCGGAGCTCGCCCGTCAGATACACCTCCTTCATGCCGATTTGTGAGGTCCAGGCGATTCCGCCAGCCAGTGGCTCCCCTTTCTCGGCCCGGGGGGTGAAATAATGACGAAAAAGAGCGACATTCGGGAGGATGCCAACGAAGTTCTCGCAGAGGTGTGCGAAAACCGCCATTGTCAGAACGGCGTTGGGGGTGAAATCAAGAAGATGAAACCCTTAGGTATTCATGATGTCGCAGAGGAAATCGGAAAAAGGTGGGCAGAGCCCGCAATAGAAGAACACAGGAAAGAAATGGTACCCTTTTGGGCACCGCTTTGATTTAGAAGCTTCGGCGGAGAGCACCGGCGTGCGCGGATGCACCCGCGTCTCCGTCGACCAGAAGAGGTAGAACTCCTCCCGCAGTGCCTTCGGGGTGAGATCGGGAGGGAAAAGCACTCGCTCCTTGCGCAGCGCCTCAAGCCGCAATGCCTCGGCCGATTTGGTGCTCGACTTCGAGCTCTTGCCGGTCTTCGGAGCCATGGCGGAAGCGCTGGGGGAGCACGGAGGTGTTGAGGGCGACGGCGGCGACCGGCGGCGGAGCGCTGCTCTCTTTCGGCTTGGGAAGCGGAGGGGAGCGGCGGAGCTTTCGGAGGAAGGAACTGCAAGTGGCGAAAGTGGAGGAACGGCCCTGTTTCCTCTGCTTATAAACAGGGGAGGCGAACGTTACGCATTTCCTGAATTAAGAATTTCCCACGATCTCTCCCACAACGCCGCGATTGAGGCGTGCCGTTACGGGGGAGCGCGGTGGATACGGAGTCAGATTTAGTGTGGACCCAGGCCGCGTGTGCCCGTACCCTGTTTTGGGCCTGGCCCAACAGCGCTCGGACCGTGTATGGCCCAGGCCCGGGGGCTCCTGTCGGTGTACTAAAGTAGGGGTACCTTAGTATCCTGAACTTGTGCACGGGCAGTCGCAGCACCCCGCGGCAAGGCTAGCCGGGCGTCCGCCAAGATCCTTCATTATTCCTATTACTGCCATTCAAGAACAAAGTGTTAACTGAGAAGACAGAGTCCCGGCAAGAGAAGTTTGCCGGGAAGGACAAGACCCCGGCAAGAGGAGCTTGCCGGGAAGGCCAACCAAGACCCAGGGAGCGGCAAGCTTGCGGATGCGACGAACAGCTAGCTACATGCAAGGCGCTTGTCACAAGCGGCTACCACTCTGCACGCTCCAACACATCCGACGACGTGTCACCGCGGGGTCGCTCCTGGTGCACGTGGCGGGTAGCTGGGCAGCCAAGCGGTGCGAGGTGGCAAGAGAAGATGACTAGAAGGCCATCGTGGCGATTGGTGGCGCTCCTACGGTCGTTTCTTGCACTGTTTGGGCGACCGGACGGGCATTAAATGCCCTTGTCCCCTGCCGTCAGAGTTAGGTAGGGGGGACTGTTGATAGCGGTTGTACCAACCCCCGTTTTTACTTTTTTACCCCTCTTTCTACGCTGCCACCTGTCGGTGACCCCTTTAGACTATAAAAAGGAGGCCCATGCGCACGTAGAAGGGGTTCGATTCATTCGACACTACAACACACTTACGCTCTTGAGCAAGAACAGAATAGAAACACAAAGCAGCAGTAGGATTTTTATCTCTCCGGAGAGCTCCGAAGCTGGGTAAAATCCCTTGCGTGCTTTCGCCTCGATCTGCTCTTCGTGCGCCCTCCGCTCCCTTGCCGGACCGAAAAGGGGCCCTGCCCCATAGGTGTTCGTTCCCCACGACACGCCCCCCTCCTTGTCCAATGGTAAAACTAGTTATATTAATTTTCTTACTAAAAATTCATTAGTTCTATTAATTCAACTAGTTCTTACTAAAAATAAACTAGTTCAACTACTTTTATTAATTTACTTATTAAATATTTTAAACACTTACTAAAAGCAGGAAAAAAAAGATGGAGGGAGGAGGGGAAGGAAGGAGGAGGGGGAGGAGGCCGGTGGGATCAGAGGAGGGACGGGGCGGGGGGAGGGGACGGCCAGAAGAGGAGGAGGGAGGGGCGGGGGAGGAGGGGGAGGGGCGGTCGGAGGAGGAGGAGGGAGGGGGCGAGGGGAGGGGGAGGGGCGGCCGGAGGAGGATGATGGAGGGGGCGGCCGGAGGAGGAGGAGGGAGGGGCGGTGGGAGTAGAGCGGCCGGAGGAAGGGGAGGAGGGAGGAGGGAGGAGGCGGGACAGAGGGAGTACCTCGGTGGAGAGGAGCAATGAGGCGGCGGCGGACGACGGAACCAGCACGGGCGAGAGTGAGAGTGAGAGGGAGAGTGAGTGAAACGGTCGGGCGCGTGTAGGATAAGGTAAGTAAGTAGTAACGCGTTTTCCTAGAAGCGCTACTGCTATGGGACATAGCAGTAGCGCCGACTAGAGATACGCGCTACTGCTAAGTGGGGCTAGCCATCCCCGCCAGTACAAACATAGCAGCAACGCGTTTTCCTAGCACACACGCTACTGCTAAAGTAGTAGCAGTAGCGCAGTTTATCTAAAATAGTTACTACTAAGTAGCAGTAGCGCCTATTTATGTCTAGCGCTATGTATAAGGTTTTCCATAGTAGTGGTTGCTGATACACCTAAAACGCACGCTACTGCTAGGATTTTCTGTAGTAGTGAGGAGCGCATGGATGAACAGTCGCATGTGGATGCTGGAGGAGGTCATCGGTGGATGAACACTAGCCCGTGGAGGCTGGCGGAGGTCAACAGTAGAGATGAACAATATCCCGTGGAGTCCTGTTTTGCGGTACGCCACACCCCTCCCGATGAACAGGACCCCCGTTTCGACCGTAGCGCTCCAACTCAAGTCCGTTTCCTCCGTTTTGCGGTATGCCACACCACTCCCGATCAACAGGACTCCGTTTCGACCATAGGAGGTCCAAGAGAAGTCTGTTTCGTCTATTTTGCAGTACGCCAGACCGCACACGATGAACAGGATCCCATTTTGACCATGGCCGGTCGAACACAAGGCCGTTTCCTCCGTTCTGCGGTATGCCAAGCTTTGTTTCCATCGGCTGTTCCGTCCAAGCCCCCCTCCCCAATGAACACGACGACGTATTCCATTCTGACCCAACCAGTTGGCTGCCCTGCGAGTGTTGATGACCGACACGTAAGCGCACCTTGCGGGTTCGCAACTATGGAAATCGCTTCTGGACCCCAAAACCGTGAGTAATAGTCCACGAAACGGGACAGAATTGGCCAAAACTGTAATGTTGACGACGGACATGTAAACGCACCCCGGGGATCGTCAATCGTGGAAATTGCTTTAGGACCCCTAATTGTGCACGAAATGGACCAGAATCGGCCAAAACTATGATTATTGATGACCGACACGTAAGTGCACCTTGGGGTTCAACAACCATGGAAATTGCTTTGGGACCCCAAAACAGTGAGTAATAGTCCACGAAACGGGACAAAATCAACAAAAACCGCGAGTGTTGATGACCAACACGTAAACGCGCCATGGGGATCGTCAATCGTGGAAATCACCCCGGGACCCAAAAACAATGAGTAATAGTCCACGAAACGGGCCAGAATCGACCAAAACTGCAGGTTTTGATGACCCACACGTAAGCGCCCCTTGCGGGTTCAACAACTATGGAAATCGCTTCGGGACCCCAAAACAGTGAGTACTAGTCCATGAAACGGGTCAGGATCAACAAAAACCGCGAGTGTTGATGACCGACACATAAACGCACCCCGGGGTTCATGAATCGTGGAAATCACTCCGGGACTCCAAAATGGTGAGTAATAGTACAGGAAACGGGCCAGAGTCGGCCAACACTACGAGTGTTGATGACCGACACGTAAGCGCACCTTGGGGTTCAAACACTATGGAAATCGCTTCGGAATCCCAAAACGATGAGTAATAATCCATGAAACGGCTTAGAATTGGCAAAACCAAGTGTGTTGACGACGGACACTTATGTTGGAACCGACTAGCCCTAGATCTAGCCCTCTCCTCCCTTGCACTGATCTCTCTCTCTCTCTCCAGTCGTAGCACGAACCAACGATGATGTTTTTGCTCACGCGCTCGAAGGTCACTTCCACGAGCATGAACTCGTCACCCCTATCCGCTACAACACACGGGTGGGAGGGTTTTATACCTGCGTCCATCGACGCTCTACACCGGGCCCCCGACGCACCCCTCCCCCTCCGCGAATTCCCCACGTCCTCGCACTCTTGGCCCATGCTCCCGCCACGCACGCACGCGATCCGCGTGACCAGGTCCAGTGCCCGACATGGTCTAGACCCGCGCCCGTTGCGCCAATAGACACATGCACACATCCTCGTGCTACACACGCACACACACACACACCTACGCCATGGCACCGGCCGCTCCCGACAGACCCGACGTGCGCCCATACACGCGCCTGCGCGTGCCCAATGCGGACACCGCGGCTTATTCACCCAACACTCACCCCCTAAGCCACGCTCAGAGCAGGCCGGCATCCTCGACATCGCCTTCCGCAAACAGGGCTCGCTCCAGGATCGACTTCTTCTGCCTCTGCGGGTAGTCTCACTTGAAGTGCCCATGATCGCTGCACTTGTAGCACCGTCCCCGCCGATTGCCAATGAAGCCCGATGCCTCGCTGCATGCATCATCGTCGTCCCGCGCTCCGCATTGACGCCGCTCCCGTGCCCGCCACTGCGCCGTCGTGTACAACAGCTCACTGATAGCCCACTTGCCGCTCGCCTGTCCACGCCGACGCAGCCGCTCGTCGAACGCCTTTAGGCACCCGAGCGGCTTCTTCACCAACGTCGTGTTTTCCAGCTCTGATCCAGCCCGGCGTAGGTTGCCGCCAGGCTGCTGATTTTGCCAGCGAAGTCATCCAGCCTCTCGCCGCTCCCCATCCACAGCAGCTCGAAGTCACTCTGCAGCGTTGCCAGCCGCACCGCCCAATAGTTGTGGAGAAGACAAAAAGGAGAAGATAGTCTGACATCAACTAGGCGTATCAATGGGCTATGGAGATGCCCATTAATAGATATCAATGTGAGTGAGTAGGGATTTCCATGCAACGGATGCACTAGGGCTATAAATATATGAAAGCTCAACAAAAAGAAACTAAGTGGGGTGCATCCAACTTGCTTGCTAACGAAGACCTAGGGCACTTTTGAGGAAGCCCATTCATTGGAATATACAAGCCAAGTTCTATAATGAAAAATTCCCACTAGTATATGAAAGTGAGACTCTCTATCATGAAGATCATGGGGCTATTTTGAAGCACACGTGTGGAAAAAGAGATAGTAGCATTGTCCCTTCTCTCTTTTTATCTCATTTTATTTTCTTTTCGTTTTTTCTTTTTTTTTCTTTGGCCTTCTCCTTTTTTGGCCTTTCTATTTTTTTTGTAAAGTCCGAAGTCTCATCCCGACTTGTGGGGGAATCATGGTCTTCATCATCCTTTCCTCACTAGGAGAATGCTCCAATAATGAAGATCATCACACTTTTATGGATTTACAACTCAAAGCTAGAACAAGATATGACTCTATATGAATGCCTCCGGCGGTGTACCGGGATATGCAATGAATCAGGAGCGACATGTATGAAAAGTATGAAGGTGGCCTTGCCACAAATACAATGTCAACTACATGATCATGCAAAAAGCAATATGACAAAAGTAATGCGTGTCATATGAACGGAACGGTGGAAAGTTGCATGGCAATATATCTCGGAATGGCTATGGAAATGCCATAATAGGTAGGTATGTGTAAGTGCATCTAGTGCCCCTTAGTGATTTTGGTGTATTGAAGACTTATAGGTTAAGGGACTGATGCGTTTGTGAGTGTACACAGGTCTATAAGTCTATGAGGAGTTTGATATTTACAGAGAAAGTCGACCCTAAAATGAAGTTCTTCGATCAAGACTTTGATATTCAAGACTTTACAAGACGTTGAAAGTGAAGAAATTGGTGTGACCTTGAAGACTTGATATTCATTTGAGGAACATGAAGCGTGAAGACTTTTGTTTTCATAGTTTCATTTTCTCTTTCTTGAGTCATAGGAAACACCGTCGTTAAAGGGGTCGAGGAAATACTAAGGAAAAATTTCCATGTGATGCTCAACTCAAAATCCTACACCTACCAATCCCTTGAGTGAAGCCATTGGAAATCTCATACAGATTCAATCAATTTCTTCAAAGGATGAGACGCAGTTCTTCCGATCACTGAGGACTTTGCTCTGACTTAGGAGTTAGGAATTCGCCAGTGCGAATTGCCTACACAGTGAGGAACATGATAGCCCTGAGGAATTTGAGAGTCAAATTTCCGACCGTTGCTGTGTTGCGCACCGGCTGTCCCAAAATATCCTATCCACCTAACGGTCATATCATTGAAGGGCATTTATGTCTTATCATGTCAGGCTGCTCCCTAGGCTATAAATAGCCGCCCCCTACAACCACTAGTTGGTTGGCTGCTCCGAGAAAACTTGACACTTGTCATTTGAGAGCAACCCATCCTTTGAGGACTTTGAGCGAAAATCATCAAGTGAGGAAAATCCCAAAACCAAACCCCCACAAACCCAAAGTGATTGAGCATCACTGAAGAAATTGATCCTGCGTGGATCCGATGCTTGTTACCTTTGAAGACTGTGCTTCTTCCAGACGGTTAGGCGTCAAGGACTAGAGCATCCAAGAGGAATTGTGGATCACCGAGTGACCAAGTCTGTGAAGGTTTAGAAGTCACCTGAAGACTTACCACGAGTGATTGGACGAGGCCTGCGTGGTCTTAGTTCAAGGAGAATACGGTGAGGATTGGGTGTCCTGAGTTGCGGCTCAGTGACTGGGTGTCCGAGACTGCGTGTCCTCGAGTTTAAATACTCAGCCGCTCCAACCAGACGTACAACTGAGACAGCAGTTGGAACTGGTTTACCAAATCATTGTCTTCACCAACTTACTAGTTCTATTTCCTCAACCCTTTCATTTCCTCATTACTGTGTTGAGTGTTTGTTCATATCTGTGCTTGAAGACATTGACTGAAGACTTTCTCAATTTCCTCAGTTCAATTTCTTCAGTCTGTTTGTCTTCGTCTTGTGTTATCCTGTGATTACGCTTCCTGTACTCTGTGCTAGTCTTCATTTCATCATGATGACCATGCTTGTATTCCATTATGCTTACTTATGAGTACTTATTCCGCTGCAAGTAGTTCTTCGCTAAGGAATTTCCTCACCAGCAAATTCCTCAGTGAAGAATTCACAAAAATCGCCTATTCACCCCCCCCCTCTAGTCGATATAACGCACTTTCAATTGGTATCAGAGCAAGGTACTCCCTTGTTGTGTGTGATTTTGGTTTAACCGCCTGGAGTTTTATTTATGTCAACCGCAGGTATGATCAAGGTCTCGGCTGGGTGTCCTACCTTTGATGGGATGGACTACCCCTACTGGAAGAACAAGATGCGAATGCATCTTGAGGCAATTGATAACGATCTCTGGTATGTTGTGGAAAATGGTGTTCCCTCTGTCTCACCCTCACTGAACGCTACCGATGTGAAGAGATTCAAGCAACTCGATTCTCAAGCAAAGAATATCATATGTGCCCATCTGAGCAAAGGACAGTATGGAAGAGTGAGTGCTTTGGAAACTGCTAAGCTTATCTGGGATAGGCTGTCCAAAGTAAATGAAGGAGTCTCAACTCAGCGTGACTCTCGAGTTGATGTTCTTCAGAATCTCTTCAACCGCTTCAAAAGACTCGACAATGAAAATGTCCAACAAACCTTTGATCGCCTCACTGACATCTCAAATGAGCTTCAAGCCCTCGGTGCCACTGACATCACTGATCATGAGGTGGTGAAGAAACTGTTGAGATTGCTTGATTCCTCATTTGATACTCTGGGACTGATGATACAAGAACGTGCTGACTACAAGTCTCTTGATCCTACTGATATCCTCGAAAGGCTAAATACTCATGAGTTCCAGCTTGCTGAAAAGAGAGATCTCTATGGTTCAAACTATGGCAAACCACGTGCTCTGAAGGCCAAGGTTGTGTCTGACTCTGAATGTGAGGATTCTGGTAGTAGCCTTGGTGATCCTGAAGAACTGAGCCAGGAGCTAGCACTGCTTGTGAAGAAATTGCAGAAGTTCTCAAGACGTGGTCGCTTTGGAAAATCCTCAAGAAGCAGTGATTCCTCATCCACTGACTATAAGAGAAGGTTGTGCCACAAATGCAAGAAACCTGGTCACTATATTCAAGATTGTCCTCAGTGGGAAAAGGAAATGAAGAAGAAGAAATACAAGGATTACAGTTCTGATGATGCAAAGAAGAAGAAGAAATCGTCAAAATCTTCATCATCAAAATCCTCAAGTATTCATCTCACAAGAAGAGCAGCTCCAAGAAGGCTCGGGCATTCATTGGCAAGGAAATGGACTCAAAGCTGAATCTGAGGAAAATGAGGAAGAGGAGGCGTCTGAAGAATCTGAATCTGGTGTGGCGAGTCCGGCCGTCGCTCTCGCTTTTGTCGACAAGTCCATCTTCAACATCAAGAAATTGACCCCACCGACAAGCCCGATGAAGATAATGATGGCTACGCCCCACCTATTGCTTCATGGCGAAAGGTGCTAAGGTACTCAAATACAACTCCTCCGAATCTAGTGAAAATGAATCTGATGAGGATCTCAAGCCCAGCTACTCTAAACTTGCTAAGATTGCTGTAAAACAACAACGGGCTTTTGAAAAGGTTCAAAACATGCTAGACAAAAGTGATGATATGTTGGGTGAAGAAATGGATCGCACTAAAGCCCCGATCGAAAATCTTCGAGACTTGATCTAGGTTTGATAACCTTCAAAGTCATCATAACACTCTCTTATCTGATCATGAGAAAGTTTCTTATGAATTTCTTCAACAAAAGCAAGATCACGAGAAGCTTTCTTCTGAATCTCTTCAAAGAAAGGAAGATCTTGAAAAGCTAAGAGTGTGTTATGAAGATCTTCAGAAGGAGCGCGATTCATTACTAGCTCAACAAATCAGCGCTTCTCAGGAAGAATTTGTTCCTCCATGCTTAAAGTGCATTGAACATGAATCTGCTAATTCTTCACCTGAATGTTCAAATGCTTCAAATGTTACAAATTCTTCATCTGCCTCTGCTATCACTAATTCCTCATCTGAGGACATTGCTAGTATCACTGATAATGCAGGGCTGAAGGAATTGTACATGACAGGCATGTACAAAAGCCTCAAAGGGCATCAGACACTTTGTGATGTGCTTAAAAAGCAGATCCTAAACAGAAACCCTAGGAAAGAGGGTATTGCCTTTGAGAGGAAACTCAATGCTGATAGAACATACTGGAAGCCTAAGCAGTACCCCAAAACCTCATGGGTTGCTGCAAAGGGACCTCCAGTTGATCCATCTAACTTATCTGGCTTTACATGTGAATCACCTCATTCTTCTGATGAGTCATTTGACTCCAACTATAAACTGTTCAAAAATCAGAATGGTGAAGTATTTGCTAGATATGTTGGCACTAACTGCAGGAACGGTTCCCCTATGAAGAAAATCTGGGTTCCCAAAAGTTATGTTGAAAGTCTTCAG
Organism: Aegilops speltoides; assembly: GCA_021437245.1. Classification (NCBI taxonomy): domain Eukaryota; kingdom Viridiplantae; phylum Streptophyta; class Magnoliopsida; order Poales; family Poaceae; genus Aegilops; species Aegilops speltoides. Next base: position 936,921 of record CM038145.1, on the reverse strand, counting down.
GTGAATGTCCTCATGACACCACCTGTGAAGAACAGGAACCCCAGATCGAATTCTTCATATGGACCAAATTCTTCATATGGACCAAACTCTTCATATGGATCCAAGTCCTCATACGGACCAAATTCCTCACATGGATCAAATTCCTCAAAAGGATCAAAGTCCTCATATGATTATCATCATGCTAACAACTCTGTCTCGCAGGGTAGAGCTAAGGGCTATGAATATGCGCATTATTCTTCAAACCATTATGTTCATATGTCCTCGAAGAATTTATCTGCTTATTCATATGCTTACCCTAACCCCTCTTATGTGAAACGAAATGGTTTGGCATCTTTGCCACCATTCTCATATGGTGCTCGCAGAATGATGAACTCTTTGCCACCCCTTCAGATGTGGGTGGTGAAGAAAAAGAACTAATCTTTTCTCAGAGGTCAGGTCTCGGGCGTGCTTTAACGTCTGAAGAATTTGCTGGGGACCTGACAAAATTGCCTGAAAGGACGCAGGCGAATCATGATGAAATGAACTTTCATTACACACGTCCTCATACTGTTATATCTGTTTACGGCTTGATGAAATTCATCTGCAGGATGATCAACCTAAAACTACTGAATGGGTCCTCGATAGTGGATGTACAAATCACATGACTGGTGATAAGAATCTATTGATGGATGCTCCCTTATCACCGTCACCTCTGAAGCTTATCATCTTTGCTGACAAAGGCAAAAGTCAGGTATTGGGTCTTGGTAAGGTTGCAATCTCTAAGGATAAACACATGGACAAAGTCATGCTTGTTGAGTCCTTAGGATACAACCTCATGTCAGTCGCAATGCTTTGTGATCTTGATATGGTTGTTGTCTTTGGCAAGTATCGCTGTGTTGTGATTATGGAAGCTGACAATTCCAAAGTCTTGGAAGGCTTTAGGAGAGGAGACCTGTATATTGTTGATTTCTCTACAGGACTACAACCAGCCGTGTGTCTACTTGCAAAAGCTTCAGAAGGCTGGCTATGGCATCGACGACTTGGTCATGCAGGCATGAGGAATTTGCACACGCTTGCAAAGAAGAAGCATGTCATTGGCATTGAGAATGTCAAATTCCTCAAGGATCACTTATGCGGAGCCTGTGAAGCTGGAAAAATGACCAAGGCCAAGCATCCAACGAAGACTATCATGACCACTACCCGTCCATTCGAATTGCTTTACATGGACCTCTTCGGACCTAATCATTACTCAGCAGTCACTAATGATGCATCTCTATATGGTTTTGTCATTGTTGATGATTACTCTCGATATACATGGGTACACATTGTTACTTACAAACATGAAGTGCAGGAAGTCTTCAAACGATTTTCCTCGAGGGCTTCAACCAACTTTGGTGTGAAGATCAAGCACATCAGAAGTGACAATGGAACTGAGTTCAAGAATTCCGGTCTTGATGCCTATCTTGATGAACTTGGTATTACTCATGAGTTATCTGCTCCATATACTCCTCAGCAAAATGGCGTCGTGGAGCGCAAGAACAGAACTCTTGTTGAGATGGCTTGCACTATGCTTGATGAATACAAAACGCCTCAGCGTTTTTGGATTGATGCAATTGATATTGCGTGCCACATCATCAACAGTATATCTTCACAAATTCTTCAAGAAGACGGCCTATGAACTCCTCAACGACAAGAAACCCAATGTGAGTTATTTCAAAGTCTTGATGCTAAATGTTGGATTAGAGATCCTCACCACAACTCTAAATTTGCACCAAAGCACATGAAGGTTTTATGCTTGGTTACGGAAAGGACTCGCACACCTCTGAGTCTTCAACATTGTTCTTCACAAGATTGTTGACATCAGAGATGTGCGGTTCGATGAAACTAATGGCTCGCAAAGAGAGCACCTAGCTTCGTGTTAGATGAACCAGCACCGAGGATTCTATCATGTTCAAGGCAACTTAGGATGTCATTCCTCTCAAGAATCTGTGAAGAATTCATTCCTGTTCATGAAGAACGTCGAGCTGATGCACTGAAGAAAATGATGAGGAAAATGGTGTTTGAAGAAAATGTTGATCAAATTCCTCAGCGACAACCAGCTCATCCTCGCGTTGCAAAAGAAGTGCAAGTGGAGAAGATCATCGATGACATTAGCGCACCAGGTCCTCTCACACACTCAAAAGCTTCACATTTATCTAACTTTTGTGGGCACTATGCTTTTGTCTCTATCACAGAGCCCACTAAGGTAGATGAAGAATTTCTGGAGCCAGAGTGGATTCAGGCTATGCAAGAAGAATTACATCAGTTCAAGCTTAACAATGTCTGGGAACTGGTCAATCGCCCAGATCCTCGCAAGCATAATATCATTGGCACAAAGTGGATCTACCGCAACACGCAAGATGAAAATGGCCTTGTGGTGAGGAATAAGGCACGACTAGTAGCTCAAGGCTACACACAGGTTGAAGGAATTGATTTCGATGAAACTTTTGCACCTGTTGCTAGACTTGAGGCTATTCGCATATTACTTGCTTATGCTAACCATCATGATATCATCTTATATCAAATGGATGTGAAAAGTGCATTCCTCAATGGTAAGCTTGAGGAAGAAGTATATGTTGCTCAACCCCCAAGTTTTGAAGATCCAAAGAATCCTGACAAAGTCTTCAGACTCAATAAGGCCCTCTATGGCCTCAAGCAAGCCCCTCGGGCGTGGTATGATACATTGAAGGAATTCTTCGTGAAGAATGGCTTCACACCCGGTTCACTCGACCCTACTCTCTTTACTAAATCTTATGATGGTGAACTATTTGTGTGCCAAATATATGTTGATGATATTATCTTTGGCTGTACTGACCAACGTTATAGTGATGAATTTGCCTATATGATGAGTGAAGAATATCAAATGTCTATGATGGGAGAGTTGAAATTCTTCTTAGGTCTTCAAATTCGTTAGCAGCGCAATGGCATATTCATATCTCAGGAGAAATACCTCAAAGATGTAGTGCAAGATTGCAAAGGCGTCAAAATCCCTATGCCCACAAATGGCCATCTATGCACTGATGAAAATGGTATTGACTTCAATCACAAGGTATACCGCTCCATGATTGGTTCTTTATTATACTTATGTGCATCTAGGCCAGATATAATGCTTAGTGTTTGCATGTGTGCCCGATTTCAAGCTGCACCGAAGGAATCACACCATAAGGTTGTGAAGCATATTCTTTGATATCTAGCTCACACACCAACACTAGGATTATGGTACCCCAAGGGCTCTGCTTTTGATCTCGTTGGATATTCTGACTCTGACTATGCTGGTGATCGTGTGGATCGCAAGTCAACATCTGGCACTTGTCATTTCCTCGGACGATCTTTGGTCTGTTGGTCCTCGAAGAAACAGAACTGCATATCACCGTCTACTGCTGAAGCTGAATACATTGCTGCTGGCTCTTGCTGTGCTCAACTACTTTGGATGAAGCAAACCCTCAAGGACTATGGCGTCAACGTGAAGAATGTGCCTCTCCTCTGCGACAATGAGAGTGCCATCAAGATTGCTCACAACCCAGTTCAGCACTCGAAGACAAAGCACATTCAGATTCGTCATCATTTTCTTCATGATCATGTGTTGAAGGGCGACATCTCCATTGAACATGTGAAGACTGAAGAACAGCTAGCTGATATCTTCACTAAGCCCTTGGATGAGAAGAGATTTAGCAAGTTGCGGTGTGAGCTAAATATCTTAGAGTCTTCGAATGTTCTTTGAAAAGGACACACATCCTAACACTTATGCAAAATTGATGACTTAGATGTGCAACACATGAAGAAACGCTTTTCTTCAATCAATGAAGAATAACACTCTAAGTGTGAAGTAATTAATGAAGAATTTGATTCTCGGAACCCTACGACAATTGTACGCGGTGTCTGAAATCATCATTCTTATACGGTGGTCCACGCCACCACAAAAAGTTGAAAATCTTCAATTTGAGTTTTTCCTCATTTTTGAAATTCGTCAGTTTGTCAAATTCTTCAACTTTGCAAAAATCTTCACTGTTTCCGTCGTTTTTCTTCATTGGCTATATATATATATGAGTTTATGTCCTCTACAGCATTCACTTATGGCTATTTCTTCAAGTTGGTTTCTCTGCTAAGTGAATGTGATCGGACCCTTCCCCCTCTATGCTATACTCAACCCAATCTATTCACAAATTCTTCATGTGCATTCTATTTGAAACTCGTTCAAAATCTTCACTGTGTCCTTGTCAGCTGAAGAAATTGCGAACGAAACTTTAAAACAAATCTTATCCAGATTTTCGGCTTTGCCGCTCAAACCGTTCCACATCCCACAATGCATTATTATATTCACCCACAATCTTACACGATCTCATCTGCACAGTACGTGGGTGACACATGTCGCGTGAAGGAGAAAGGGCAGGGGCATGTTCGTCCCAAAATCTTCGGGCGAACAGTTTTTTTACCGTGGCTATAAATACCCCTCTCCCCTTCCTCACTGCATTTACTCCGCTCGGCCGCTCTCTCTCGCTCGATCTCCTCAAATCCTAGCGCCGCCGCTACTCCATCGTCACCGGTGAGGAAGAGCTTCGCTGCCTCGACCTCGTCGTCGTCGTCCTCGCGCCGGTTGCGGAAATCTTCACTTCCCCGCAGCCGTAGTTGTCTCCCTCTGCCAAGTTATGGCGTGGGAGATCTAACTTGACGAACTTCACCTCTGTTCATCTCAGTTCGTCATGTTCTTCAGTTCGGGTAATTAAAAGTTACTTTTATTACTCGCTTTGATTCTCAAGCTTTCCTGAAAATCTTCAAAGGTGTTTTATTCTTCAAATCTTCACACATATGAACACCTCACACACTGTATGCTCTTGATCCATTTCTCTAAGCAATCATTTTCTTCAAGATTCCTCAATTGTGTGGATTTTCGATCTGTAAAACTCTGGAACCTAAGACAAAGAACGCTTAGTGAGATTCCTCAAGCCTCAACTGGTCAAATTCCTCAAAACTTGTCTTTTCGAAAAATCTTCTGAGAACGCATATGACCTCTTCAAATTCCTCGCACCTACACTCTGTTCACAGGTACTCATGTCCGCTGCTGAATCACTAGGTTCTCATCAACTTAACTCATTTGCAGCGTTCCTCGAAGAAAAACTGCATACTTCTTCAGAGTGTTCAATTGTTCACATTCCTCATCTGAAGAATATGGCTGAAGGAAAGAGACCGCAGAAAGGAGAAAAGAAGCCTGAGGTCATGACTGCTTTCGAGATCCCTGATGACATATACAAGGATTATTGCACACCTGATGAAGCCAAATTTGGCAAAGAGAACAAAAATCAGCGCAAGGTGCGCATTCAGAGGATTGAACGGAGATGGGCAAGAGAATGGAGGGAGTACAGATATGTAACTCTGAAGTACATGAAGAAATTCGCTTTAAATCCTCCATGCCCAAGAGCTCCATTGGCACCTGGCCAAGTAGCTGATCCCACCAGCCTCAAGCATGGTGAGGACTTTCCTGAAGAATGGGCTAGGCGCCAAGCTAAATTGGCAAGACAAGCCAAGGAGGCAGTGAGGAAATTCAATGAGGATTCTGCCGCTGCTGCTGTTGCTGCTACTGAGGCCTCGGTCAAGCCGAGGAAATCAATGCCAAAGAAGCCTGCTCGCAAGCCAAGTGCTTCACCAACAGCGCCCTCACGGCCAAGTTCCTCAGCTATGCCCTCACGGCAAATTCCTTAGACCACTACTGCTCCACCAAAGTCCTCAACTCATGTGCATCTGGCTACATGTCAAAGGACTACGGGTTTCTCAATTGCTTCTGGTGTCTCAGCAAGTTCCTCAGCTGCACCAATTTCCTCATCAGGCCCCACACCGTTGAAGACTAAAGCAACAATGGGCGCGTCCTCGGCCAAGTCCAAGGAAGAAACAGGTTGCATCCCATGTGCCCTCTGATGATGAAGCTTCTGATGATGAACTTGCAGAAATCATCAGAGACAGACAAGTGAAGGCCGCTAGAGCCAAAGGCACATCTGTGCCACTGCTTTTGGATTCGAAGAAGATCCTCGATTACATTGATCTCTGCACAAGGATCCAAACACTCCAATGCCTGATCTGCCTTTGACTCCTGGTCAAAGTCACATGCTGACCCATTTCATCACTCAAGAAAAATGGAAGTTTGAAAAGGCACGTGAGATCAAGAAGGCTCAATACAGGAAGGAGAAGCTCCTGAAGAAAAACGTTGTCAGAATGACACCTGAGGAACTTCTCCAGGCTCAGTCTGAAATCCAAGCCCTCAGCAAAGACTTCGATGCATACTATGCTGATTGGCAAGGAGCCAAAGTGAGATTCGTCAACCTGACGAAGAAAATGACAAATGATGCTGCCCCATCGCAGCAAGAAAATCTTCAGGCTGCAGACTCTGCTCAGCCTGCTGAAGAACATGCCAGCACCGCTGATGACTTTCAGCCTGCTGATGAAAATGTAAGTTCCAGGGCTGATGACTCCATTCCAGCCACCGAAGAAATTGCCGGGCATCCACTAGTGGTGCGCTGAAGAAATCGAAGAGATCAGGCAATCGCATCGCCATACCAAGAAAATCAACCAGATTCCTCAGCTCCTCCCGCGCCTACACCAACTCCAATTCTTCCTTCTGCCTATGAAGTGAAGAAGACCAAGGCTGCAGAGTGAGCTGCAGTGAAGAAAAGGAAGGCATCAGCTACGTCAAATTCTTCGGCTGCGAAGAAAATGAAGCCAATGACCAGCTCACTTGAACATCCAATTGATGTTGTTCCAATTTCCTCCATGTCATCAAAGGAAATTGTTCCTTTTGGAGAAGACTACAAGATCCCAAGCGGATCTGATGAAGATAATCATTCTGCTGCTTCATCAAAGCAGATTGATGAAGAAATTGAAGTGGATGCAATCCCTTCAACGACAGTCAATTCCTCACCTATGCCTCAGTTCACAGCTGAAGAGGCAGGTGTTGAGGAAATTGAAGATGAAGATGTGGATATTGGATGCACCACACCTGTGATGAACGATGACTTCTGGGAAAGTCAGCATCCAATACTCCTCTCTTCACTCCTATTCTACAGATTCCTCAGTCCCCGGCAACCACTGTTCAAATGGGCTCTGAAGAAACTCATCCCACTCCATCTGTTCATGAAGAAATTCCAGCCACTAGTGCTGAAGAACCTGCTGCTGCTGATCCACAGATTGCACAAGAAGAGGAACCAGAAATTCCTCAGCTTGAAGAACCTGAGCTCGCGATTCCTAAGGTGGTACTGCAAATCACCGACACCCCTCTGCCAAAGTCGAAGAATCCGTTCTCAAGCAAACAGAAGTTCAAGGCTGAAGACTTCTTTTCCGAGCATGTGTTCTTCACTGACTACAACCCATATGACTCTGCTCGCATAAGGAAGAGACGTTTCTGGACAGCTAGTCAAGCCAACTTCTATTCCTTAGTGCTGTTTGACAAGGACAAAATCTTCGATCATGAACATATTCCTCACGTGGATATGGAATCTCTGCCATGCTTCGAGCCAGTCCTCAGTGTTCTTGATGATGCAGGATTACTCAATTTCTGCAATGACATCTGTGATTGGAATGAAGAACTCATTCTTCAGTTCTACGCTACACTGCATATCACTGGAGACGCTGAAGATGTCAATTCATGGGTGTTGGATTGGATGACTGAAAACACTCACTACAAGGCACCGGCAACTGAATTGCTTCGTGTCCTTCCTCTCGATCCTCCCCATGACAGTGCACGTTGCATCTACAATGACCCTGAACTGACAAATCACTATATGCAAGTGCTCATGAAGCCTTTGAAGCCTGGGCAGGCCCCACGAACCAAATTCCTCGTCAAGGAATTGCTCTATGTGCCTCGGACTGTCTATCGCATTCTGACGAAGACAATGAGTCCTATCAAAGGCCACGACTCAAATGATGAAGATGTCATTGGCATCATGAAGAATATGCTTTTCAACATCATTCATGGCGTTCCCGTCAACTTCCATGATTTCTTCATGAGGACTCTGGCAAATGTTGCTATGTCACCTTTCGAGCTGAAGCCCTATGCGCCTTGGATTATGAGATTCATAAGGGCAAGATCTTCACTGAATTACAAAGCTGATACTCTGAACCACGGTAGCTACTTGCCTCCCATTGAAGTCCTCAAACGGCCAGTTTCATCATCTGATCATAAAGGCAAGGCAGCCGCTGTGATCGATGAAGGCATTCGTCCATTGGATGGTCAATTTCGCCTGGCTACATCTTACTCTACCAATGACGACTCTACCACGCATGACACTACCACAAATACCTCAGCTAAGCAAAATCCTCAAGCCACAGCACCCAGGGTGATGACTGACCGTGAGTTACTTCTCAGTCTTCATCAGAAGGTTGATCGCAATCACAAATGGGTGAAGCATCAGTTTGGTGCAATTCTTCACAACATGACTTCAACACATAATGCAGTGAAGAAAAACCACTACTACCTTCATGAAACCCTCAACCGCACCTGGGCTATCCTCACTCATGTCTATAGCGCTGAAGAACTGAAGACTATGGGTCTCAAGGAAGAACTTGACTGGTCTGCACCTCCTCCGAAGAAATTCAAGAGGGTCAAAGTTCCTGATCTGGTGGCCAGCTCTTATTCTTCATCGCGTGACACTGATGAGCATGAAGATTTGTACGACACTGCGGCAGGCCCTGCTACAACAAACAACCCCGACAATGCTGGCGCTCCTCCATCGACTTGAAATTCTTCAGGGGCGTTAGTCCTCAGTTTCGATCCTTTTGGTCATTTGATGACAAAGGGGGAGAAATCTGAGTTAGTCTTCAAGCGGGTCTCTATTATGGGCATTTTTTTAAGTTGCAACTCTCGTTCTTCCAAAACTTTTATTGGATCGAGTTGTAATCTTAAACCCGATGGTGCTCTGATACTTTTGTTGCACTATGCTCCGATACTTTTGATGCTAGTCTGCATACTTATTCCTCGTTAATATTATTGCACGCAAGCTGAATCTCATCAGGCACCATATTTCATCATGCATTTCAAATTCTTCATATTATATATCAAATGCGTGTATGAATTACAAGATATAGGGGGAGTTCTCCATGATTCAACTCTTCAAATGTGCATTGCCTCAAAAGCAAATTCCTCACTATGCACATCTTCAGGGGGAGTTCTTCTATATCTTGCAATCAAATTCCTCAATATCAGTATTTACACATCATATATTTATCCCCGTTGAAAACTTAACCTATATTGTCATCAATCACCAAAAAGGGGGAGATTGTAAGTGCATCTAGTGCCCCTTAGTGATTTTGGTGTATTGAAGACTTATAGGTTAAGGGACTGATGCATTTGTGAGTGTACACAGGTCTATAAGTCTATGAGGAGTTTGATATTTACAGAGAAAGTCGACCCCTAAAAATGAAGTTCTTCGACTGAAGACTTTGATATTCTGAAGACTTTCTGAAGACTTTGAAAGTGAAGAAATTGGTGTGACCTTGAAGACTTGATATTCATTTGAGGAACATGAAGCGTGAAGACTTTTGTTTTCATAGTTTCATTTTCTATTTCTTGAGTCATAGGAAACACCGTACTGTTAGGGTCGAGGAAATACTAAGGAAAAATTTCCATGTGATGCTCAACTCAAAATCCTACACCTACCAATCCCTTCGAGTGAAGCCATTGGAAATCTCATACAGTTTAGTCAATTTCTTGAAGGATGAGACGCAGTTCTTCCGATCACTTGAGGACTTTGCTCGATCGAGGAGTTAGGAATTCGCCAAATCTGAATTGCCTACACAAAGGAGGAACATGATAGCCCCGAGGAATTTGAGAGTCAAATTTCCGACCGTTCTTGTCTTCTTGGCCGGCTGTCCCAAAATATCCTATCCACCTAACGGTCATATCATTGAAGGGCATTTATGTCTTATCATGTCGGGCTGCTCCCTAGGCTATAAATAGCCGCCCCCTACAACCACTAGTTGGTTGGCTGCTCCAAGAAAACTTGACACTTGTCATTTGAGAGCAACCCATCCTCCGAGGACTTTGAGCGAAAATCATCAAGTGAGGAAAATCCCAAAACCAAACCCCCACAAACCCAAAGTGATTGAGCATCACTGAAGAAATTGATCCTCCGTGGATCCGACGCTTGTTACCTTTGAAGACTGTGCTTCTTCCAGACGGTTAGGCATCAAGGTCTAGAGCATCCAAGAGGAATTGTGGATCGCCGAGTGACCAAGTCTGTGAAGGTTTGGAAGTCACCTGAAGACTTACCACGAGTGATTGGACGAGGCCTGCGTGGTCTTAGTTCAATGAGAATACGGTGAGGACTGGGTGTCTGAGTTGCTCGCTCGATGTTGGGTGTCCGGACTGCGTGTCCTCGAGTTTAAATACTCAGCCGCTCCAACCAGACGCACAACTGAGACAGCAGTTGGAACTGGTTTACCAAATCATTGTCTTCACCAACTTGCTGGTTCTATTTCCTCAACCCTTTCATTTCCACATTACTGTGTTGAGTGTTTGTTCATATCTGTGCTTGAAGACATTGACTGAAGACTTTCTCAATTTCCTCAGTTCAATTTCTTCAGTCTGTTTGTCTTCGTCTTGTGTTATCCTGTGATTACGCTTCCTGTACTCTGTGCTAGTCTTCATTTCATCATGATGACCATGCTTGTATTCTGTTATGCTTACTTCTGAGTACTTATTCCGCTGCAAGTAGTTCTTCGCTAAGGAATTTCCTCACCAGCTAATTCCTCAGTGAAGAATTCATAAAAATCGCCTATTCACCCCCCCCCCCTCTAGTCGATATAACGCACTTTCAGTATGGTGGCTCTTTTGAGGAAGGAGTATGGTGGGTGTATGGTACCGGCGAAAGTTGCACGGTACAAGAGAGGCTAGCAATGGTGGAAGGGTGAAAGGGTGCGTATAATCCATGGACTCAACATTAATCAAAAGAACTCATATACTTGTTGCAAAAATTTAGAAGTCATCAAAAACCAAAGCACTACGCGCATGCTCCTAGGGGGATAGATTGGTAGGAAAAGACCATCGCTCGTCCCCGACCGCCACTCATAAGGAAGACAATCAATAAATAAAATTGTGCTCCAACTTCATCACAAAGCGGTTCACCATACGTGCATGCTACGGGAATCACAACCCTCAACACAAGTATTTTTCATAATCACCTCAACTAGCATGACTCTAATATCACTACCTCCATATCTCAAAACAATTATCAAGCATCATATTGATCATAGCATCCAATTCTATTTGTATGATAGTTTTTATTATACCCAACTTGGATGCTCATCATTCTAGGACCAACTTTGTAACCATAGCAAATACCATGCTGTTCTAAAGACTCTCAAAAAGATATAAGTGAAGCATGAGAGACTAGCAATGTCTACAAAATATAACCACCACTGTGCTCTAAAATATACAAGTGATGCACTAGAGCAAATGACAAACTACTCTGAAAGATATAAGTGAAGATCAATGAGTAGTCGAATAATTGTGCAACTATGTGATGACTCTCTAACATTAAGGAATTTCAGATCTTGGTATTCTAATCAAGCAGCAAGCAAAACAAAATAAAATGACATTGCAAGGATAGCACAACTCATGTGAAGAAGCAAAAACTTAGGCTCAACTGATACTAACCGATAGTTGTTGAAGAAGAAAGGTGGGATGCCTATCGGGGCATCCCCAAGCTTAGATGCTTGAGACTTTTTGAAATATTATCTTGGGGTGCCTTGGGCATCCCCAAGCTTGAACTTTTGTGTCTTCTTAATTCCTCTCATATCATGGTTTCTCTTTTTATCAAAAAGCTTCATTCACACCAAACTCAACAAGAACTCGTGAGATAGGTTAGTATAAACCAATGCAAAACCTTATCATTTTCTACTTTAACAAATCACTAAAATTATTATTCAACATTGAATACTAAATGCCTCTGCATATTTAACACTCCAATTCTCAAATAGAATCATTAAACAAGCAAACATATGCAAACAACGCAACCATAACAGCAATCTGTCAAAACAGTACAGTCTGTAAAGAATGCAAGATTCATCATACTTCCCTAACTCCAAAAATTATAAAATAAAATTCCCACTGAAGCAGATTTATCAGAGCTCATTATGCAAAAGTTTTCAACATTATATCATTCTCTTAATTTTCTAGGGAATTTTTTCAACAGCGGTAAACTTTCTGTTTTCAAACAGCAACATGTATACTAGCAAAATAAGCATGGCAAAGGCTATCCTTGACTTCTTTATTGAAACTAAAGAATCAAAACATTAATATAAATAACAGCAAGAAAATACTAACAAGATAAAATGATGCTCCAAGAAAAACACATATCATGTGGTGAATAAAAATATAGCTCCAAGTAAAGTTACCGATGAACGAAGACGAAAGAGAGGATGCCTTCCGGGGCATCCCCAAGCTTAGGCTCTTGGTTGTCCTTGAATATTACCTTGGGGTGCCTTGGGCATCTCCAAGCTTAGGCTCTTTCCACTCCTTATTCCATAGTCCATCGAATTTTTACCCAAAACTTGAAAACTCCACAACACAAAACTCAACAGAAAACTCGTAAGCTCCGTTAGTATAAGAAAATAAAACCACCACTTAGGTACTGTAATGAACTCATTATAAATTCATATTGGTGTAATATCTACTGTATTCCAACTTTTATATGGTTCATACCACTTAATACTAGCCATAGATTCATCAAAATAAGCAAACAACACATAGAACACAGAATCTGTCAAAAACAGAACAGTCTGTAGTAATCTGTATCAAACGTATACTTCTGGAACTCCAAATATCCTACCAAATTAGTAAGTACTAAGCAATTTGTGTATCCATCCAGAGCAAAACTAGTCAGATCAGAAGCACGTTTCTGTGAATTCACAAAACTAATTTACTGGGTGCAAAAGTTTCTGATTTTCAGCAGGATCAACACAACTATCACCGTAAGCTATCCCAAAGGTCTTACTTGGCACTTTATTGAAACAAAAGCTATAAAACATGATTAATACAGTAGCATAATCATGTGAACACATAAAAACAGTAAGGATAAATATTGGGTTGCCTCCCAACCAGCGCTTTTCTTTAATGCCTTTCTAGCTAGGCATGATGATGACAATGATGCTCACATAAAGGATAAGAATTGAAACATAACGGGAGCATCATGAAGCATATGACTAGCACATTTAAGTCTAACCCACTTCCTATGCATAGGGATTTGTGAGCAAACAACTTATGGTAACAATAATCAACAAGCATAGGAAGGCAAAACAAGCATAGCTTCAAAACTTGAAGCACACAGGGAGGAAACTTGACATGATTGCAATTCCTACAAGCATATATTCCTCCTTCATAATAATTTTCAGTAGCATCATGAATAAATTCAACAATATAACTAGCACCTAAAACATTATTTTCATGATCTACAAGTATAGAAAAATTACTACTCTCCACATAAGCAAAATTCTTCTCATGAATAATAGTGGGAGCAAACTCAACAAAATAATTATCATGTGAGGCATAATCCAATTGAAAACTAAAATCATGATGACAAGTTTCATGGTTATCATTATTCCTAATAGCATACAAGTCATCACAATAATCATCATAGATAGCAAATTTGTTCTCATGATCAATTGGAACCTCTTCTGAAATAGTGGAATCATCACTAAATAAAGTTGACACTCTTCCAAATCCACTTTCATGTTCATCACAATAAGATTCAACATCCTCCAAAATAGTGGGATCACTACTTCCTAAAGTTGACACTCTTTCAATCCCACTTTCATCAATATAATCATCATAAATAGGAGGCATGATTTCATCAAAATAAATTTGCTCATCAAAGCTTGGGGGACAAAATATATCATATTCATCAAACATAGCTTCCCCAAGCTTGTGGCTTTGCATATCATTAGCATCATAGATATTCAAGGAATTCATACTAACAACATTGCAATCATGCTCATCATTCACATATTTCATGCCAAGCACTCTATGTAATTCTTCTTCTAGCACTTGAGCACAATTTTCCTTTTCATCATACTCACGAAAGATATTAAAAAGATGAAGCGTATGAGACAAACTTAACTCCATTTTTTTGTAGTTTTCTTTTATAAACTAAACTAGTGATAAAACAAGAAACAAAAACATTCGATTGCAAGATCTAAATATATACCTTCAAGTGCTAACCTCCCCGGCAACGGCGCCAGAAAAGAGCTTGATGTCTACTACACAACCTTCTTCTTGTAGACGTTGTTGGGCCTGCAAGTGCACAGGTTTGTAGGACAGTAGCAGATTTCCCTCAAGTGGATGACCTAAGGTTTATCAATTCATAGAGGGCGTAGGATGAAGATGGTCTCTCTCAAACAACCCTGCAACCAAATAACAAAGAGTCTCTTGGGTCCCCAACACACCCAATACAATGGTAGATTGTATAGGTGCACTAGTTCGGCGAAGAGATGGTGATACAAGTGCAATATAGATAGTAGATATAGGTTTTTGTAATCTGAAATAATAAAAACAGCAAGGTAACTAATGATAAAATTGAGCGTAAATGGTATTGCAATGATAGGAAACAAGGCCTAGAGTCCATACTTTCACTAGTGCAAGTTCTCTCAACAATAATAACATAGATAGATCATATAACAATCCCTCAACATGCAACAAAGAGTCACTCTACGAAACCACCTCAAAGTTATTCTTTCGGATCAATCTATAAAAGAGTTCGTACCAGAATAACACCTTAAGACACAAATCAACCAAAACCCTAATGTCACCTAGATACTCCATTCTCACCTCAAGTATCCGTGGGCATGATTATACGATATGCATCACACAATCTCAGATTCATCCAACCAACACAAAGTACTTCAAAGAGTGCCCCAAAGTTTCTACCGGAGAGTCAAGAACGTGTGCCAACCCCTATGCATAGGTTCATGGGCGGAACCCGCAAGTTGGTCACCAAAACATACATCAAGAGGCACATGATATCCCATTATCACCACAGATAAGCACGGCAAGACATACATCAAGTGTTCTCATAAAAGACTCAATCCGATAAGATAACTTCAAAGGAGAAACTCAATTCATCACAAGAGAGTAGAGTTGGGAGAAACATCATAAGATCCAACTACAATAGCAAAGCTCGAGATACATCAAGATCGTGCCATAAAGGGAACACGAGAGAGAACACGAGAGAGAAAGAGAGAGATCAAATACATAGCTACTGGTACATACCCTCAGCCCCGAGGGTGAACTACTCCCTCCTCGTCATGGATAGCGCCGGGATGATGAAGATGGCCACCGGTGATGGGTTCCCCCTCCGGCAGGATGTCGGAACGGGCTCCCAAGAGGTTTTTGGTGTCCACAGAGGCTTGCGGCGGTGGAACTCCCGATCTATCTTGATATCTGGTGGTTTTAGGGTATGTAGGCATATATAGGCGAAAGAAGTCGATCGAGGGGTGCTCGAGGGGTCCACGAGACTGGGGGCCGTGCCCTAGGGGGCGCCTCCCTATCTCCTGGGCTCCTTGAGGATCTTCTGACTTGATCTCCAAGCCTCCTGGATGATATTCTTCCAAAAAATCACGATGCCGAAGGTTTCATTCCGTTTGGACTCCGTTTGATATTCCTTTTCCTCGAAATACTGAAACAGGCAATAAAACAACAATATGGGCTGGGCCTCCGGTTAGTAGGTTAGTCCCAAAAATGATATAAATATGTAAAATAAAGCCCATAAACATCCAAAAGGGGTAATATAATAGCATGGAACAATCAAAAATTATAGATACGTTGGAGACGTATCAGTAGCATAATTTCTTTGAGCATTATCTAGAGTTTTACTAGCATAATGGATAACATTTAATTTCGTATCAACTCTTTGCCCTAGAACAGCACCTATAGCATAATCACTAGCATCACACATGATTTCAAAGGGTAAATTCCAATCCGGTGGCTGAACAATAGGTGCAGAGATCAATGTTTTCTTAAGTATTTCAAATGCTTCTACACAATCATCATCGAAGACAAATGGTATATCTTTTTGTAATAAATTAGTCAGAGGCCGAGAAATTTTTGAGAAGTCCTTAATGAACCTCCTATAAAATCTGGCGTGACCAAGGAAACTTCTTATACCTTTGATGTCCTTGGGACATGGCATTTTTTCAATAGCATCAACTTTGGCTTTATCAACTTCAATACCTCTTTCAGAAACTTTATGCCCCAAGACAATACCTTCATTAACCATAAAGGGCACTTTTCCCAATTCAAGACAAGATTAGTTTCTTCACATCTCTGCAAAACTCGATCAAGATTGCTCAAGCAATCATCAAAAGAGGATCCATAGACGGAAAAGTCGTCCATGAAAACCTCACAAATCTTTTCACAAAAGTCAGAGAATATAGCCATCATGCATCTTTGAATGGTAGCAGCTGCATTAAATAAACCAAAAGGCATACGTCTATAAGCAAAAGTACCAAAAGGGCATCTAAAAGTGGTCTTTGATTGATCTTTAGCCGACACAGGTATTTGAGAGAAACCAGAATAACCATCTAGAAAGCAATAATGTGTATGTTTGCATAATCATTCTAGCATTTGATCAATAAAAGGCAAGGGGAATGATCTTTCTTAGTAGCTTTATTTAATTTGCGGAAATCAATTACCATCCTATAACCTGTAATAATTCTTTGCGGGATCAATTCATCTTTATCATTAGGAACAACAGTAATACCTCCCTTCTTAGGGACACAATGGACAGGACTTACCCACTGACTATCAGCAACGGGATAAATTATACCTGCCTCCAGAAACTTTAGTATTTCTTTTCTTACCACTTCTTTCATCTTAGGATTAAGCCTTCGTTGATGATCACGGACTGGTTTGGCATCTTCTTCCAAATGTATTTTATGCTGACATAGAGTGGGACTAATGCCCTTAAGATCATCAAGAGTATATCCAATAGCAGCACGGTGCTTCTTCAGAGTTTTCAACAATCTTTCTTCTTCATGCTCTGAAAGGTTAGCACTAATAATAACAGGATGTATTTTCTTTTCATCAAGATAAGCATATTTAAGATTATCAGGTAACGGTTTAAGCTCAAACACGGGATCACCCTTTGGTGGAGGAGGATCCCCAAGGATTTCAACAGGAAAATTGTGTTTCAGAATAGGTTCCTGTTTAAAGAATACTTCATCCATTTCCCTTCTTTCATTCATAAACATATCATTTTCATGGTCTAGCAAATAATGTTCTAGAGGATCACTAGGAGGTACGACAATAGAAGCAAGACCAATGATTTCATCCTTACTAGGTAATTCTTCTTCACGGTGTTGTTTATTAAACTTAGAGAAATTAAACTCATAAATCATATCATCCAAGCCAATAGTAACAACATTCTTTTCACAATCTATCTTAGCATTAACAGTATTCAAGAAGGTCTACCAAATATAATGGGACAAAAGCTATCTTGTGGGGAACTTAGAACAAGAAAATCAGCAGGATATTTAATTTTCCCACACAAGACTTCAATATCTCTAACAATTCCCACTGCTGATATAGTATCTCTATTGGCAAGTTTAATTGTGACATGAATATCTTCTAACTCAGCAGGTGCAATTTCATGCTTAATTTCTTTATATGAATCATAAGGTATAACACTAGCACTAGCACCCATATCACATAAGCCATGATAAGAATGATCTCCTATTTTAACAGAAATAACAGGCACGCCTACCACAGGTCTATGTTTATCTTTAGCACAAGGTTTGGCAATTCTAGCAGTTTCACCACAGAATTGAATAACATGCCTATCAATATTATCAGACAAAAGATCTTTAACAATAGCAATATTAGGTTCTACTTTGACTTGCTCAGGAGGTGTATAAGTTCTAATATTGCTTTTACGAACCACAGTTGAAGCTTTAGCATGATCCTTTATTCTAACAGGGAAAGGTGGTTTCTCAACATAAAAGGTAGGAACAATAGGATCATTCTAAGTGACAGTCTTTTCTTCAACTTTAATAGGTGCAGCTACTTTTACTTCTATGGGAGGTTGATATTTAAACCACTTCTCCTTGGGGAGATCAACATAAGTAGAAAAAGATTCACAGAAAGAAGCTACTATCTCAGACTCAAGTCCATATTTAGTGCTAAACTTACGGAAAATATCGGTATCCATAAAAGATTTAACACAATCAAACTTAGGTGTCATACCTGACTCCTTACCTTTGTCGAGGTCCCAATCTTCAGAGTTGCGTTTAACTCTATCCAATAAATTCCATCTGAATTCAATAGTCTTCATCATAAAAGAGCCAACACAAGAAGTATCGAGCATGGTTTGATTATTATGAGAAAGCCGAGCATAAAAACTTTGAATAATTATTTCTCTCGAGAGCTCATGATTGGGGCATGAATATAACATTGATTTAAGCCTCCCCCAAGCTTGAGCGATGCTTTCTCCTTCGCGAGGCCAAAAATTATATATATAATTGCGATCACTATGAACAAGATGCATAAGATAAAATTTCTGATGAAATTCCAATTTCAATCGTCTGTAGTTCCATGATCTCGTATCATCACATAGCCTATACCATGTCAATGCATCTCCCTTCAAAGAAAAAGGGAAGACCTTCTTCTTGACAACATCATCGGGTATACCTGCAAGCTTAAAAAATCCACAAACCTCATCCACATATATTAAGTGTTCATCAGGATGCTTGGTTCCATCTCCTGCAAAAGTATTAGCTAGCAGTTTTTCCATCATACCCGAAGGAAATTCAAAGGGAATATTTTCATATTCATTTTCAGTAGGTTCATTAGGTTGAGGAGCAACTCTTTGCTCTACTGGTCAGGGTGAAGATACCCCGAACAAGCCCCTCAGAGGATTACTTTCCATAGTAACAAGTGACAGTAAATTTCAGCACACTATATAAATTTTTACTTACCAAATTCCACCTACCAAAGGCGCTTCACTCCCCGGCAACGGCGCCAGAAAAGAGTCTTAATGACCCACAAGTATAGCGGATCTATCATAGTCCTTTCGATAAGTAAGAGTGTCAAACCCAACGAGGAGCAGAAGGAAATGATAAGTGGTTTTCAGCAAGGTATTCTCTGCAAGTACTGAAATAAGTGGTAACAGATAGTTTTGTGATAGGATAATTTGTAACGAGCAACAAGTAACAAAAGTAAATAAAGTGCAGGAAGGTGGCCCAATCCTTTTTGTAGCAAAGGACAAGCCTGGGCAAACTCTTATATAAGGAAAAGCGCTCCCAAGGACACATGGGGATATCGTCAAGCTAGTTTTCATCACGTTCATATGATTCGCGTTCGGTACTTTGATAATTTGATATGTGGGCGGACCGGTGCTTGGGTGCGGTTCTTACTTGAACAAACATCCCACTTATTATTAACCTCTATTGCAAGCATCTGCAACTACAACAAAAGTATTAAGGTAAACCTAACCATAGCATGAAACATATGGATCCAAATCAGCCCCTTACGAAGCAACGCATAAACTAGGGTTTAAGCTTTTGTCACTCTAGCAACCCATCATCTACTTATTACTTCCCAATGCCTTCCTCTAGGCCCAAATAATGGTGAAGTGTTATGTATTCGACGTTCACATAACACCACTAGAGGCTAGACAACATATATCTCATCAAAATATCGAACGAATACCAAATTCACATGACTACTAATAGCAAGACTTCTCCCATGTCGTCAGGAACAAACGTAACTAGTCACAAAGCATATTCATGTTCATAATCAAAGGGGTATTAATATGCATATAGGATCTGAACATATGATCTTCCACCAAATAAACCAACTAACATCAACTACAAGGAGTAATCAACACTACTAGCAACCTACTAGTACCAATCCCAGACTTGGAGACAAGAATTGGATACAAGAGATGAACTAGGGTTTTGAGAGGAGATGGTGCTGGTGAAGATGTTGATGAAGATTGCCCTCTCCTGATGAGAGGAGCGTTGGTGATGATGATGGTGATGATTTCCCCCTCCCGGAGGGAATTGTCCCAGGCAGAACAGCTCTGCCGGAGCCCTAGATTGGTTCCGCCAAGGTTCCGCCTCGTGGCGGCGGAGTTCCGTCCCGAAAGGTTGCTTCTTGTTTTTTTCTCGACGAAAGACCTCATATAGCAGAAGATGGGCATCGGAGGGCCACCAGGGGGCCCACGAGGTAGGGGGCGCGCCCTAGGAGGGGGGGCACGCCCCCACCCTCGTGGACAGGGTGTGGGCCCCTGGCCTTCATCTTTGGCGAGGATTTTTTATTATTTATTGTAAGATATTCCGTGGAGTTTCGGGACTTTTGGAGTTGTGCAGAATAGGTCTCTAATATTTGCTCCTTTTCCAGCCCAGAATTCCAGCTGCCGACATTCTCCCTTCTTATGTAAACCTTGTAAAATAAGAGAGAATAGGCATAAGTATTGTGACATAACGTGTAATAACAGCCCATAATGCAATAATATCGATATAAAAGCACGATGCAAAATGGATGTATCAACCTCCAGTTGTCGTGTGTAAGCTTGGGGGAGTTGATACGTCCATTTTGCATATCTCCTACACTCTCTAGATCCATAGACTTCAATGGCGTCACCAATACGTATCATCCTCGGCTCCACCACATCCACCTTGGCCCTGCTCGCTGCCTCCAGTTGTTTCTTCTCGCCGAGGTACGAGAAGTACTCATGCCCCAGCACGTCCACCAGTTGCTTCATTGTAGCATTGTAGATGAAGGGGCCGAATTGGTCCAGCTCCTTCTGCACATTGCTGAACACCTCCTGCTTGAACGTTTTGGTGCAGTTGAAGATCTCGTCCATGGTCAACCGCGCCACCAGCATCCGGGTCTCACCATCGATCACTCCTTTAGCCCTTCACCATGCTGTGCACGTGGCTCCTACCATACGAGTGCAACAGCACGGTCAGCTTCGCGTGAAGTAGGAGCTTTGCTTTGACTGTGGGCAGGGCTGGACATACCACTCGTGGCTCAATCGATCTTTGACACGCTCGGTCCTAGCCTGCTAGAGAAAATGGACGGTCTGGTCTGCTAAAATCGGCCTAGAAAATTTTCGGTCCGATCCAGTCTGGTCTTCAACCGGTCCGACCAAGTGGACTGAGAAAAAAGGTCACTGCCGCCGCCATTCATTCTCTGCGCGTCGACCGGCAGTCCCCAGGTAAACCACCATGTCCCCAAGCTTCCCCTCTCCTTCTTTTCTATCCTCCCCATGCACCATAGCCTCTCACTGCCGTTGTCGTGCGTGCACCACTGACGATCTCAAGTTCTTGACCTGGCGCTGGCAGCGTTCTAGCTGCGGGTTTCGCTGCCGTGGCAGCAACCGTTTCAGCACAGCACACGTGCAGGCCATCAACTGGGGAAAACGGTCGAATCGGTGTGAACTTCGGATCATGGAGAACCGCTCGGCCATGATTTGCATGCACAACAAATCAGGTAAGTATCTTTTTTGAAGGCATGAGATTTAATAGCCTCTACCTATAATCACGCACCATGATCCTACGCTGTCATTTCCTTTGCTGAAACATATGTTCAGGTCTGTTCGCTTGGTGGGTGTGTGGTAGGGTTAGGGTGAGGGAGACGCTGCCGAGGCTGTTGCGGTGGTGTCATGTCGGAATAAGTTTCTCTGGGCTCCGTTCGCGATTAGGCGAGGCTTTTGCCTTCGTCTAGGAGCCAGTGGGGTGGGTGATCCCCGGATCTCGTCGAGGTCGCGGGCTATGGTGGATGGAGGTCCATTGGCACTGGCCATTTGGGTCCTCAGATGGGCGATGGATGCAGGGAGACGAAGACCCTTCTTCTTCCTTGCCGGTATGATTTTCTACTGCTGTTCTTCTCCTTCCTCTGCGCCGATGCTGGTGGGAGATCCTACTTTGTCCGGGCGGATGGCCCGGCCGCGGTGTTGGACCGGTCGGATGACTCGAGTTCTCTTCCTTCCGGAAGGGACACTTTTCGTGTTACTCAAAGCCAAAGATAGCGACGGCTGTTGTAGGTGTGTTGGATTGATGTCCATGCCCTCTCAGCGTTGGTGTCAAGAAAGGAAGAAGCAGCATGGCAGCAATTGTACCGTGGTCGAATATGATGACCTGCTTGCGCCTGGTTGCAGATCCTTCTGCTGCAGGGGTCTTCTCTCAAGATCCAGGGACGATGACACAGGGCTCCGGAGATCTTCTTGTGTTATGGTTGTCTTAGAGTACTCTAGGTGTTCACGGTCCTTTGTGTTTGCATTTCAGTGTGCTTGTAAGGGTCAACTACTTTTTACTGTTTCGTGGTTTGAATGAAAAATTCTCAAAAAAAGCATATGTTCAGGTCCACCTGCTGCCACGTGATTCTCTCTCTCTCCCATTGCTCTCTCCGTAACAACCTTTCCTAATCGTCCGCGTCTTTATCGCGAGTAAAGGATTAGTGAGGTCAGCTCAGGAGTTAGTTGGGTTACTGGCTGCACCTGCCTGTGTATAAATGTATACCTCTATATAACTGAATATCACTGCTTTCAGTCGTGTTGGTGTGTTGTTAACTTTCTGCACTTTTATTCAGTCGAACAGGAAATAGGAAGTACAAGAGAAACATGGCTTGATCCGAAAATCACGGCACCATTTGACAACAAGTTGAAGGTCATGGTTTTTCTTTTCATGGTTGATCCGCTAATTATGGCAAGGCCCGAACACAAAAAAACATGGGCTCATGAAAAAACTGCGATAGAAGGTTCATGGCTAACAGCCGCACACTTGCCCCGGCACATCACCGACCTCATCGCTAGCGCTCCCGCATGTCCACCACCTCGCCACAGCACCCGCACACGCAGCCCACCTCGCCGCTGCCCCTGCATGTTGACGCCCGTGGTGGTTGGCCGGTCCAAATGGTGGCTCGATGAGGGACCGAACCAACCCGGACCGTGTCGCCTTGGCAGCGTCGCCGAGTTCCAAGGTGGTCACCCGGGGACCGATGGTGAAGACGGCGGGCAGGACGAAGGGTAGCTTCTTGGAGCTCTACCAATACCACACCTTCTTCACCAGCTTCAAGTCTTCGATGCCCCAGCCGGTGATGTCCAGGTACTACGACGCGTACGCGGCAATGAAGCTCGCCATTGACCATTTCGCCAGCAGTTTTGTTAGGTTGTCTCTCCTTACCTACATAGGACATAGGAGTGTTGATCGATCAAGGAAAATAAATAGAACCTATTAGTACATATGGCAAAAATGCCCGTGATGCAACGGACCTATCAAACTTGTTTTACGTGATCTCGGTTTATGTAATCAATTAATTGACCGTTCAACCAACTCAGACATTAGGAGTAGAGATTTAGTGCATGCACTCTGTTGTATGTTCTTTCACTATTCCAAAATTTCACTCACGCGATCAAAAAGTATTTCACTACCTTAGGCAAGTAGTTCAGTGCATACATATGCTACTCGTTCGTAATTGCAACCTGAACAGAGTACCGAAATTTCCGGTTTGGTACATGGATGGATCGATGTGAACACACTGTCTAATGAAAAGGATAAGAATCACATTGGCATGCATAGATGATCTGAAATTTTACAATATAGCATCTACATCTACGCATCATGAGGAACAATTCCAGAGAAAAAAATTGATCCAGTCAACTGTATCTTTGGATATTTCATTATCCACATAGGCCATATTAGTATTACTTCTCATGTGGTGCACATCATCGTGATGCATGGGTGTGCTACGGCTCTTACATTGCAAATGTTATTACTGCAGGAAGACCATACATTCATAACTTCATAAGCTAACGGTTTCACAATGCGTTCTTACTGAGAGTAATTGAACCAAATGAAACGATGGGCAAGCAGATTGATTAAGGAACTCTAGGTAATACTTCATGCCGTAAGCATTGGCTCAAAAACTTAATTTGTAAGTAATGAACAAAAGGCCTAGAAGAATAGTTGTACCTAAATTTAGATACATTAAAACCGAGCACTTTTCTAGCCATCTCAGAGTATTAGCGTTTCTGGCCGTCGGATCTTCAGATTTAAGTGTTTTAGCCGTTTGATTGCTCTTAATCACACGGTCCGCTCGCTTCGTTCGCTTTGACCGAGCGATTACCATGCTGGGCCGCTGCTCCGATGGCAATTTTGAGTACCAGCGGTGAATTGGGCCTGATGGGCTTCTGCCACGCTCCCCACGAGAGTCGTCGCGTGGCGGCCTGAGTGATAAAAAAATCCGCCTACGATGCGGGGCTCGCCGGCCAATGCGGAGCTTCTCGTTCGCCAGCGCGCCTCTGCAGCTGATGCGGCGGCGAGAAGCGAACAGGCGCCGCGACTATTGAGTGGTGATCGAAACCGCTAGCATTGAAGCAAGCGATTAAGCATCAGTTACTGGATGCCAGTAATGGCAGCTGTGGTGCGCCACTTGCCGGCGATGAATAATGAAGGTATGTTGCTCTTCTCTTTCTGCACTTCGTCCGCCTATATACAGCAGTATTTTCTTACCCTTGCGGTCATGACGCTTCAAGATCTACATGCGCGACTTGGTGTGCTATAGCCGCATCCACTATCTTCGTCTCCTCCTCTCCTGCCAAGCATGTTTTTCCGCCGCTTCAGCTCTACTCCACATCCGCCATGCCTCCTCCGGCCGCCTTTCCACCTCGCCGCTCCGCGGTCTGCACCACACAAATGATAGCGGTGGCAACGATGGCCTCGAGGTTTCAGTCTGCCTTCCGTCCTCACCCCCACAAGAACGCAGGCCTGGGTAACACACAGATCATTGCTCCGTGGTGCCATGGCGGCCTTCCCGTGGTGAGCGTCACCACATGGAACATGCAGCGTTGTTGTTGCCTAGCTTTATCTCCATGCCAAGTTGTGTTGTCACCTTCATTCCCAAATTTTACATGTTGGGTTGGGTTGGATTGGTCCGTGGTACTTCATGTTCAATTCGAATCTCATGTATCTGAGTCCGCTCCATGTTCATGTCAAGCTGACACTTCTCTCCCCTAATTCTTCATGTTTTCTTGATTTATTACACATTCAGTTAGTGTAATTTACTTGATCAAAGGGTGGAGCTATACAGGATAATGTATCTGATAATATTTTGTGCTTGCAGTGTTATCTGCTTCTGTTACGGTCCTATTCATGAACAGTCCTACTTTTTTTCTTTAAAGAAAAGTGGATAAGATGGTGACAAGAAGCTTGAAGCCATACAGGAGAAGTTTCAGCTGATGACAGTACTGTCAACGAGAATTCTTCCACAATAAGATGGGTCATTTGCAGTCTGTAAATACTTGTTGTATATCAACCTAATGTTCTTAACTGCTATCACGGTAATTAAACTCGAATTAAAAAATTAAAATTATTTTTGGTTTTTGTAATTTCCACTTCTTTTTATTTAGAAACCGACCTATCTTGGTTTTGTGAAACTGTATTGTGTGTCTTCTTTGCCTTCAAAGTGTTGATATATGTTAAGTTTGTGGAGGGCTTAAATTCTAGAAGAATATTCAGTTTTACTCAAATCCCAAGGGATCTTCATTTAACTGTTTTTCTTCCGAAGCTCACACACCAATGTAATATGACACTTCTCTACCCTATCATCGAGATTATGCACAACTGTAATTTTGAAATTTGTTGTTTTTACTCAATTGAATTGGTTGTCCCGAGTTATCAGCATGGAGAGAAATTATTTTTCGCTTATTGACTACTTACACACTTCCTATGCCTTTACAGGCATGTAGTGTTTCTTCTACTGGCCGTGATTGTTCTTTATGCAACTTAGACAAATTACCTTTAGTTTATTTGTAATAATCCTCACATGATTTGGCGGATGATGCTTGTATGTCAATATTTTTGAAATACTCCTACCAACGTTTTGTCAAAATGGACGGGTGCGGCAACGCGCGCCTATCATGATCTAGTAAAGTTTACTGCTGCACATGAGCAGATCTACACAAAGCAGAGGGGAGGTGGAGCAGGCTGGTAACCAGGGGAAGGACCAGAGTGGGAGAAGCTTTAGGCCCCCATCTCCACTGGATATGGTGTCTCCGCCGCATCTGTGGAGGCGCCGCGGCTCCGCCTTGGATGGTGCAGCCGCCATGAGGGAGGTAGGTGTGGCGGCGCTCGTGGCTATGGTGAAGAGGAGGGGCGGCGCATGGGCGAAGAGGCAGGCGGTGCTCGTGGCCGAAATTGTGGGTCGTTCGAGCAGCGGGAGTGAGGAGGGGATCGCTGGGAGGCAGCGAGATCGGTGGGCAGCGGCGTCCAGGTAGGGAAGTCGAGGTAGGGCGCTGTGTTTTTTAGAGGAATTGCTTGTGAAAAAACCGTGGGACGACGAAGTAGCAAGCGGATTTTTCCCCTAAAAAAGACGTAGCGAGTGGATTCCCTTAGAACTGGCAGGAGTGGATACGATTGATGACGGTGATAAATAGTGGTGAATGTTGGCCTAATTTACTATCATCATGCATGGAAATGAATCATCAAGAAAAAGAATACTTCCTATTACTATGCTCATAGGAAGCTTCCTAATCTATGCTACCAAACAGTTTCGGCCAAAACAAGGAAGGAAAGTTACGGACGTAATGCAGAAGGAAGCAAACGTTATGAAGATTAATTAATTTAGATTTGATCTTTAGAGATTGATTGTGATTGATTCTTTTACATAAAAACATTACTAAATAACTTGCGTCAACATGGAAAATTTTGATCCGTTCAGTTTTTTTCGTTGTGCGGGAGGGTCACGTGAAGCTAAACCGGTGGGGTGGAGGGAGGGGACGAAAAAAACCAGCAAAAAAAGGGTTGAAAGTGGTGGGACGAAAAATAAACCTTGGTACTATTAAACCAACTCAGACATCAGGAACGGGCTAGCGGTGGGAGCAGAACTTCATCGTCGAAGGATCAAGCTGGGCATTTTTTGTGCGATGTGTGCCCGTGAAGAGACTATCATTCACAGGTTCTGGGGCTATCAACACTCACATTTGTTCTGGGAGCAGGAGCAGGCGGGCTGGGATCTGGAGAGGCCACCAACGCATATTGAGACATTGTGCGCTTGCATCCTGGCTGCTGGACTGGTTTGCGCGAGCTTCAGCTGAAGAGAAAGAAGTGATGCTTCAAGCAGCTACGGCCTCTGGCTAGCAAGAAATGAGACCAGAGAGGGAAGAAAAATTGCACAGCCACATGAAATATTAGCTACAGTGCAGGTTTAGATTATGGATTGGAGAACATCTCATGAGACGAGGGCGTCACAACCGGAGCCAAAGACCATCCAACGGTGGGAACCCCCTGAAGCTGGATGGGTAAAGATCAACTCCGACGGCATGGTCTCTAAGCACAGTGACAAAGGAGGAGGAGGTGCGGTCCTTCGAGATCACAACGGGGCGTTCATAGCCGGGTCATGCCACTTCTTTCCCAATATCACCGATCCTGAGATGGCAGAAGTTTTAGCATGCAGAAGTGTTGTTCGCTTAGCTATAGATCAAAACATTCAGAGAGCTCATGTGGAGTTGGACTGTCTCGCACTGGTGCAAAAGCTAAACAACCAGGAAAGGGATCTTTCTGCAGTCGGGCCTTGGGTGCAAGAGATCAAGATGTTGCTCAGGTCTATGGAGGAGGCCAAGGTTACGTGGATTCGACGCTCGGGGAATGTAGCCGCTCATAATTTTGCGCGAGTAGGTGTAGGTGAGAACCGTTCGGAGGTGTGGGTGGGTTCACCACCAGACTTTATTCTTCATGTAATTTCAGACGACATTTCTAGTTTTAGTTAAATAAAGCGGCACGATTTTCCCCTCAAAAAAAAATAACTCAGACATTAGGAGTAGAGATATGTCATTATTGTTGTATATTGGATGTTTTATCATTTTGTCAGATATTACCAATCAATAAATAAATAAAAGGCACATGGTTTTGCTTCGGATTATTGTTGGCACTGGGTCCGTCCTTGTCAGTTGTTCATGATTTTCTTCTTTCTTTCTTTCTTTCTTTTTTTCTTTCATGGCCTTGTTGAGAAGGGAGGGCTCATCACCCGCGGAAGCTATGTCTCACACGTACCGAGACATAATATGTTTCGCCTATATCGGTAACCCTATTGGGCTGGTCTGATACTATATCTGCAGATAAGTTTTTGTCCTGTGTTTTTTCATGATTCTGCATCGTTTTCTTCTGTTTTTTTATTTCGTTTTTTTGTTTATTTAATTAGTTTTCACTGGTTGTTTCTTTCCTTTTGTTCTTTTTTCTTTTTAATAATGTTTAAGCTTTCATACACGTTGTACGTATTTTGCATACATAAACATCTGTATACACATTTAACATTTTTTCAAACATATGTTTTCATTTCTATTTTTCATACACATTTAACATTTTTGATATACATCTAAAATATTTATTATACACGTTCAACATTTTATAATTGTATTATTGATAAACAAATTGTATTTCTAAACATTTTATATATATATTTGTTTAAATATTTCTAAATTTGAAACATTTTTATGAAACATAAAAATATTTCTAAAAAGTATTTAAATATTTTCTATAGTTTTATAAACATTTTAAGTGCATTGTACATTTTGTTGAGTGGTACTTAATATTTTTTGAATTACATTAATCATTTTCTTACATTGTATGGACATTCTTAAAAAATGTCACATATTTTTTTTAATGTGCGAATATTTTAGAATGTCACAATATTTTTTAGAGCTATCAACATTTTTATTAAAGTTGCGCTAAAGGCGAGATATAAGAGCATCCCTCGGCACTGTCCTATCATAGAGGCTTAGCACAGCGTTGGGCCAGTAATCTATGTCGGCAAACCTGTCCCGCATCTTCAAGATTGTTATGTTCTTCGTCAACGTCTAGTGATATTCATGATTTGTGAGAATAAAAGTATTGGTCATTCTTTTGATGGTGCCATGAGGTTAGAGAGTTTTCTGTCCTCACAGATCCGATTATTCGGATCTAATGAGGTTATGTTGGTGTGTCAAGTTTTTTTTGTTCATTTGATTCTTTGTGGAGGTGAAATCTTTCATCGATGTTATGGTGAAGATATCGTGATTTGACGGCCCACACTTCTAGGGGGTCAACCCGGCCCAAGTATGTAAATCAATCAAGGTTTCTCATCTTTTTGGATGGCCGACTCAAGGCGCTTCCAAAAAACATTATTGATAATGTTCGTGCGAGTGAAAGAGGGACAACATCATTGCTCTAGTCCAATTACAACCTCTTTATCAAGGTCTTTGGAGACAAAGATTGATACCGTGAAGAATTTGTTTCCAAGAGATTTCATTGTAATCCTTAGTTTTGGGAGTTACTTTGTATTTTCTTAGATGTTAGATCCAAATCAATGTAACTGTAATTGTTATGAATATGAACAAAATTACAGGTGTTTCTAAGAAAACCTTGTCTAGTGCATTGATTGGTCTCCGCGTTGGCCTTATGATCCTACAACAAAGAGTCGTTTGATTGGGCCATTCCTCTTCATTATCATGTTACACGCCTATGGAGAAAAGACAAAAGGTAACCCTTCTCCCTGCGTTTCTCGCTTACTCCGTGTGTAACTGAGATTCATCGCTGCTCCATGCCGCGCCCCGACCCCGTCGCAACTTCCGGCGTTGCCGGTCGCAGTAGCCACCGCTCCATGTTGTAGCATCATCGGCGGCATCACATCCACGAACTCGCAGCACTGTTGACCTATCGCACCACCGTGCTGGCGGCGTCACACACGGCCGCCCCAGGGTTGCAGCTTCTACGCTAATGGTTGCAGCTTCCGCGCAAATGGTTGTAGCTCTCCCGCCAGGGCTTGAAGCTCTACCGTCGGTCAGAATTGTTCACCACGGTTGCAGCGACGACATCAGCCGGTTCTAGCTCGATCACAGTCACTGAGTCTCCAGCGTCGACTATGATCGTATCCGCCCCCGCGGTTATTAGTTGCAGCTCGGGCCTGTGGATGGAAAGCCAGGAGTCTGTAGTGTTTAGGGTCTCAACGTGTTCCCCTTACAAAAAGTAAAAACATGTTGTCTCTGTTGAAACCAGATTTTGGCACGGTCAATAACTTATTTAAGTTGGCCTAAAATGGAGAAGTGATCTTCATGAAAGAGTTTCGTATTGTCGATATAAACATCTTTGAAGTTTGGGTCATCGCAGTCCGATTTCATCTCGAAGGCCGGAACTATGCTCAAAGTACTAAGATCTTATATTCTGAGTACAGTTTGGCTGATTAAGCCCCCAAGACGACTTCAAATGGAAACATTATCTACACGGATTGTCTTCGCCTCGTCGAAACGATCGATTTTGATATAAAACTCATTCCAATCCGAGTCCGTATGCAAAAGTTAGAGCCATCGGAATATAACCCTGTCACGAGGCAAAAACTGGCGCGCCCCACCAGACACCCTGTCTGATGGGTAGCGCGAGGGATAGCCTGTTTTGCGCGACCAATTTGACCCTCGAGATGATCTTTGATCAAAAAACGTTCAACATAAAAGTTGTTCGTCTCGTCGAAACGGTCAAGATTGCTTTTGGGCTCTTTTCCATCCGAGATCATTTACCACCACAAAAAAGACCCGCAAGGTGCAGCCAGTTTAAACCGAACAGTTTTGGAAAGTTCGGACAAAACCAATCCGAATTTGACTAGGGTTTTGGACGTGAATCCAAGCCTTTTCCTTGCACGGGAAGTCCAGCCGCCTCTTATATACCTAAGGGGTGACGGCCGATTGAACAACACACAATCGATCAATCAATCTACTACTTTTCCGTGTTCATCTACTTTTATCTTTCTTCTCGTTCTTCGTCGTTCTTCAAGATTGGAGGCTGCGAATCCACGAGGCTCTAGGAGCGGTAAGACCGACCTCGAGCAGCCAATCGTCGCCGCGAGCCCTGACGGGGTCCCTCCCGGCGAAGCGGGCGTCTGGTCCCAAAAGCGCCGGCTTGTTGTCTTGCGATCGCTACCGAAGTCGGCCTCCAGCGTATGAGTTATGGAGCATCTCCTCGGCGCCGCTGGTACACATCGACGTGTTCGTGTGACGCGCTCCAGTGTCAACACACTTTTGGTGACTCATTGGGCGAAGCTTTGAACGGTCTCCAGCCCGTTCTTGCTACTTAAGAGATCGTCATCTAGGGTTTGCAATCTACAAAGATAACATGAATACCCAATTCACTTATGTAGATGCAAATAATACATATGTTGTTGCTAGATCGTCTAATGAGCATATTGTATCGGCTAGCCCTAGTTTTATCAATCATGCATCTAATTATGTGCAACAGCCGATTCAGAATAATCTTCATGCTTCAACTTCATATAATTTTAGCAACATGCAACATATGTATCCCAACTCCCATGCATCGGCAACCCCACAAATCTATATGACGATGAACAACATGATGAGTTCGGTTAATCATGTTGAGACACCCCATGTAGGAACTTCCAATAGTATGCAACAAAGTGTTTCAACTTTTTATTCATCGGCAAATAACTTGCAGTATGTTAATCCAAACGTGCCGGTGGATAGGGGAATTGGCCATGCCACTACTAGTTGTTCGGTCAATTACCCTCAAACATCATATGCTACACCTCATGCTACGAATTTTTCGGCACCATACGCAAATGTAGATATTCGTGATTCGGCTCCGCACCTTCATGCTCATGGCCGAATAAGTGAGAATTCTACCAGAGCGCATGTGTCTTTACCTAGTAACGTAGCACATCATGTTGCCCCTGCACAATTACAGAATTTCGGCAACACACCATTGCCGAAAGCGTCTCAAAGTATTGGGGGGCAATCCGATGAAGATTGGGCTGAAATTGGTCGAAAAAAGCTTAAAGATAGACTACCTGCAATGTTTGCTGAATTTAGACAAGAACAAGCAACCTTACGAATCAAAGAAAGAAAGAGTGGTGATTCGGATAACAAAGTTAATTCGGGTATTAAAAAAGCCGAATCAAATAGTATATGTACCGAATCTATCAAAGAAAAAGAGGATGCCAAGGCATTGGAGAGTCATTCAAAAGTGGAACAAAGTATTATTCAGGTGATACAACCATCATGCTCTCCCAACGTAATTGAAGAGGTATGTCTAGCAAGTGACTTGCCTATCTTCCGATTTGGTCGCAAGTTTATTGTCGATGCTTCTATAAGAAAAATTCTCATAAGTAATTTTGAAAGACCAATGAAGAATGGTAATTTACTTGTTAGCAACAAAATTGTTATAGACTATATCGGTCAACCCATTGCACCATTTATAAAGACCGATACTGACTTATTGTTGTGGCCAAAGCTTTCCCCGTTGCTTTATCTAAAGTTCATATCTAGTTGGGTAGCTTTGCTTATTTCTTACTTGGCTGGCACTTTGTCTCAATTGAGACATGTGTGTTCTAAATATTTTCGTATCGGAAGTTTAAAGCCAAGGTTAATTTCTTTTGAGAAATCCGATGCTAATATAATATCTTATCCGAAGACACCGGAGATAGAGTGGAAAACACAATGTATAGCCGAATGGGAAGATTCTAAATCTGAACCATTCATTTGCTTATCTTCAAAGCCGTTCACACAGCAAGATCGGCTAGAAAGCAAGAAGTTTACCTTCAATTCAAGCATGTGTGACCAAATATTTGATTTATTGCTGAAAAATAATTACATAAGAATTCTTGATCACCATGTCAAGCCATCAATTCAAGGACGAATGTATTGTAGGTTGCATCATTCATTCAAACATAATTTTGAGGATTGCAATATGTTTCGTCAAATAGTTAAATCGGCCATTGATAAAGGACGATTGAAATTTGTTGAGACACCAAGAGATGACCAGTCTATTCCGATTGGTCTCGATGGCAGAAAGTTTTTGCATCGGCTGCTTCAAGCCGATCCATTTAAAGAGGAGGTAAAAACTGCAGGTGATGGGGTCAAGCTTTCAAGTAAAGAAGTTGTTGAAGAGCATAATGAACATAATTTTGAGGGCGAGAATTCCATCGAAGCTACAATGGAGACGCCAAGGACTGGGGGGCAACAAGCAAATCCAATGATTGGTGCAAGCACAACCAAAGGAAACAAAGGCCGAAATAAGCGCAAGCGTAAGAGATCAAAAATCACCTTCGCTGAACTATTGGATAAATATCAAAAGAAGAGTGAAGAGAAGAATGCTTATCGGCCAAGTCATGCAAAGAAACCAAGATCACCCCCAAGGCGCAAATATGAGGATTTGTATTGGCAAAGTGATAATTTTAATGCAACATATTCATATCCTTATTTTGGGCCGCCAATGCCAATGCCGTGGATGCCTCCCTATGCTCATATAGATACATATTCATCATGGGACAGGTATGATACAAGGGCACATTCTCCATCTTATTCTAGACCATCTCACCAATACTATGCAGCTCCAAGGAGATCAACATTTGAACAATCACGCGTCAAAGACCGTTTCAATCATAAAGAATCGGTCTGGTGCACAAGGAAGAATAAGGAGATGGTTGAGCAAATCTACCGCGTCAAAAGAGATGGTCGTAAGAGTGCCACTTCAGATATGATCTCAAATGAAAAAGAGCCAATTAAATTGTTGACATTGGCTACAAAAGGCAATGAGGCAAGTCAATCAAGTGCCAAATCTGAAGGGAAGAAGTTGAGAGTGCACAAGGTAAAACAAGAATTGCCATTACTTCAAACAAAATCGCAGCTGGGATGCCCACTCGGCTTATCGTATTGGCAAAAGAAGGAGTTGCAGAAGCTTAGTGCACAAGAACTTGAAAAGAGAAATATGGCGTGGGTTCCCAAAGGAAATATTCAAAATAAGAATTATGTGCAAGCTTCCTTTAAAGGAGTGCGATAAAGGTGAAGAAGGAAAAGAGTGAAAGCTACGAAGGACCAAGCCGAAGGTTTCAACATCTTCGATCCACACATTATCCATTTTCTTCAACAATGCCGTTGATGCCTATGTCATGGAATTCTTCATCAGGTATGATTGGTTACCCTCAATGGGCTTATTTTCATCCATGGATAAAATATAATTTCTTACATCATGAAAGGGTATTACCAAATCATTATATGTTCGATTAGCTTCACTTTTGTTGCTAATCTAAATGGCCGATATATACTTATCGTCCAAAGCACGTACAAAATGGCCGATGGAGTGTTGACATCGCGCTTAGAACAAACTTCGTGCAAGTTATTTTTCGGCACACAAGTTTTGCCGAAAAACAGGGGGGCATGTGTTGACACCAGATTTTGGCACGGTCAATAACTTATTTAAGTTGGCCTCAAATGGAGAAGTGATCTTCATGAAAGAGTTCCGTATTGTCGATATGAACATCTTTGAAGATTGGGTCATCGCAGTCCGATTTCATCTCGAAGGCCGAAACTATGCTCAAAGTACTAAGATCTTATATTCAGAGTACAGTTTGGCTGATTAAGCCCCCAAGACAACTTCAAATGGAAAAATTATCTACACGGATTGTCTTTGTCTCGTCGAAACGATCAATTTTGATATAAAAATCATTCCAATCCGAGTCCGTATGCAAAAGTTAGAGCCATCGGAATATAACCCTGTCACGAGGCAAAAACTGGCGCGCCCCACCAGACACCCTGTCTGATGGGTAGCGCGAGGGATAGCCTGTTTTGCGCGACCAATTTGACCCTCGAGATGATCTTTGATCAAAAAACGTTCAACATAAAAGTTGTTCGTCTCGTCGAAACGGTCAAGATTGCTTTTGGGCTCTTTTCCATCCGAGATCATTTACCACCACAAAAAAGACCCGCAAGGTGCAGCCAGTTTAAACCGAACAGTTTTGGAAAGTTCGGACAAAACCAATCCGAATTTGACTAGGGTTTTGGACGTGAATCCAAGCCTTTTCCTTGCACGGGAAGTCCAGCCGCCTCTTATATACCTAAGGGGTGACGGCCGATTGAACAACACACAATCGATCAATCAATCTACTACTTTTCCGTGTTCATCTATCTTTCTTCTCGTTCTTCGTCGTTCTTCAAGATTGGAGGCTGCGAATCCACGAGGCTCTAGGAGCGGTAAGACCGACCTCGAGCAGCCAATTGTCGCCGCGAGCCCTGACGGGGTCCCTCCCGGGCGAGCGGGGCGTCTGGTCCCAAAAGCGCCGGCTTGCTGTCTTGCGTATCGCGCTGGAAGTCGGCCTCCCGCGGTGTGAGTTGCGGAGCATCTCCCTCGGCGCCGCGGATACACATCGACGTGTTCGTGTGACGCGTTCCAGCGTCAACAGTCTCTTGTAAACCTTTTGATTTCGCTTATCTTTTAATGAAAATGTAGTACTTCTACCGGTTACTCAAAAGAAGAAGAAAATAGAGCCTCGACACATTGTAAAACAAACAAAAAGCCTCGATACAGCTCTTGTGGGAGGTTCGTTGTTGGTACTACTCTCTTTGTACACTAATGCAAGACGTTTTGAACTGCAAAAAAGTCTTACATTAGTGTAGAGAGGTAGTACTACGTACTTACTATAGACTGAAAACTTAGGTATATATATAGGGAATAATATGTGAGCCTTAGAGTAGGGTAGGGATGACGGATCGACAAAACAAAAATTAAAACAGAGCGTACGTGTCTGAGGCCGACATAACGTCACAATCCTACAAGTATATATTATCAAACAGAGGAGAGAACGCTTTCCCTTTTCCTCCTGGCTAGATTCCAAGCCCAACCATGCCCCAACGAATGAATACGTTCAGATATATACACACACGCACGCATCACACTTGTCCATCCATCTATCGTCTTTCTTTCTAACTTTCTGGCATCTTCCCTCCCAACAACCAACCTTTTTGGTTTGGTATATGAATATAATTTCCTTTCTTCCTTCTACAAATCCAGTAAGAGTTGAACTTTTTCAATAAATGAGGCCTTTTATTATTTTAAATAATAAAAGTCATAATGTAGCATAGCTTGCGCATAAATCTTCAGGACTGGAAAGATTTGGAAGGCGCACACGAAGCCTAAATGTAGGCTATTTTCCTGGTTATATGCTTCGTGTATTCTTACCACCCATAATCTAGTGAGGAACCCGAGTGAATTGCAAAAGACCACACGTTTGAAGTTCAGTTCCGGAATTACCACCACATTTCTTGGGCGTCCAAAAAGCCTAATGTTTCCTTACTAAGATTCTCAATAAATAAACATTGATGACCGGTTTAAAGTGAATTAATCCGATTTCTGATAGCCCAGGCCCGCTGTAAGCGCTGACGTGGCACATGATTGTCAACATTGTATGTTGACTATATATTAGTTTAGATGGAGGGCCCACCCATCAGCCACCCATACCTCTCCCAAACCCGCAGCTCCTCATGTTGATGCTCGCATGCCAACTTGCGCGGCGAAATCGGCGGTGGCTGAGAATCAAAGGGACGGTGCGGGAAGATCTACACGAAGGCGGCGGCCGTGTGGCTTGGGAAAAGCTCGCACATGGTTGGGGCGTCACCGGCGAGCCCACATCAACACTGCCGCATCGCCATGGCCCCCTGCTCACTCCTCCGTTGGGGCGTCGCCGGCGAGCCAGCATCAACACTCCCGCATCGCCATGGCCCCATCTCACTTCTCCGGTTGGGGCGTCGCCGTTGAGCCAGCATCAACACTCTTGCAGCGCCATGGGCCCTTCACCATTCTCCCGCTCCTCTCACCCTCCTCCTTCTACCCGCCTCCAGCGCCCGCTCTCGCAACCGTGGCCGCTTCTGCTTGCACCGCCCGCCATGGCCACAACTCAACAGAAGCACGCGCACTCCAGGATGCGACCAAGCCAAAATCGAGGGACACAATCCAAAATCAACAATCTCAATATTGGATGTGAGGTATTTCAAATTACGGAGCATAGTGATATAGAAGATGGGTTCCCGATTTTCTTTCCAGACAATACGACAACAAGGCAAAGCTGAAAGATTGAATAGACTTGTACACAAGTTTCCATCTAACTTGCTAACCCTTATTGACACGGAGGGATTGACTAGAAGCGGAGCGTGTGGAGGCCGACTTAACGTCACAATCCTATCTCCGAGTATAGTATCAAACAGACAAGAGCAGGCTTCTTCCCCTTTTACTGGTCGCTACACCTGTCCATCATCATATTCATATTCATATTCATATTCATATCGTGTGCCTGTGGCATCTTCCTTCTTCTTGCCCTCTCAACGCAACTGATGCAATTTGTATATGCTTTCCTTTCTTCAAAGGTGATGAGGTACCTCTTCCATGCATGGTTGCTACGTACACTTGTCCATCCTATCCTATCCTATCCTATCCTCTGGCATATATAGCATCTTCCCAACTGATGCAATTTGCTTTCCTTTCCCTAGCTATAGCTATGCAAACCCAAACTTAACTTACTGCACATATATGCGACCTTCATATTCATAGGACGTATGGAATTGAAGGACAAGTTAATTATAATTTGCTCAGGTGGGGATGGATTTCCCCATTGCCATTGCCATTGCCAATGCCTGCCTGCAACAACACAACCAACTCACACAAGAAGATCATTCATACCGATCCATCCATCATTAACTGGGTCTGGGGAAGGCAAAGCTCAAAGATTGAACGCATTTCCCATTCTCCATGTTGTAGTATTAGTCGGAGGAGGATGGAGGATCTTTGTGCAACACATTCCTCCTCATGATCATATTCATATATTCCCTCCGTCCGGAAATACTTGTCCAAAGAATGGATGTATTTTAGTTCTAGATACACCCATTTGTATCCATTTCTATGACAAGTATTTCCGGACGTGGAGCAAGTACAAATGTACACTTCTAATCCTTGCCGATCAGGGACCTTGACAGCCGATGTACGTATAAAGAAAAGAAAAGTAAAGAAAAGAAACAACTAATGAAAGAATTGTTTGGTCCTTTCTTCCTCTCAAGGCTAGGCTAGCAAGCCCCTGAGGTCAGGTGGTGAGCACGCGCGCGTGTCCTCATCAATGGCGATGTCAGAGGGAGGGATGGTCAGAGTGCCACGATGGCGAGCAATGCGAGCATGGCGACGACGGTGCCCCACGCGGCGGCGGCCCTGGCGGCGCCGGAGTCGTCCTGGTGGGTGAGGTCGTGCCGGCCGGTGTCGATCATGATCTTGAAGCGGCAGGTGCCCCGCGACGGGTCGGTGGTGGTGACCACGGAGAGGTTGTTGAAGCCGCAGGATCCCTTCTGCTGGCTGGCTGACTGGAAGAACTGGTTGAAGGCGTAGGATACGTTGCCCCTGACGTCGAGGCCGCCGCAGGAGGACCCGGGGCTGAGGCTGGTGCAGTCGGCGTACTGGCACGCGTACCCCACGGCGCCCACGATGGCCGGGTCGGTGGGGCTGGCGTCGGGCCGGAGCACGCACCACTGCTTGGACAGGTACCTGACGCCCTTGGCCGGCACGATGCCCTTGCCGCCGGCGAGGCGGAGCGCGTACTTGGGCGAGCCGTCGTAGTTGAAGACGCCCCAGTGGCGCTCGAAGTTGCCCGGGTCGACGCTCTTGGCGTCCTCGTCGAGGAGCGCGAAGACGTAGACGTCGGGCATCTGGGGCCGGCGCGGGGTGCCCTTGCCGGCGACGATGCGGTCGAAGAGGCCCTGGTTGAACTTTTGCGCCCCGGCCACGTTGGCGTTGGCGTCGCCGTCGGTGGGCCAGCCGATCTCGCCGACGACGACGGTGATGTTCCCGAGGCCGTGCTTCTCGAGCGCGGCGACGAGGGTGTCGTAGTTGGCGTCGAAGACGTTGGTGTAGAGCACGCTGCCGTCCTGGACGCTGGCCTGGGAGGGCGGCGCGCCGGGGGCCGGGAAGAAGGCGTAGTCGCGCGGGAAGTTGGCGTCGGCGTCCATGGAGAGGAAGGGGTAGATGTTGATGGCGAGCACGCCGCCGCTGTCGAGGAGGAAGCGGACGAGGCTGGTCATGAGGGTGGTGATGTCCGGGCGGAAGTCGCCGGAGGAGGGGCGGCCGTCGAGCGACTCGTAGACGTCGGCGTTGAGCGGGACGGTGACGCGCACCTGGCGGGCCAGGCCGGCCTTGACGAGCGCGGCCTGCACGTTGCGCACCGCCGGGAGCGTGGCCGCCTCGAACTGGCCCTTGTACGACTTGAGGAACGGCTCGTTGCCCACCGCCACGAACCTTGATCCATGCATGTTCGTTTCTTCTTGATTGTTTGAATGAAAAAGAAAGAAGAAGAAGAAGAAGAAGAAGAAGAAGAAGAAAAGAGACGTAATACGTACCGGATGTCGACGCCGTAGTCGGAGACGTAGTGGGAGACGTTGTGCTGCACCCACTGCTCGGCGGCGGCGACGTCCCGGGCGACAGTGGCGAGCAGGTCGTTGGGGAGGCCGAGCATGACCTGGATGCCGGAGTGGCCCAGCGCCTTGAGCGCGGCCGGGTCGGCCTCGAAGAGCTTCACCTTGTCGAAGCCGTTGTCCTTGAGCAGCTGCACGGTGACGTCGCCGGGGAGCGGGTGCAGCGCGCGCGTGCCCCAGTTGGCCGCCAGCGCGTCCGCCCTGAACGCCAGAGCGAGCAGCAGCACCACCGCCGGCGCCGCCGACGACGACCACCCCATAACGATGGATGGATTCGATCGATATAACTAGGTGAGTTGGCCGTAGTGTTGTTGCAGCCAGGAGATTGATAGATAGACGATATATATTGGGAGGTGAGGTGAGGTGAGGTGAATGGGAAATCCATCCATCCAAACTTGTCCTTGCTTGCTAGTATAAAGAAAGTTGATGGTTGCATGGGGAGTAAGTTTGGATTTGGGTTGCAGACTGGAGAAAGATAAGCATATGCAAATTGTATTGTGGGGGCATTGCATTGCATTGCATCGGTTGAGAGGCAAAGAAGAAGATGCCAAGAAGAAAGACCAAGGAAGGATGGACAAGTGTAGCAACCAAGGGCAGAAGGGGAGGTAGGTATAGCTGACCTAGGAAGCAAGGAAAAGGGCATTTTTGCATCAGGTGAGAAGGAAAGGAGAGCTGCTGCTTATGCTACAAGTTATAATTTGTCAAGAAAAAGCCCAAATTAAGATGGAGATAGGTACATGAGAAGCTTCCACGTGCATTCCATTCCAGTTCAGTTTTCAAAAGGGAGGACCAACCTGTGTATTTCCTAGACTGGAACAGGATTTGTAGCACCTGGTGTATGGACATTATGTTGTTCAAAATAATACCAGGAGATTTCAAATATATATATATATATATATATATATATATATATATATATATATATATATATATATATATATATATATAAACGTGGGTGTCCAATCGACTTTCGTGTGAAATTTTGTGAAAGAATACCAGGAAACGTACGTATCCGTGACAAACAAGCCAAAAAATTCCTATGTATAGAAATAAATTGTTTGGGTGGATTTTAGTTCGGACTTATTTTCTCTGCCACGGACGATACATTTCTTGGTATTTTTCTATGAAACTTCATACGGGAGTAGATTGGGCACCCAAATTTGAGATTTCATATTTTTTTTTTGAATTTTCCTTGTAATTTCTCGATTTAATTTTTTTATAGGGAGGAGGTGGAGAACTCGGGTGCTCCTGTGTGTGTGTGTATTTCTGGGACCAATTTCTTCTATTACTTCATTTTGTGATTCCATCTCCAGTTATCTCTGCACTCCATTAGGATACGTGTGTGAGGCCGACATAACGTCACAATCCTACTGAGGCTGGCATCTATATAGGAGTACATGACCTACTTGGAGTACAAGACAAGCCAGAATACTTCCTAGTTTATCCTATGTTTCCTAATACAATCACGTTACTCAACATCCCCCTGCAGTCACAACGGTAGCGACGCAGACGGTAAGACTGGAGAAGAATTCGAAGGCAAGCCGGCGGACCCCCCCCCCCCAGTCGTAACGGTGGACGCATCGCGGAGTCGTGGCCGGAGTGGAAACCAACGAGGTTGCTCAAGCAGGCGGTAGCCCTTTGTGTCATTGTCGAGGTAGCCGAGAGCAGAGGGTGGTGTAGTCGTGGTCGAGGTAGCCGTGCCAAGAATGCCGTGGTCGATGTTGAGTCGGGGAGCCGGTGTCGAGGATGTCACCGTGGAGCCGCGGACGCAAGGGGGCGCCGAGTTAACATGGGCGCAGTGGTGCGCCGGAAAAAGAGATGTTGTTAACAACGCGTCGCGGCGGGTTTGCCAAGCCCGGGAACACATCGTAGACGAAGGCATGCACCGGTGTTGCCAGCACCGGGCATGCGTAGACGGACGAAGACGAAGTTGACGAAGCGTCGCACCAGGCTTGCCAGCCCCGGGGACACGTCGTGGACAAAGGCACGCGGCGGTGTTGCCAGCACCGGGCATGCAGAGACTGGGACCTGCACGAGCTGTACGCCATGTCAAAGAAGTCGGAGAGGCTAGCAGAAGAACTCGACGACGATTGCGCCGTCCATCGGCGCGGGGCCGATGTCACCAACGGTGGTCGGAGTAGATGAAGTGGTCGGGGTAGACGACAGCGACGCTGGCGACGGGCTGGTGCTGGACAAATACGAAGGAGGTGGACAGGCGGTGGCGACGGCTACGGGAGTAGCAGCGGCGGCGGCCGAAGAAGAGCGGCGGCCTGACGGCGGCGGCGGCGGCGGCGGCTATGTTAGTAGTGTGGCAGCGGTGCTCGAAGTTAGCGAGGAACCCTGGCAGCGTGACGAAGACCGGCGCGGACGGTGGCATTCCCGCGTCAAGGGAGACGGCGCGGCGCATACCACCGGAGGTCGACGCGCGGTGACGGCGGAGTGGACCACGGGCCGTGGCGCTACGGCCCGAAGGGGCGACGCAGCGGCGACGAGCAGGTTAGGGCGACGGCAGGAAGTCCTCGGGGCGGCGGCGGGGACCGCGGGCCGCGGGCCGCGGCGCTACGGCCCTAAGGGGCGGTGCAGCGGCGGAGCACGGGTCGGTGCAACCGCGGGGACGGCCTCGGGGCGGCTACTGGGACCGCGTGTCGCGGCACTACGGCCCTTAGGGCCGACGCGGCAGCGTCACACGAGTCGATGCAGGTGCGAGGAGAACCATGGGGTGACGCAGCGGCAGCCCGTTGCTCGATCGGCGGAGGGGCGCGCTGAACTCGAGGACAATCTTCACGGAACCTGCGGAGGCGCGCGCAACCGATGGGCCAGGTTGGTCGCGCGGCGTAAATGGGGCGGATCGCGGTGACGAGCGGGTGATCAAGCCGATCGCGCGCGAAGTCGGGGACGCCGCTCGGTGGAGAAGGGGTGGCGGCGGAATTCGTGATGAAGCCGGCGACGATGGACGACATCGGATGATGTGCGGACGAGTGCGTCAGCACCGACACCTGGGCCACCAAAGCAGCGCCGGCACCCGGGCAGCGAGGCCCGAGCGACCAACGGAGCAGTGGCGCCCGAGCTCAAGGTAGCCAATTGTTGGGGAACGTAGTAATTTCAAAAAATTTCCTACGCACACGCAAGATCATGGTGATGCATAGCAACGAGAGGGGAGAGTGTTGTCTACATACCCTTGTAGACCGAAGCGGAAGCGATCACAACATAGAGGAAGTAGTCGACGTTCTCCTCGCGATCCAACCGATCCCAGAGTCAGCATCCGGCGCCCGAGTTCTTGACACACGTACAGCTTGGTGACGCTCCTCGGCTCCGATCCAGCAAAGCTCTGGAGAGAGTTCCACAAGACGACGGCGTGGTGGACGATCTTGATGTTCTATCGACGCAAGGCTTCGCCTAAGCACCGCCACGATATGACCGAGGTGGAATATGGTGGAGGGGGCACCGACACGGCTAAGGAACGATCTCAAGGATCAACTTGTGTGTCTTAGGGTGCCCCCCTGCCCCCGTATATAAAGGAGCAAGGGGGAGGGCCGGCCGGCCCTAGAGAGGCGCGCCCAGGGAGGGGGAGTCCTCCTCCTAGTGGGAGTAGGACTCCCCTTTCCTAGTCCAACTAGGAGGGGAAGGGGAAGGAAGGAGAGGAGAGGAGAGGAAGGGGCCGCCCCTCCTTGTCCAATTCGACTCCTCATGGGGCGCCACCTCCTGGCGCAGCCCTCTCTCTCCCTCGTGGCCCATTAAGGCCCATTACTTCCCGGTGGTTCCGTAACCCTCCCAAGACTCCAGATTATCCAAACCACTCGGAACCATTCCGATGTCCGAACATAGCTGTCCAATATATCAATCTTTACGCCTCGACCATTCCGAGACTCCTCGTTGTGTCCGTGATCACATCCGGACTCAACTCCTTCGGTACATCAAAATACACAAACTCATAATATAACCGCCATCGAAACCTTAAGCGTGCGGACCCTACGGTTCGAGAACAATGTAGACATGACCGAGACACGCCTCCGATCAATAACCAATAGCGGGACCTGGATGCCCATATTGGCTCCTACATATTCTACGAAGATCTTTATCGGTCGACCGCATAACAACATACATTTGTTCCCTTTGTCATCGGTATGTTACTTGCCCGAGATTCGATCGCCGGTATCCAATACCTAGTTCAATCTCGTTACGCAAGTCTCTTTACTCGTTCCGTAATACATCATCTCGCAACTAACTCATTAGTTGTAATGCTTGCAAGGCTTAAGTGATGTGCATTACC
The DNA here is from genome assembly GCA_021437245.1 of Aegilops speltoides. NCBI lineage: Eukaryota > Viridiplantae > Streptophyta > Magnoliopsida > Poales > Poaceae > Aegilops > Aegilops speltoides. The sequence goes on along the minus strand of CM038145.1, from coordinate 893,397 downwards.
GAGAGGGCCCGAGATACCTCTCCGACAATCGAGTGACAAATCCTAATCTCGAACACGCCAACCCAACATCTGCCTTTGGAGACACCTGTAGTACTCCTTTATAATCACCCAGTTATGTTGTGACGTTTGGTAGTACCCAAAGTGTTCCTCCGGAAAATGGGAGTTGCATAATCTCATAGTTATAGGAACATGTATAAGTCATGGATAAAAGCAATAGCAACATACTAAACGATCGGGTGCTAAGCTAATGGAATGGGTCATGTCAATCAGATCATTCAACTAATGATGTGACCTTGTTAATCAAATGACAACTCCTTTGTCTATGGTTAGGAAACTTAACCATCTTTGATTAACAAGCTAGTCTGGTAGAGGCATACTAGTGACACTGCTTGTCTATATATTCACACATGTATTATGTTTCCGGTTAATACAATTCTAGCATGAATAATAAACATTTATCATGTAATAAGGAAATAAATAATAACTTTATTATTGTCTCTAGGGCATATTTCCTTCAGCCTCCCACTTGCACTAGAGTCAATAATCTAGATTACACAAGAATGATTCTAACACCCATGGAGTCTTGGTGCTGATCATGTTTTGCTCGTGGAAGAGGCTTAGTCAACGGTCTGCTACATTCAGATCCGTATGTATCTTGCAAATCTCTATGTCTCCCACCGACCAAGTCCCGAATGGAATTGAAGCGCCTCTTGATGTGTTTGGTTCTCTTGTGAAATCTGGATTCCTTCGCTAAGGCAATTGCTCCAAAGATTGTCACAAAGATTTTCATTGACCCGATGCACTAGGTATGACACCTAGATCGGATATGAACTCCTTCATCCGCACTCCTTCATTAGCTGCTTCCGGCTGCTATGTACTCCGCTTCACATGTAGATCCCGCTATGACGCTTTGTTTAGAACTGCACTAACCGACAGCTCCACCGCTTAGTGTAAACACGATCCGGTTTGCGATTTAGAATCGTCCGGATCAGTGTCAAAGCTTGCATCAATGTAACCGCTATTTATGAGCTCTTTGTCACCTCCATATACGAGAAACATATCCTTAGTCCTTTTCGGTACTTCAGATGTTCTTGACCGCTGTCCAGTGATCCACTCCTGGATTACTTTGGTACCTCCCTGCTAAGCTAATAGCAAGGCACACATCAGGTCTGGTACACAGCATTGCATACATGATAGAGCCTATGGCTGAAGCATAGGAACATCTTTCATTTTCTCTATCTTCTGCGGTGGTCGGGCATTGAGTTTTACTCAACTTCACACCTTGTAACACAGTGCAAGAACCCTTTCTTTGCTTGATCCATTTTGAACTTCTTCAAAACTTTGTCAAGGTATGTGCTTTGTGAAAGTCCAATTAAGCGCCTTGATCTATCTCTATAGATTTTGATGCCCAATATGTAAGCAGCTTCACCGAGGTCCTTCATTGAAAAACTCTTATTCAAGTACCCCTTTATGCTATCCAGAATTCTATATCATTTCCGATTAGTAATATGTCATCTACATATAATATCGAAATGCTACGGAGCTCCCACTCACTTTCTTGTAAATACAGGCTTCTCCAAAAGTCTCAGATAAACCCAAATGCTTTGATCACACTATCAAAGCGCTTATTCCAACTCCGAGATGCTTGCACCAGTCCATAAATGGATCGCTGGAGCTTGCACACTTTGTTAGCTCCCTTTGGATCGATAAAACCTTCTCGTTGCATCATATACAACTCTTCTTCCGTAAATCCATTCAGAATGCAGTTTTTACATCCATTAGCCAAATTTCATAATCATAAAATGCGCAATTGCTAACATGATTCGACAGACTTAAGCATCGCTACGGGTGAGAAGGTCTCATCGTAGTCAATCCCTTGAACTTGTCGAAAACCCTTTGCATAAGTCGAGCTTTGTAGACAGAATATTACCGTCACGTCGGTCTTCTTCTTGAAGATCCACTTGTTTTCTATTGCTTGCCGACCCTCGGGCAAGTCAACCAAAGTCCACACTTTGTTTTCATACATGGATCCCATCTCAGATTTCATGGCCTCAAGCCATTTTGTGGAATCTGCTCACCATCGCTTCTTCATAGTTCGTAGGTTCATCATGATCTAGTAGCATGACTTCCGAACAGGATTACTGCACCACTCGGTGCAGATCTTACTCGTTGATCTACGAGGTTCAGAGTAACTTGATCTGAAGTTTCATGACCAACATCATCAACTTCCTCACTATTTGGTGTAGATGTCGCAGAAACCGGTTTCTGTGATAAACTACTTTCCAATAAGGGAGAAGGTATAGTTACCTCATCAAGTTCTACTTTCCTCCCACTCACTTCTTTCGAGAGAAACTCCTTCTCTAGAAAGGATCCATTTTAGCAACAAATGTCTTGCCTTCGGATCTGTGATAGAAGGTGTACCCAACTGTCTCCTTTGGGTATCCTATGAAGACACATTCGATTTGGGTTCGAGCTTATCAGTTGAAGCTTTTTCACATAAGCATCGCATCCCCAAACTTTAAGAAATAACAACTTTGGTTTCTTGCTAAACCATAGTTCATAAGGTGTCGCCTCAATGGATTTTGACGGTGTTCTATTCAGCGTGAATGCGCCGCCTCAAGAGCATAACCCCAAAACGATAGCGGTAAATCTGTAAGAGACATCATAGATCGCACCATATCTAGTAAAGTGCGATTCGACGCTCGACACACCATTACGCTGTGGTGTTCCGGTGGCGTGGGTTCTAAACTATTCCGCATTGTTTCAAATGTAGACCAAACTCAGAACTCAAACATTCTCCTCCACGATCAGATCGTAGAAACTTTATTTTCTTATTACGATGATTTTCAACTTCACTCTGAAATTCTTTGAACTTTTCAAATGTTTCAGACTTGTGTTTCATTAAGTAGATATACCCATATCTGCTTAAATCATCTGTGAAGGTGAGAAAATAACGATATCCGCCACAAGCCTCAACATTCATCGGACCACATACATCTGTATGTATGATTTCCAACAAATCTGTTGCTCTCTCCATAGTACCGAGAACGGGTTTTAGTCATCTTGCCCATGAGGCACGGTTCGCAAGTGCCAAGTGATTCATAATCAAGTGACTCCAAAAGTCCATCAAGATGGAGTTTCTTCATGCGCTTTATACCGATATGACCTAAACGGCAAGCCACAAATAAGTTGCACTATCATTATCAACTCTGCATCTTTTGGCTTCAACATTATGAATATGTGTATCACTACTATCGAGATTCATTAAAATAGACCACTCTTCAAGGGTGCATGACCATAAAAGATATTACTCAATAAATAGAACAACCATTATTCTCTCGATTTAAATGAATAACCGCCTCGCATCAAACAAGATCCAGATATAATGTTCATGCTCAACGCTGGCACCAAATAACAATTATTTAGGTCTAAAACTAATCCCAAGGTAGATGTAGAGGTAGCGTGCCGACCGCGATCACATCGACTTTGGAACCATTTCCCACGCCAGATCGTCACCTCATCCTTTGCCGTGTTCGCTAATCAGTAGTCCCTGCTTCGAGTTGCAAATATTAGCAATGTAACTAGTATCAAATACCCAGTGCTATCGCGAGCTCTAGTAAGGTACACATCAATAACATGTATATCACATATACCTTTGTTCACCTTGCCATCCTTCTTATCCGCCAAATACTTGGGGCAGTTCCGCTTCCAAAGGACTAGTCCGCTTGCAGTAGAAAGCACTCAGGCCAGGTTTAGGTCCGCACTTGGGTTTCTTCTCCGAGCAGCAACTTGCTTGTTGTTCTTCTTGAAGTTCCCTTCTTCTTCCCTTTGCCTTTCTTCTTGAAACTAGTGGTCTTATTGACCATCAACACTTGATGCTCCTTCTGATTTCTACCTTCGCAGCCTTTAGCATTGCGAAGAGCTCGGCATAGTCTTTACTAACCCTTGCATATTATAGTTCATCACGAAGCCTTTGTAGCTTGGTGGCAGTGATTGAAGAATTCTGTCAATGACACAATCATCCGGAAGATTAACTCCCGCTTGACTCAAGTGATTGTAATACCCGCACATTCCGAGTATGTGCTCACCGATGCACCCATTCTCTTCCATCTTGCAGCTATAGAACTTATAGGAGACTTCATATCTCTCAATCCGGCATTCCGTTGGAATATCAACTTCAACTCCTGAACATCTCATATGCTCCATGACGCTCAAAACGCCGTTGAAGACCCGGTTCTAAGCCGTAAAGCATGGCACACGAACTATAGAGTAGTCATCAGCTTTGCTCTTCCGACGTTCTTAACGCCGCCGCCAGCATCAGCAGCAGGCCTGGCACCCAGCGGTGCTTCCAGACGAACTCTTATGTGCAGCAATGAGGATAATCCTCGTGTTACGCACCCAGTCCGTAATTGCTACCATCATCTTTCAACTTTGCTTTCTCAAGGAACGATTAAAATTCAACGGAACAACAGCACGAGCCATCTATCTACAAACAAACATAGATAAGCAAGATACTATCAGTACTAAGTTCATGATAAATTTAAGTTCAATTAATCATATTACTTAAGAACTCCCACTTAGACGACATCTCTCTAGTCATCTAAGTGATCACGTGATCCAAATCAACTAAACCATAACCGATCATCACGTGAGATGGAGTAGTTTTCAATGGTGAACATCACTATGTTGATCATATCTACTATATGATTCACGCCGACCTTTCGGTCTCCGTGTTCCGAGGCCATATCTGCATATGCTAGGCTCGCAAGTATAACCTGAGTATTCTGCGTGTGCAAAACTGGTTTGCACCCGCTGTAGATGGACGAGAGCTTATCACACCCGATCATCACGTGGTGTCTCGCACGATTTAACTTTGGCAACGGTGCATACTCAGGAGAACACTACTTGATAATTTTTAGTGAGAGATCATCTTAAAATGCTACCGTCAATCAAAGCAAGATAAGATGCATAAAGGATAAACATCACATGCAATCAATATAAGTGATATGATATGGCCATCATCATCTTGTGCTTGTGATCTCCATCTTCGAAGCACCGTCGTGATCACCATCGTCACCGGCGCGACACCTTGATCTCCATCGTAGCATCGTTGTTGCTACGCCATCTATTGCTTCTACGACTATCGCTACCGCTTAGTGATAAAGTAAAGCAATTACAGAGCATTTGCATTTCATACAATAAAGCGACAACCATATGGCTCCTGCCAGCTTGTCGATAACTTAGGTTACAAAACATGATCATCTCATACAATAAAATATAGCATCACGCCTTGGCCATATCACATCACAACATGCCCTGCAAAAACAAGTTAGACGCCTTCTACTTTGTTGTTGCAAATTTTACGTGGCTGCTACGGGCTGAAGCAAGAACCAATCTCACCTATGCATCAAAACCACAACGATATTTCACAAATAGACTCCGCTTTAACCTTCTCAAGGACCGGCGAGCCACACTCGGTTCAACTAAAGTTGGAGAAACTGACACCGCTAGCCACCTTTGTGCAAAGCACGGCGGTAGAACCAGTCTCGCGTAAAGCGCACGCGTAATGTCGGTCCGGCCGCTTCATCCAACAATACCGCTGAACCAAAGTATGACATGCTGGTAGGCAGATGACTTGTATCGTCCACAACTCACTTTTGTTCTACTCGTGCAAAACATCAAACCATAAAACCTAGGCTCGGATGCCACTGTTGGGGAACGAGTAATTTCAAAAATTCCCTACGCACACGCAAGATCATGGTGATGCATAGCAACGAGAGGGAGAGTGTTGTCTACATACCCTTGTAGACCGAAGCGGAAGCGATCACAACGTAGAGGAAGTAGTCGACGTTCTCCTCGCGATCCAACCGATCCCAGCGCCAGCATTCGGCGCCCGAAGTTCTTGACACACGACAGCTCGGTGACGCCCTCGGCTCCGATCCAGCAAAGCTCCGGGAGAGAGTTCCACAAGACGACGGGCGTGGGGACGATCTTGATGTTCTATCGACGCAGGCTTCGCCAAGCACCGCCACGATATGACCGAGGTGGAATATGGTGGAGGGGGCACCGCACACGGCTAAGGAACGATCTCAAGGATCAACTTGTGTGTCTTAGGGTGCCCCCCCCTGTATATAAAGGAGCAAGGGGAGGGCCGGCCGCCCCTAGAGGGCGCGCCAGGGAGGGAGTCCTCCTCCTAGTGGGAGTAGGACTCCCTTTCCTAGTCCAACTAGGAGGGGAAGGGGAAGGAAAGAGAGGGAGAGGGAGAGGGAAAGGGGGGCCGCGCCCCCCTCCTTGTCCAATTCGGACTCCTCATGGGGGGGGGGGCGCCACCTCCGGCGCAGCCCTCTCTCTCCCTCGTGGCCCATTAAGGCCCATTACTTCCCGGTGGTACCGTAACCCCTCCGGCACTCGGTATTATCCAAACCACTCGAACCATTCCGATGTCCCAACATAGCTGTCCAATATATCAATCTTTATGTCTCGACCATTCCGAGACTCCTCGTCGTGTCCGTGATCACATCCGGACTCAACTCCTTCGTACATCAAAATACACAAACTCATAATATAACCGCCATCGAAACCTTAAGCGCATGGACCCTACGGTTCGAGAACAATATAGACATGACCGAGACACGCCTCCGATCAATAACCAATAGCGGGACCTGGATGCCCATATTGGCTCCTACATATTCTACGAAGATCTTTATCGGTCGACCGCATAACAACATACATTTGTTCCTTTGTCATCGGTATGTTACTTGCCCGAGATTCGATCGTCGGTATCCAATACCTAGTTCAATCTCGCTATCGCAAGTCTCTTTACTCGTTCCGTAATACATCATCTCGCAACTAACTCATTAGTTGTAATGCTTGCAAGGCTTAAGTGATGTGCATTACCGAGAGGGCCCAGAGATACCTCTCCGACAATCGGAGTGACAAATCCTAATCTCGAAATACGCCAACCCAACATCTGCCTTTGGAGACACCTGTAGTACTCCTTTATAATCACCCAGTTACGTTGTGACGTTTGGTAGTACCCAAAGTGTTCCTCCGGCAAACGGGAATTGCATAATCTCATAGTTATAGGAACATGTATAAGTCATGGATAAAAGCAATAGCAACATACTAAACAATCGGGTGCTAAGCTAATGGAATGGGTCATGTCAATCAAATCATTCTACTAATGATGTGACCTTGTTAATCAAATGACAACTGCTTTGTCTATGGTTAGGAAACTTAACCATCTTTGATTAACAAGCTAGTCTGGTAGAGGCATACTAGTGACACTCTGTTTGTCTATATATTCACACATGTATTATGTTTCCGGTTAATACAATTCTAGCATGAATAATAAACATTTATCATGTAATAAGGAAATAAATAATAACTTTATTATTGCCTCTAGGGCATATTTCCTTCACCAATGGGCCTGACACAGACGGCCCGACGGAGCCGGGGACGAGGCCGGCGAGGCAACCCGCAGGGCCGCCGTGCAGACGCGGCGGAGGCGGGTGGCATGGATCGATTGGCGGGCCGACGCGCGAGTGACGGCTATGATTGGCCGTCGCATGGCGTGAAGCCGCCGGGGCGGGGCGATGCAGGTTTCCTGGTCGGAGCAGGGCAGCGACGGCCGACGCAGGGCGACGGGCGGACCGACGCTCGGATAGCGGCTGGCCTTGACGGGCCACCTTGGCGCGCGTGGACGCCAGGTCGGAGGAGAGGCGGGCTGGTCGCGCCGGGGTTGGAGTAGAGGCGCACGGGGGTCGACGGTGGCGGTGGGCGACGCAAACCGATCAAGATTAGATCGGAAAACCAAAAAAACGCCGATCAAAAACGACCGGCGAGAGAGCGAAAAAGCCCGGAGCAAGGGCTCGGGAAAAAGACTCTCTAGGGCAGCCGGCCAACACGGCCGGCGGACGAATCCTAGGTATGGGCGGCGCGGCCCCCGGCGGCTGTCATTGAGGCCGACCACCCCGGGGGCGGCGCGCGGGTGTGGAATCGGCGGCGGCTAGGGTTTAGAATCCGGAAACTGATACCATGTTAGAAGGGAGAGAGGGATTTGGTGGAAATAGTTCGTTGTATTGCTTGAGCCTCGTGGGCATATATATAGGAGTACATGACCTATTTGGAGTATAAGACAAGCCAGAATACTTCCTAGTTTATCCTATGTTTTCTAATACAATCACGTTACTCAACAGGTCCAACGAGCGCCTCCTCCGGTCCTTGGTGCGGACGCATTCATGGCACCGCTCCGACGTAATGCCTGAGGGACCAAGTCCAGCCATTTAAGCCAGACGGCGGCAGCCCATCCCTATGTCGTCCCCATCCCTTCCCTCTCCCTCCCCTCGGTGCCGCCACCTTCCATCTGCTCGCCGTTGCTACTAGCCATGGCCTGACATAGGATCATCACGTATGTGATGCTGACTCCAAAGCATTGGTTGCAGCTGCTAGAGGAGATCCGTGCTAGGCACAATGTGAGGGTCGCTGTCGGCCTGCCTACGGATTCTCCTTAGCCGGAGGAGGAGCATGCAAAGCCGGAGAAGCAGAATGCTGCCATGGTGGAGGCGGAGCCGGAACTGCCGGAGGACACACGGGAATATCGACAAGTTACTTTCACCATGATTCATATTGATTTAACGTTATAAGTGTTATGTGGGTGGAGGTATTTGTTTTTGCTTGAACAAATACCTAGTTATGATTAGATGGCCGGTTCACGCATCAATGTCCGCTGACGGATGAGGTGTCCGGTTTGGGGCGTCAGCGATGGAGATGCACATAGACGCTCCCTAGTTTCGAAAGCCTAACTAGACTTGAAGTTCAAAAAAATTATCCCCCAAATCAAATATTAAATATGCTTGAAGCTTCCCACATGCATGCATCGTAGAAATCCGACTCGATCCAACCATGATATGTGAATGTGAGTTAACAAAAATAATGAAACCAACAAAAAAGGAGCCTCCAATATATATAATATAATGTGCTCACATGGAATGAATGTTGGGGCCGGAGACGCACGCACGCACGCACGCTAGCTAGCTAGCTGGGTTTCTACAGGAGGAGGGGGGGGAAAGTCTCTCGGAGGAGCCGAATGCAAAGAGGATGGCAAAGATGAAGGGTTTGAATGCTTTCTCCATAAGGCGATGGTGATCCGTCTTAAGAGAGTCGTAACACTCCGGGGGCTTACCACGCCTCCCCGGCCAGATCGCCCCCACGTCCACGACATATAGCAGTACCGCCCACCACGTCAATAACCTGCACACGCCCGCACCCACACCCACACCATTAGAAAAGAGGAGCTCCCTCAAATAAGTAGTGATCTAAACGCTCTTATATTTCCCAAGGGCTCAACTCACTCACCATGCGACGATGGCGAAGAAGATGCCCAGCCCGAAGTTCCATCCAGAGACGCCGTCGCGGCGCACGCAGCAGCATCCTTGCTTGAAGGTGAAATACGAGACGCAGCCCAGAAGGACAGCCATCTCGGCCAAACCCACCACGAAAGACAGGCTCATGGGGTACACGCACTCACCCCTCTCGTTCAACCTGATATCCTTCGGCTTCTATTTTTTTCATTTTTAAACAAAACAAAACAAAAAATTACAACAACCAAGTAAGTATGTCACGTATTCCGTTCTGTTAAACACATGCAAATTAACAAACAAAAAGATAAATAGTACTCCCTTCGTCTAGGTGTCTAAGTCAACTTACGAAAACCAAATAATCCCAAAACACTTAGGCACGGTACATTAACTCCTTCCTCGTTTCTTGTTTTGTGACATCAACCAATAGGAGACTACCAAACGTGACATGGAGTGATTAGTTCATTCCATGCAATGCTATTAATTAGCAAAAAGACATTAAGTTTTCTCGTTTTCCTCTTCGCCTTGGTCGCGGTGCACAACGTAAGATGACTTACGCACCTAGACGGAGGGAGTACTGGTATGAATAATATCATGTGGAACATGTGCTTGCTTACCTCGGGCCTTGTGGCATTGGCGAAGAGAATGAAGGCCGCTATGCCTAATGATACCACCAACCCAATTAGGAACCTTTTTAACTTTTGTGTGTTCATTTCGTTGTTGTCAGTTTGGTGGTAGGATCACGCATGTGGCCGGTTTGACAATTCACCTTGGCACCCAACTGCATGCACGCAGATACTGCGCATGATCTCGCAAGCAAAAAAAGAAGAGAAATAAGATGGATTGTTAAGATTAAGACATAATGGAAATGCATGCACTCACAATTCACATGGAGATGCATGCCATTGCCACAACCACGGGACTGAAATTTGTGTATGGATCCCGTCGGCTTCTCGCGTATGCATGCTTGCGTTGACTCTTATTATGAGAAAGGTACCATGTCGAAACGGGAATGGAAGTCGTGGGGAGGGGAATGGAAGTAGGTGAGCGGGCGTTTAGCGGTGGAGCTAGTTTCTCGTTTGTTTCTCCCCGTCCCAAAGCAAGTGGACCTCCGACTTTCTTGGAGAGTCAAACTTTGTTAAGGTTATGATGGGGACATCCTCCTTCAAGAGGCGATGTTAGTAGCAATGGCAAAATCGGCAAGAAGGATCCCCTTGGCTGCTTCCTGTGCATGCAGAGGTTGGACTACAATGTTAGGCCAGTCATAGTGGGAGTAACATAGCGCACTTCAAGAAAATTTTGTTTATGTGACAAATACTTTTTTTTTGAAATAAAACGAAACTTTATTCATTAGAAATAACCAATACATCGTTTGTGAGGAAGAGTACAATTTCATTGATAGGCTCCTCGAACCAATCTGAAGTTGAAGAAAATCTAGCTAAATTAGCAAGTTCATGTGCTACTCTATTTGCCTCTCTATTACAATGTTCGAATCTAGTCACGATAAAATCACATGCGTAGTGGAAGCAGTCATCGAAAATTGCCGCTGCCGCACCCGTTGACTGTCCTCCATCCTGCATGGTCTCAATCACCTCCAGATTATCTGAGTTGATGATTAGGCGATTGCACCCTGCCCTTTGCGCTAGTGTTAGTCCAAATTTGAGGGCTAAAGCTTCTGCCATCAGAACATCCGCGCAATGGTCAATCTTTTCATTTCCTCCTGCAATAAACCTACCTTTGTCGTCACGCAAAACCGCCCCCATCGTACCCTTCAGCATGTCATGGTCAAAAGATGCGTCAACATTGAGTTTGACGAAACCCCTAGGGGGACAATGCCAACCCCCTTTTTTCATGGACGCCTTTGAAGATGATGCATTTACAAAATTGTATGTGAGGGCTATGATCCCCATTGATATCTGAGTTGCATTCTGAATTGTTTCCTTGTGCACTAATTTCCTTCTCTCCCACCATAGATACCAAGCTGAAATAGCTATCATTTCTCGTACATTTTTGTACCCCATGACACGCAAATCTTGATCTGGAAGAACTAAAAGGTATTCCAGTATCGCCTCTCCAGCACGATCAACCTCACAAGCTCTATCAATAATCTCATCTATTCCTAGCCTCTTCCAAACCTCCTTTGCTTTATTACATAGGAAAAGCATATGCTTCGTGTCTTCTACACCCTGAGAGCAAGTAGGACAAAGGGGCGAGACCTTCATGTGTCTATTAGCAAGTGTTGCCCGACATGGGAGAGTGCCATGTAACGTACGCCATAGAAAAAATTTGACTTTTGCTGGACAGGATAATTTCCATATCTGACACCAAATAGGGTTAGGTGTGGTTCGTGTTGGGGAACGTAGCAGAAATTCAAAATTTTCCTACGTGTCACCAAGATCTATCTATGGAGAAACCAGCAATGAGTAGAAAGAGAGTGCATCTACATACCCTTGTAGATCGCTAAGCGGAAGCGTTCAAGTGAACGGGGTTGATGGAGTCGTACTCGTCGTGATTCAAATCACCGATGATCAAGTGCCGAACGCACGGCACCTCCGCGTTCAACACACGTACAGCCCGACGATGTCTCCCACGCCTTGATCCAGCAAGGAGAGAGGGAGAGGTTGAGGAAGACTCCATCCAGCAGCAGCACAACGGCGTGGTGGTGGTGGATGAGTGTGGCAATCCAGCAGGGCTTCGCTAAGCACCATGGGAGAGGAGGAGTACTTGGGAGAGAGGAGAGGGCTGCAACCAAAGGCAGAGATCGAATCACGTGTATTCTATGTCGTCCCATGGGCAGCCCTATGCCTCACTATTTATAGGGGAAGAGGGGGGCTGCGCCCCCTTTAGGGTTTCCCTCCCCAAGGGATGCGGCCAGCCTCCAGATGGCATCTGGGGTGGCGGCTAAGAGGGGGAGGAGAGGGAGGCGCAGGGAGCATGGGCCTTAGGGCCCATCTGCCCTAGGGTTTGCCCCCTCCCACCCTCCCCTGCGCCTTGGGCCCCTTGTGGGGTGCGCACCAGCCCACCTGGGGCTGGTTCCCTCCCACACATGGCCCACGCAGCCCTCTGGGGTAGGTGGCCCCACTTGGTGGACCTCGACCTCCCGGTGGTCCCAGACGCGTACCGATAAAACCCAAACTTTTCCGGTGACCAAAACAGGACTTCCCATATATAAATCTTTACCTCCGGACCATTCCGAACTCCTCGTGACGTCCGGGATCTCATAAGGGACTCAACAACATTCGGTAACCACATACAAGCTTCCTTTATAACCCTAGCGCCATCGAACCTTAAGTGTAGACCCTACGGGTTCGGAGATATGTAGACATGACCGAGACGTTCTCCGGTCAATAACCAACAGCGGATCTGGATACCCATGTTGGCTCCCACATGTTCCACGATGATCTCATCGGATGAACCACGATGTCAAGGACTCAATCGATCCCGTATACAATTCCCTTTGTCTAGCGGTATTTTACTTGCCCGAGATTCGATCGTCGGATACCGATACCTTGTTCAATCTCGTTATCGCAAGTCTCTTTACTCGCTCCGTAACACATCATCCCGTGATCAACCCCTTGGTCACATTGTGCACATTCGATGATGTCCTACCGAGTGGGCCCAGAGATACCTCTCCGCTTTACGGAGTGACAAATCCCGCCTTGATCCGTGTCAACCCAAAAGACACTTTCGGAGATACCTGTAATGCACCTTTATAGTCACCCGATTCGTTGTGACGCTTGATACACCCAAAGCACTCCTACGGTATCCGGGAGTTACACGATCTCATGGTCTAAGGAAGAGATACTTGACATTGAAAAGCTCTAGCAAACGAACTACACGATCTTTATGCTATGCTTAGGATTGTCTTGTCCATCACATCATTCTCCTAATGATGTGATCCCGTTATCAACGACATCCAATGTCCATAGCAGAAACCATGACTATCTGCTGATCACAACGAGCTAGTCAACTAGAGGCTCACTAGGGACATATTGTGGTCTATGTATTCACACGTGTATTACGATTTCCGGATAATACGCTTATAGCATGAATAAAAGACAATTATCATGAACAAGGAAATATAATAATACTTTTATTATTGCCTCTAGGGCATATTTCCAACAGTCTCCCACTTGCACTAGAGTCAATAATCTAGTTCACATCGCCATGTGATTAACATTGACAGGTCACATCGCCATGTGACCAACATCATCAAATGAGTTCTGGGGTTTGATCAAGTTTTGCTTGTGAGAGAGGTTTTAGTCAACGGGTCTGAACCTTTCAGGTCCGTGTGTGCTTTGCAAATTTCTAGGTCATATTGTAAACGCTGCTTCCACGCTCCACTTGGAGCTATCGCAAATTGTTGCTCCACTATACGTATCCGGTTTGCTACTCAGAGTCACTCGGATAAGTGTTAAAGCTTGCATCGACGTAACCCTTTACGCCGAACTCTTTATCACCTCCATAATCGAGAAACATGTCCTTATTTACTCCAAGGACAATTTTGACCGCTGTCCAATGATCCATTCCTGGATCATTCTTGTACCCCTTGACTGACTCATGGCAAGGCACACTTCCGGTGCGGTACACAGCATAGCATACTGTAGAGCCTATGTATAAAGCATAGGGGACGACCTTCGTCCTTTCTCTCTCTTCTGCCGTGGTCGAGCTTTAAGTCTTAACTTCATACCTTACATGTCAGGCAAGAACTCCTTCTTTGACTGATCCATCTTGAACACCTTCAAGATCATGTTAAGGTATATGCTCATTTGAAAGTACTATTAAGCATTTTGATCTATCTTATAGATCTTGATGCTTAATGTTCAAGTAGCTTAATCCAGGTTTTCCATTAAAAAACACTTTTCAAATAACCCTATATGCTTTCCAGAAATTCTACATCATTTCTGATCAACAATATGTCAATAACATATACTCACCAGAAATTCTATAGTGCTCCCACTCACTTCTTTGGAAATACAAGTTTCTCATAAATTTGTATAAACCCAAAATCTTTGATCATCTTATCAAAGTACATATTTCAACTCCGAGATGCTTACTCCAGTCCTTATAAGGATCGCTGGAGCTAGCATACCTTTTAGCATCCTTAGGATCGACAAAACTTTTCTGATTGTATCACATACAACCTTTCCTTCTTTAAACCGGTAAGGAAACTCATCTTGACATCCATCTGCCAGATTTCATAAATGCAGCTAATGCTAACATGATTCCGACGGACTTAAGCATCGCTACGGATGAGAAAATCTCATCGTAGTCAACTCTTTGAACTTGTGAAAAACTCTTCGCCACAAGTCGAGCTTCATAGACGGTGACATTACCGTCCACGTCCGTCTTCTTCTTAAAGATCCATTTATCTCAATGGCTTGCCGATCATCGGGCAAGTCCACCAAAGTCCATGCTTTGTTCTGATACATGGATCCTATCTCGGATTTCATGGCTTCTAACCATTTGTCGGAATTTGGGCCCACCATTGCTTCTCCATAGCTCGTAGGTTCATTGTTGTCTAGCAACATGACCTTCAAGACAGGATTATTGTACCACTCTAAAGTAGTATGCATCCTTGTCACCCTACGAGGTACGGTAGTGACTTGATCCGAAAACTTCATGATCACTATCATAAGCTTCTACTTCAATTGGTGTAGGCGCCACAGGAACAACTTCCTGTGCCCTGCTACACACTTGTTGAAGTGACGGTTCAATAACCTCATCAAGTCTCCACCATCCTCCCACTCAACTTTTCGAGACAAACTTTTCCTCGAGAAAGGACCCGATTCAAGAAACAATTCCTATTGCTTTCGGATCTGAATTAGGAGGCATACCCAACTGTTTTTGGGTGTCCTATGAAGATGCATTTTATCCGCTTTGGGTTCGAGCTTATCAACCTGAAACTTTTTCACATAAGCGTCGCAGCCCCAAACTTTTAAGAAATGACAGGTTAGGTTTCTCTAAACCATAGTTCATATGGTGTCATCTCAACGGAATTACGTGGTGCCCTATTTAAAGTGAATGTGGTTGTCTCTAATGCCTAACCCATAAACGATAGTGGTAATTCAATAAGAGACATCATGGTACGCACCATATCCAATAGGGTGCAACTATGATGTTCGGACACACCATCACACTATGGTGTTCCAGGCGGTATTAATTGTGAAACAATTTCCACAATGTCTTAATTGTGTGCCAAACTCGTAACTCAGATACTCATCTCTATGATCATATCATAGACATTTCATCCTCTTGTCACGATGATCTTCAACTTCACTCTGAAATTACTTGAACCATTCAATAATTCAGACTTGTGTTTCATCAAGTAAATATACTCAACATCTACTCGAATCATCTGTGAAGTAAGAACATAACGATATTCATCAGATGCCTCAAAGACTCATTGGACTGGACACATCAAAATGTGTTACTTCCAACAAGTTGCTATCTTGTTCCATTTTACTGAAAACGAGGCTTTTTAGTCATCTTGCCCATGTGGTATGATTTGCAAATCTCAAGTGATTCAAAATCAAGTGAGTCCAAACGATCCACCTGCATGGAGTTTCTTCATGCATATACACCAATAGACATGGTTCGCATGTCTCAAACTTTTCAAAAACGAGTGAGTCCAAAGATCCATCAATATGGAGCTTCTTCATGCGTTTTATACCAATATGACTTACATGGCAGTGCCACAAGTAAGTGGTACTATCATTACTATCTTATATCTTTTGGCATGAAAATGTGTATCACTACGATCGAGATTCAATAAACCATTCCTTTAGGTGCAAGACCATTGAAGGTATTATTCAAATAAATAGAGTAACCATTATTCTCCTTAAATGAATAATCAGACAGATAGACATAATCCAATCATGTCTATGCTCAACGCAAACACCAAATCTCGATGGTAGAGGGAGCGCGATGCTTGATCACATCAACCTTGGAAACACTACCAACACACATCGTCACTCACCTTTAGCTAGTCTCCGTTTATTCCGTAGCTTTTATTTCGAGTTACTAACACTTAGCAACCGAACCGGTATCTAATACCCTGGTGCTACTAGGAGTACTAGTAAAGTACACATTAACATAATGTATATCCAATATACTTCTATCGACCTTTCCAGCCTTCTCATCTACCAAGTATCTAGGGTGGTTCCGCTTGATGCCTGTTCCTCTTATTACGTACACTTAGTCTCGGTTTGGGTTCAACCTTGGGTTTCTTCACTAGAGCAGCAGCTGATTTGCCGTTTCATGAAGTATCCCTTCTTGCCCTTGCCCTTCTTGAAACTAGTGGTTTCACCAACCATCAACAATTGATGCTCCTTCTAGATTTCTACTTTCGCGGTGTCAAACATCGCGAATACCTCAAGGATCATCATATCTATCCCTGATATGTTATAGTTCATCACGAAGCTCTAGCAGCTTGGTGGCAATGACTTTGGAGAAACATCACTATCTCATCTGGAAGATTAACTCCCACTCGATTCAAGTGATTGTTGCACTCAGACAATCTGAGCACAAGCTCAACGATTGAGCTTTTCTCCCTTAGTTTGCAGGCTAAGAAAATCGTCGGAGGTCTCATACCTCTTGACATGGGCACGAGCCTGAAATCTCAATTTCAGCCCTCGAAACATCTCATATGTTCTGTGACGTTTCGAAAACGTCTTTGGTGCCTCAACTCTAAACCGTTTATCTGAACTATCACGTAGTTATCAAAACGTGTTTGTCCGATGTTCGCAACATCCACAGACGACGTTTGGGGTTCAGCACACTGAGCGGTGCATTAAGGACATAAGCTTTCTACTGTCCGCATAATCGCCATCACAATTTTCAACTATATTTTCTCTAGGAACATATCTAAACAAGGAACTAAAGCGCGAGCTTATTTACATAATTTGCAAAGATCTTTTGACTATGTTCAGGATAATTAAGTTCATCTTATGAACTCCCACTTAGATAGACATCCCTCTGGTCATCTAAGTGATTACATGATCCAAGTCAACTAGGCCGTGTCCGATCATCACGTGAGACGGACTAGTCATCATCGGTGAACATCTTCATGTTGATCGTATCTACTATACGACTCATGCTCGACCTTTAGGTCTCCGTGTTCCGAGGCCATGTCTGTACATGCTAGGCTCGTCAAGTTAACCCTAAGTGTTTTCGCTGTGTAAAACTGTCTTACACCCGTTGTATGTGAACGTAAGAATCCATCACACCCGATCATCACGTGGTGCTTAGAAGCGACGAACTGTAGCAACGGTGCACAGTCAGGGGAGAACACTTCTTGAAATTTTGTAAGGGATCATCTTATTTACTACCGTCGTCCTAAGTAAACAAGATGCATAAACATGATAAACATCACATGCAATCAAATAGTGACATGATATGGCCAATATCATTTTGCTCCTTTTGATCTCCATCTTCGGGGCTCCATGATCATCATCGTCACCGGCATGACACCATGATCTCCATCATCATGATCTCCATCATCGTGTCTTCACGAAGTTGTCTCGCCAACTATTACTTCTACTACTATGGCTACCGGTTAGCAATAAAGTAAAGTAATTACATGGCGTTGTTCAATGACACGCAGGTCATACAATAAATCAAGACAACTCCTATGGCTCCTGCCGGTTGTCATACTCATCGACATGCAAGTCGTGATTCCTATTACAAGAACATGATCAATCTCATACATCACATATCATTCATCACATTCTTCTTGGCCATATCACATCACATAGCATACCCTGCAAAAACAAGTTAGACGTCCTCTAATTGTTGTTTGCATGTTTTACGTGGCTGCTATGGGTTTCTAGCAAGAACGCTTTCTTACCTCGCAAAACCACAACGTGATATGCCAATTGCTATTTACCCTTCATAAGGACCCTTTTCATCGAATCCGTTCCGACTAAAGTGGGAGAGACGGCACCGCTAGCCACCTTATGCACCAAGTGCATGTCGATCGGTGGAACCTATCTCACGAAGAGTACGTAAGGTCGGTCCGGGCCGCTTCATCCCACAATACCGTTGAAACAAGATTGGACTAGTAACGGTAAGCATATTGAACAAAATCAACGCCCACAACTACTTTGTGTTCTACTCGTGCAAAGAATCTACGCAATAGACCTAGCTCATGATGCCATCTGTTGGGGAACGAGGCGAGAAATTCAAAATTTTCCTCGTGTCACCAAGATCTATCTATGGAGAAACCAGCAACGAGTAGAAAGAGAGTGCATCTACATACCCTTGTAGATCGCTAAGCGAAGCGCTCAAGTGAACGGGGTTGATGGAGTCGCACTGCAGTGATTCAAATCAGCGATGATCAAGTGCGAACGCACGGCACCTCCGCGTTCAACACACGTACAACCCGACGATGTCTCCCACGCCTTGATCCAGCAAGGAGAGAGGGAGAGGTTGAGGAAGACTCTATCCAGCAGCAGCACAACGGCGTGGTGGTGGTGGATGAGTGTGGCAATCCAGCAGGGCTTCGCTAAGCACCACGGGAGAGGAGGAGTACTTGGGAGAGAGGAGAGGGCTGCAACCAAAGGCAGAGATCGAATCACGTGTATTCTATGTCGTCCCATGGGCAGCCCTATGCCTCACTATTTATAGGGGAAGAGGGGGGCTGCGCCCCCTTTAGGGTTTCCCTCCCCAAGGGGTGTGTCCAGCCTCCAGATGGCATCTGGGGTGGCGGCTAAGAGGGGGAGGAGAGGGAGGCGCAGGGAGCATGGGCCTTAGGGCCCATCTGCCCTAGGGTTTGCCCCCTCCCACCCTCCCCTGCGCCTTGGGCCCCTTGTGGGGGGCGCACCAGCCCACCTGGGGCTGGTTCCCTCCCACACATGGCCCACGATCCTCTGGGGTAGGTGGCCCCACTTGGTGGACCCCGGGACCCTCCGGTGGTCCCAGACGCTACCGATAAAACCCAAACTTTTCCGGTGACCAAAACAGGACTTCCCATATATAAATCTTTACCTCCGGACCATTCCGAACTCCTCGTGACGTCCGGGATCTCATCCGGACTCAACAACATTCGGTAACCACATACAAGCTTCCTTTATAACCCTAGCGCCATCGAACCTTAAGTGTGTAGACCCTACGGGTTCGGAGATATGTAGACATGACCGAGACGTTCTCCGGTCAATAGCCAACAGCGGATCTGGATACCCATGTTGGCTCCTACATGTTCCACGATGATCTCATCGGATGAACCACGATGTCAAGGACTCAATCGATCCCGTATACAATTCCCTTTGTCTAGCGGTATTTTACTTGCCCGAGATTCGATCGTCGGTATACCGATACCTTGTTCAATCTCGTTACCGGCGAGTCTCTTTACTCGTTCCGTAACACATCATCCCGTGATCAACCCCTTGGTCACATTGTGCACATTCTGATGATGTCCTACCGAGTGGGCCTAGAGATACCTCTCCGTTTACACGGAGTGACAAATCCCAGTCTTGATCCGTGTCAACCCAAAAGACACTTTCGGAGATACCTGTAATGCACCTTTATAGTCACCCGATTCGTTGTGACGCTTGATACACCCAAAGCACTCCTACGGTATCCGGGAGTTACACGATCTCATGGTCTAAGGAAGAGATACTTGACATTGAAAAAGCTCTAGCAAACGAACTACACGATCTTTGTGCTATGCTTAGGATTGGGTCTTGTCCATCACATCATTCTCCTAATGATGTGATCCCGTTATCAACGACATCCAATGTCCATAGCCAGGAAACCATGACTATCTGTTGATCACAACGAGCTAGTCAACTAGAGGCTCACTAGGGACATATTGTGGTCTATGTATTCACACGTGTATTACGATTTCTGGATAATACAGTTATAGCATGAATAAAAGACAATTATCATGAACAAGGAAATATAATAATACTTTTATTATTGCCTCTAGGGCATATTTCCAACAGTTCGCCCCATCCCGTTAGAGTGTTTTAGTTTACTGCCGTACTGATCATTCCACTCCACGGAATAAGCAGACCGTACCGAGAACATACCATTTTTCGTATAACTCCAAGCAATGAAATATGACATGTTATGTTGCGAAAGAGGGATTTTAAGAATCCGTTCAGCGTCAATGGGCCACATAGTTTGTCTAATCAGGTCCTCATCCCAAATATTGGAAACAGGGTCAATCGGATCAACCACTCTTGATAACAATTGTCCCTCCTAGGAGTCACAATCTTCCTAGTGGCACAATTTGGGATCCATGCATCTTCCCAAATGTTGATGTTATGTCCATTTCCCACTCGCCAAATATAGCCGCGTTTGAGTAGTAATGCCTGCCATAATGCTTTGCTGTGAAGGAAGCACCATGTTTTGGCTTGGAATTCAGCAAATCGCCATCGTGGTAGTACTTGGCCCTTAGAATAGTGGCACACAAGGAATCAGGATTATCAAGGAGACGCCATGCCTGTTTGGCCAGCAGAGCCAGTTGAAACAAAGGATATCACGGAATCCCATTCCTCCTTGGATTTTAGGTACACACATTTTCCACCAGGCCATCCAGTGCATCCTCCTCTGGTTCTCCTCGTCTCCCCACCAGAAATGCGCTATCGCGTCAATGATTCCTTTACAAATTTTTTTAGTTATTTTAAAGACCGGCATTACATAGGTAGGTATGGCTTGGATCACAGCCTTGAGCAGGATCTCCTTCCCCCCGGCAGATAGTAGTTTTTCCTTCCAACCACTAATTTTCCTAACAATACGTTCAATCAGAAATTTAAAGCAGTCTGTTTTATCAACGCCCACATTTGCTAGCAAGCCCAAGTATTTGTCATTCAGGGCCTCCGTCATTATATTGAGCATTGTACACAAGTGTTCTCTGACCTCTACCTTTGTATTGGGGCTAAAGAAAATACTAGACTTTTCCACGCTTACCAGCTGTCCCGATGCCGCACAATATAAATCTAGTGCTGATTTCAGGGCCGCCGCATTATGTTGGTTGGCTTTCATCAAGATCAACGAGTCATCCGCAAAGAGGAGATTAGTTACTGGTGGGGCGTCTCTATAGACTTTAACTCCTGAAATGTTCCCATTCTCCTCAACATGCGAGAGCAAGGCATTCAACCCTTCTGTGCACAGCAAGAATAGGTAAGGTGATAGCGGGTCCCCCTGTCTCAACCCTCTAGTAGGCTTAAAACTCTCACTTTCCTCTGCATTTATCCTTACTTTGTATTCTACTGTTGTGACGCATTGCATAATCAAATTAACCCACTCTCGACGAAAACCCAATTTCAGCATAATCTCCTTCAGAAAAGCCCACTCGACTCTATCGTAGGCTTTGTGCATGTCAAGTTTTATAGCACACAAGCCCTCTCTACCCTCTCTTTTATTCTTGATTGTGTGAAAACATTCGTAGGCCACTAAAATATTATCGGTTATCAATCTTCCTGGTACAAAAGCACTTTGTGTTGGACTAATAATTTCTGGTAGAAGGATCTTCAATCGAGAGGCCACCATTTTTGCAATTATTTTGTATACCACATTACATAAGCTGATCGGCCTAAATTGGGATACCTTTTCCGGTGTGTTAATCTTCGAATCATCATGATTGCAGATCATTCCAACCATCCGGGATAGTACATGTGTTGATTGCTTTCAGAACCTCCTCAATTAGGTCTTCCCCTAGCATGGGCCAGAACCTTTTATAGAAGATAGCGTGGAGTCCATCTGGTCCTGGAGCTTTCAAGTCCCCAATATCAAATAAAGCCTTGCGAACATCTTCTGCGATATAAGGAGCAAGTAGAGCATTGTTCATTTCGTTTGACACTCTCTTACGCACAAGTGATAAAACTTCTTGATTCGGATGCTGAACTTCCGATGTGAAAAGCTTTGTGAAATATTCAGTTATGTGATTCGTCAACTCCTTTTCTTTTAACCATTTTCCAGACTCATCTAATAGTTTCTTTATATTATTCCTTTTTTTCCTAGCCGTGGCAGCATTATGGAAAAAAGACGTATTACGATCCCCGTGCATCAACCAGTTTGCCCGTCCTCTTTGTAACCAGAAAATTTCCTCTTGATCCAAGATATTTTCAATTAGCACAATAATTTCCTTCTGACGGCCTTGAGACTCCATATTTAATGGGCCCCGCCTTAATCTCTCCAATTCTTTTTTTAATTTTCTAATTCTCACCTTTGGTCCCTTTAGAGTTTCCCGGTCCCATGTATGTAGATCGGCATGTATTGCTCTCGTACGATCAGCGAGTGATGGTCCAATCCCGGCAAGTCTTGCTTTCTCCCAAGATGCCTTAACAATTTCAGTAACTGTCTCTTCCTTCAACCACCTCGCCTCAAATTGTTTAACCCGTCCTTATGGTCGTTTAAAAAAAAAATCATCCAAATAATCCGTATCTAGTACGATTGGGCGGTGGTCAGAATGAACATGTTCTTCATTGATAACTGCCGCTCGTGGAAATTTGTTTGCCCCCAACCCTAGCCGCCCCTACTCCTGACCCCCCCCCTTTCCCTTCCTCGCCGCCGCCTGAGGCAGCCGCCGGGCAAGCCCGGGGCGCCAAGGATGGTGGCGGCGGGGCCTCGGTTGCCCTGCTTCTGCGTGGGGACCCCAGATCTGGAGCGGCGCCTCCATTGGCAAGGCACGGCAGGCTAGCAGCCGTGCGGGCGGTGGATCTGGTGTCCCGGCCGCGCGGGTGGCGGGATTCGGTGGTCGTTGGCGGCCGGCGGCGGCTTCTGCGACGGTCGGTGCGCGCGATCTGGCGCCTCCCCCTCCTCCCCTGGTCGGCGTGCGCGCTAGCCTAGTCGGGCCGCACTTCCTCTTGGTCGCTGGTTCTGTACAGGAGGTGCTGCTGGTGGCGGGGATCTAGTTCGGGCGAAATCCCTGGCCGGCCATGACCGGGCGCGCTGGCGGTGACGCCTGAGGGCGCCGTTCCCTTCCTTGGAGGCGTCGGTATGGACTGATCTCCTCACTTCACCTTCCCCTAGTTCTCCCAGGCGCAAGCCCTAACTTTGTTGGGCTGCGGCGGCACTCACGGCGCCGTTCCCTTCTCGAAGGCGCCGCTTTGGAATCTTGGGGTTGGTGGCGCTTGTGGGTGGTGGACGACGGTGGTGGTGCGGCCCGGTCCTAGCATGGATTTACGTCCGTTGCTTGGAGATGGACTCGCGTAGATGGAGGTCATCGGCTGGCGTCATGGTGGCGTCAATGGCGGAGGACCTGCCAAGGCTCGCGTAGGTGGAGGTCGTCGTTTGGCGTCGTGGTGGCGTCGATGGCGGAGGACCTGCCAAGGTTGTCACCTCTCTGCTATGAAAATGGACCAGTGGAAGATGGCGGCGATGACACATGTGAGTGCGTCGGACCGGTTTGAACCCCGGACCCGGCAGATGGCTCGGTCGGGGCCTCCGACTTTAGATGTTAAGCTTATGTGAGAGGTCTGGGTATGTGGCCCAGCTTGCACCCTTCATCATTTGGATAGGAGTAGCGGCAAATGTTGTCAAGATGGCGGATTCAGACATATTGTCGTTCTACTTTGTAAGGTCCTCGAGAATAATTAATAAAATGGCCGCATGCATCTCCCAGATGCAGAGGGCGGGGGTCATCCTTCTTTTCTAAAAAAAGTAGTTAATGAGATGTGGTAACATAATATGTTACTGCAACATGTTGAATAATTAGGCATTTTCCCATTTAGTTTAATCCAGAAAAATAATGGATAAAACATGAATAGCAATATATTGATGAAACTAGAAACTAGCGAAAATTCGTTGAGATTAGTAATGCAATCAAAATCATAAGCAAAATGCATCATATCCATGTCAATTGCTATTAGCAATAAACCAAATGCTAGCCCTAACAGTGAGGATAAGATGGCATACGGTAGCGATGGCGAAGGTGCAGATGTCCCGATCGTCATGTCGCTGAAGAGGTCGTTGACGTCGGGGAAGAAGTCGTCGTTGGGGAACTCGTCGTCAGTGATGTGGTCGTTCGCAGCCACGATGAACAAGACTCCAGCAGTCGCGTAAGGACACTCCCCAAAAATCTGATCGCCCCTCTCCCGTACCGGATCACAAGAGACGGGGTTTCGGAGGCCTGCTGTCTCACTTCCCGATGCACGCCAGGAAGAGAGATGGGAAAGAGATAGGCGGCTCAATGCTTTGGAATGAGACGAAAGGTTGTTGTGCCTCTTTTGAACAACAGAGGATCGACCTCTTATATACGTGAGAAGAGTTAAAACTGGGCCTTCATTAGTAGAAGAGAAACCGGTGCAATAAACACCATTAAACAGACGCACTAAAAACCATTAAGGAGAGAAGAAACGAGTGCACTAAAACTCACATGAAGTGTTCGGTTTCTTCTCCCATTTATGTGTCAATTGTTTCAAGTTTCTTCTCGCGTGATAAAGCAGCGCATACACGTGGCATTGGTCAATTTTCCACACAACCTTGTCATGCATGGATGGGCCACATGAGCCTCTGGGATTTACTTTGAATTATTGGCAGAAAATATGAATTATTATATGGGTTATGCCCAATAATTCCAACAATCCCCCACCAGATCCCAGAGGCACATAAAATTTGCCTACGGTTCCAAAACATTGTTTATATACCAGTGTTTGGGTGGAGACTGTTAAGTTGAACTTTCACCTAGAACTCCACGCTACACTTGTTCACAACTTGAAAAGTGGACTACGCCTTGAACTGCAAGTTTTGTGCAAACAAGTTTCACGTAAAAGCCATGACCGATACTAGACCGCTGAAAACTTTCCCGCGGGTAGGAGCATATACGTTATACTCCGGGGCCTCTTCATGAGTTTATTAGAGAACACCCAACTCTCACAGACAGCGACGTTTAACAGTCTAACTCATATAGGTGTGTTCTTTCTAGATGTTCTGTAGGACAACATCTTTGCCTACCCAAGCCATTCAGAACACATTAAGATAAATATCAGCCTACCATACAGATTAGGAGAGAATTGCATCATAACGGAGTGGATTTTTGTCAAAATAAATATTCTCCTCTCAGTTATCCAATAGTTTGTCTCGCCAATTCTTATTCATGGGATCTCCGATCACAAAGAATGGGTTACCACCATGAACAACTTATGTAGTGGGTCTCAATCCCATCTCCTTCGATGCATTGTCTATCACATTTCGTGATAAACCCTTTGTGAAGGGATCTGCTAGATTCTTCGATGTGTTTATATAGTCCAACGCTATAACTCCGGAGTTTCTCATGAACCTGACAGATTTCAGTCTCCTTCTCACGTGTCTTGATGACTTCTTATTATCTTTAGAACTGTTTACCTTGACGATCACTGTTTGATTGTCACAGTTCATTAGAATAGCTGGTACTGGTTTTTCAACCACCGGCAAGTCCATCAAAAGTTCTCGAAGCCATTCTGCTTCAACTGTTGCCGTGTCTAATGTTGTGAGTTCTGCTTCCATTGTTGACCTTGTTAAGATGGTCTGCTTGCAAGACTTCCAGGAAACAGCAGCACCACCAAGTGTAAACACATAACCACTTGTCGCTTTAAGCTCATCAGCATCAGATATCCAATTTGCATCACTATAACCTTCAAGTACTCTTGGATACCCGGTATAGTGAAGCCCATAACCCGCAGTACCTTTCAGATAGCGCATTATTCTCTCAAGTGCATGCCAATGAACATCTCCCGTGTTTGAAACAAACTGGCTTAGTTTACTCACAGAAAACGAGATGTCAGGCCTCGTAGCACTAGCTAAATACATAAGCGAGCCAATGATTTGAGAATATCTCAATTGATCCTTTGTTTCTCCTTCGTTCTTCCGAATCAAAACACTCGGATCATAAGGTGTCGGAGAAGGTTTGCAATCTGAATATCCAAAGCGATCCAGAATCTTCTCCACATAGTGAGACTGCAAGAGAGTGATCCCACCATCACCACCTCTTAAAAGCTTGATGTTCAAGATAACATCAGCTACTCCAAGGTCTTTCATCTCAAATTTTTGATTCAGAAAATCTTTCACTTCCTTAATGACTTTGAGATTTGTTCCAAATATAAGTATGTCATCAACATACAAACATAATATAACTCCTTCGCCCCCACCATGGCGATAGTACACACATTTGTCGGCTTCGTTTGCAACAAAGCCTGTAGATGTCAAAGTTCTTTCGAACTTACGTGCCATTGCTTAGGTGCTTGTCTCAAACCATACAAAGATTTCAACAACTTACACACTTTTCCTTCATGACCATCTACTACAAAACCATCGGGTTGTTCCATGTAAATTTCCTCCTCCAACTCTCCATTTAGGAAAGCTGTCTTAACATCCATTTGATGGACAAGAAGATTGTGTGAGGCGGCCAATGAGAGTAGTACTCGAATGGTGGTCAATCTGGCCACAGGCGCATAAGTATCAAAGAAATCTTCACCTTCTTTTTGGGTATATCCCTTGGCTACGAGCCGCGCCTTGTACTTTTCAATTGTACCATCAGGCCTAAGTTTTTTCTTAAACACCCACTTACACCCTACAGGTTTACACCCATAAGGACGATCAGTAATCTCCCATGTCCCGTTAGCCATGATAGAATCCATCTCACTACACACAGCTTCTTTCCAGTAGTCAGCATCAGAAGATGCATAAGCTTCTGAAATAGAAGTGGGAGTATCATTCATGAGGTACACAATGAAATCTTCACCAAATGACTTTGCGGTCCTTTGTCTCTTGCTCCTTCTAGGAGCTTCATTGTCATCCTCCTCAAGAATATCTGTGTGTTTTTTTTCTCGGAATGTTCCAATGGAACAGTAGGTCCAGGAGTTGCCTCTGACCTCTGACTAGATGAGCTAGGCATATCCTTCATAGGAAAAATATCCTCAAAGAAAGTCGCATCATTCGACTCCATGATGGTACCAACATTCATGTCAAGTACCTCAGATTTCACCACTAGAAATCTATAGCCAATGCTATGGAAAGCATAACCCAGGAAAATGCAATCAACTGTTTTTGGCCCAAGCTTACGCTTCTTGGTAATTGGTACATTGACCTTCGCCAAACAACCCCAAGTTCGTAAGTAGGAAAGTTTAAGCCTTTTCATTTCCCATTCTTCGAACGGGGTAATCTCTTTATTCTTTGTGGGAACTCTATTTAGGACATGACTTGTAGTCATCAAAGCCCCCCCCCCCCCACCATTCCTTGGAAAGTCCCGCTGTATCTAACATGGCGTTAACCAAATCAGTTAGAGTTCGGTTCTTTCGTTCGGCAACCCCGTTTGACTGGGGGGGGATAGGGAGGTGTCCTCTCATGTATTATACCATGTTCCTCACAAAATAAATTGAACTCATTGGAAAAATAATCTCCACCGCGATCCGACCTAAGCCTATTGATTTTTCGATCGAGTTGATTCTCTGCTTTGGCTTTATAGATTTTAAAGTAGTGCAAAGCCTCATCTTTTGTTTTCAACAAATATATCATGCAATATCTAGTAGAGTCATCGATTAGAGTCATGAAATATCTTTTTCCAACTTTTTTCAACACACCATACATCTCGCAAAGATTTGAATGTATGAGTTCAAGTGGTGCCAAATTCCTCGCCTCAACAGTCGTATGAGACTTGCGAGGTTGCTTTGCTTGTACACAAACTTGGCACTTAGAACCTTTGACAATTGTAAATTTCGGGATTAAACTCAAATTTGCTATCCTCGTCATGACACCAAAGTTAATATGACAAAGTCGTGAATGCCAAACATTTGATTCAGTTTCACTGCAAACATGATTAATGACTTTAGTGCAAAAGTCTGACAAAGATAAGCGGAACAAGCCTCCGCACTCATAGCCTTTCCCAACAAATTGTCCACACTTAGATACTACAACCTTATTTGACTCAAATACCAATTTATAACCATCTCGACACAAACGAGAACCGCTGACGAGATTTTTATTTATAGCAGGGACATGATGCACGTTGTTCAGCCGCACGATCTTTCCCGAAGTAAACTTCAGATCGACCGTACCAACACCATGAACGGAAGCATGTGTCCCATTTCCCATCAGCACGGGTGTAGTTCTTGCGACCTGATAAGAAGAAAACATGTTTATGTCAGAACACACATGTACATTGGCACCGGTGTCAATCCCCCAATCTGGAGAATGACATACTGAAAGAATGGTAGGAAATTTACCATACCTGACATCTTTCATGTCAACATCGCCAATAACAACATTAGCGGTCTTGCTATTATTCTCATTCTGATGCATGTCCCAGCGGTCCTTGCAGGACGAAGCCCAATGTTCTTCACTGCCACATACATGGCACTTTCCTTTCTTCTTATAAGTATCCTTCTTCTTCTTGAAGTTGACAGGTTGTGGGGCTTTGTACTTGCCATCAAATTTTCCTTTGCCCGCATAATTATTTTTGTTCTTGGGTTTGTGGTTTTGGAAATTTCTCTTTTGTACCAAATTGGCACTAGTATTCCCCTCATAGAAACGAGCACGTGTGTCTTTTGCCCTCGCCTTCTCTTCCACATCAAGAGTGCCAATTAGATTGACAACAGTAAATTCTTGCCTCTTATGCTTCAGAGAGGTAGCAAAGTTCCTCCATGAAGGTGGAAGCTTGGCAATGATGCCTTCGGCAATGAATTTGTCCGGTAACACACAATTGAGATGCTCAAGTTCTTTAGTGAGCGACTGAATCTCATGAGCCTGCTCAACAACGGAGCAATCATCAGTCATCTTGTAGTCATGGTACTGTTCCATGATATACAACTCACTTCCTGCATCCGCGACTCCAAACTTGGCTTCGAGCGCATCCCACATATCTTTACCGACCATAATGGTCATGAATGGATCAACAATCTTGTCGCCAAGAACACTCAAGACAGCACCTCTGAAGAGGGTGTCTGTAGCCTGGAAAGCTTGCTCCTGCTCAGCAGTCAGCTCTCCCTCTGGCTTGCCTTTAGAGGCGTGAAAACAGTTCATGGTGGTAAGCTAAAGAACTGCCCTCGCACGCCACCTCTTATAGTTCACGCCCTCAAATGGTGCGGGCTTGAGAGTTGTAGCAAAAGCAATAGGAGAAAATTGCCTACACATATCAGGTTTTTGGATTGTTGAATAATTAGGCATTTTCCCGTTTAGTTTAATCCAGAAAAATAATGGATAAAACATGATTAGCAATATATTGATGAAACTAGAAACTAGCAACAATTCGTTGAGATTAGTAATGCAATCAAAATCATAAGCAAAATGCATCATATCCATGTCAATTGCTATTAGCAATAAACCAAATGCTAGCCCTAACAGTGAGGATAAGATGGCATACGACGCAGTAGCAGAAGGTGCAGATGTCCCGATCGTCATGTCGCTGAAGAGGTCGTTGACGTCGGGGAAGAAGTCGTCGTTGGGGAACTCGTCGTCGGTGATGTGGTCGTTCGCAGCCACGATGAACAAGACTCCAGCAGTCGCGTAAGGACGCTCCCCAAAAATCTGATCGCCCCTCTCCCGTACCAGATCACAAGAGACGGGGTTTCGAAGGCCTGCTGTCTCACTTCCCGATGCATGCCAGGAAGAGAGATGGGAAAGAGATAGGCGGCTCAATGCTTTGGAATGAGACGAAAGGTTGTTGTGCCTCTTTTGAACAACAGAGGAGCGACCTCTTATATACGTGAGAAGAGTTGAAACTGGGCCTTCATTAGTAGAAGAGAAACCGGTGTAATAAACACCATTAAACAGACGCATTAAAAACCATTAAGGAGAGAAGAAACGAGTGCACTAAAACTCACACGAAGTGTTCTGTTTCTTCTCCCATTTATGCGTCAATTGTTTCAACTTTCTTCTCGCGTGATAAAGCAGCGCATACACGTGCATTGGTCAATTTTCCACACAACCTTGTCATGCATGGATGGGCCACATGAGCCTCTGGGATTTACTTTGAATTATTGGCAGAAAATATGAATTATTATATGGGTTATGCCCAATAATTCCAACACAACATAGCGCTTCTCAAGACAAGATAAGTAAGCTAATAAATAAGACCATCTATGACACTATTACTATATTATTTTATATTATAAAAAAAGTAACTTAGACTAATGTCATATGCGTGACACTAGTATAAATTACTCTCCACTATAACCTGCCTTAGTAGCATCAAGGCGAGGCAATCAGCATGGTGGAGGACGTGGAAGGGACGGGATTGGGATAGACCGACTGACCAAGTGTGTTCTGACTTCTGAGCTTCCGACAAAGACAAAGAGAACAACGCTTAATTACCGTCGGAAAGTGAGTTAGATCGATCGGGCGATCGTAGGCATCAGTTGTTTCCCTGTTCTTACAAATATATGTTACTTCCTCTGTCACGGTTTAGAAGGCACAGTTAAATTTGCGTGTGTTTCCATAATAGACAAGGTTTAGGCCGCATTGCATTTATTTCTAGTAGCTAATTAGTACTCAGGAGTACTATTTTTATATGCATGCGTAGTGTGAATGCTATTTTTTAGCCCATCTCACAACCAATAGATAACCACCTAGGTCCCAGAGAATTTCCAAGCGCGCCTTCTAAACCGTGACGGAGGGAGTACTAATGTTTATTAAAACATACCAGGGTGAAAGCAAATACTCCGCCGTCCCATAATATAAGAGCAAAAACGTAATATATTATGGGACGGGGAGAGTATCTTTTAACAAAAATTGTGATGAAAATAATTTAGTCGCTCGCTCGAGCGATGATGCATGCTAGCATTCATATTTGGGGAGTCATGCGCAGCTCACGCCTAACTTTTTATCTCTTTCAGTTCCCTCTACCTGGAGGGGTGGCGTCCTCCTAGAAAATAGCCAAAATAATATTCACTAGGTGCTAAATACATCCATTTGAGCAACAAGTAATTTGAAACAGAGGTTTGTCAAATACTATATTTGTAGCTACCATAGAATTTTTGTAATTTTTTTTATATTCCATGGAAATTTATTTCATAAGTCCATGGCAAATTTA
Source organism: Aegilops speltoides (assembly GCA_021437245.1). Lineage (NCBI taxonomy): Eukaryota > Viridiplantae > Streptophyta > Magnoliopsida > Poales > Poaceae > Aegilops > Aegilops speltoides. The sequence continues at coordinate 862,089 of CM038145.1, read as the reverse complement.
TTACATATAGCTTTGTATTTGTTATAGTCCATGGCAATTTATTAATAAGTCCATCGTAAATTTAGTACATATAGCATGGCAAATAATTTGTATATAAGAGGGCATATTTTGTTGATCATACTATGGAAAATTATTTTGTGTATGTTCCATGGCAATTTTCATATTATGTAGACGGATTTTTTTTCATTGTGTCATGAACTAGAATTTTTTTTGCCAAAAAATTATTTTGCGACATGAATTAGCAAGCTTTTGCAAATCTATGTATGTATTTAAAAAAATTATATGTGTTTCTGCGATGTGTTTTTTTTCTTTGGACTATTTTTTGTTCTTAGCATATGGATGACGCTGGGAAGGGAAAGGCTCAATAAAAGGCCTGCCAGCTATCGAGTCGCTGGTTCGAACCTTCCCTAGCAACCATTTTGTTCGCTGCACCTCCTCCTCCCAGCTGACGTTCCCCAATTATTTGGGTCCTAAATTCAACCCCGCCTGCCATCACCTTGCAGTTTGCCGGCAGGGTGAGCGTGAATGCGACACTAGCGTCAATGTTGCATGCAGCGACTCCGAGTGGAAGGATGCCACTCGGCATATGGTATGACTCGACGATGTCGTAGGTGCTCTCATTGTTCGTCGAGGTGTTGATCTCCGGCAAGAGGAAGCAAACGGTGTCTATGCTAAAATCGACAGATCTCGAGTAGGGGGTCCCAAGTTTGGTGATCTGAGCTAGATGGTAACAGGAGAAAGTAGGGACACATTTCTTAACCAGGTCCAGGCCCTCTCGAAGAGGTAAAACCCCACGTCCTGCTTTTGATATATTGATTGTGATGGGGTTGCGTCCAGCATAGTTTTTGGTTTCTTTGCTAGTTGCTTCTTTTGGTGCTCATGACGAGCAAACCGCTCATCGGTTCTAGAGCTCTTGCTGCATCGACGTGTACGCCTTTCATTAGCGGAATCGAGCAGATCTTTGATCGAATGTTTCTATTCTTTTTTTCTAGCCAGGTGTCTTCCCTAAGACAGTATCTTGATACTATGTCTGGTAGCTCAGCAAACATTTTGAACCGGCTCCGTGCGAAGACATTATGGATGCCTTCATTATGACAATTATAACGGAACGCCCAAATAGCTTCTGTATCGCAGCAATCTAGGATCTTATTTTTTAAGAACAAGAATCTCATCCAAAATTGCCGAATGGTTTCTCTAGGCTTCTGTTTAACATAGGCCAAATCCCAGACGTCCATTGGTCCCGAACCCTCGAGACAATATGCAACATGGGGGGAGAGCAAATCCGAATCCGGATCGATTTGACATCGTCCTGCTGATGCAAGGGTGGCTCAAGGGGACCCTTGGGACGGTTGCGCAGCGACGTGTTCGAGATCATCTTGAGAGCTCGGATGCAATCTCCAAGCTCGATTCGATCGGCTGCTGCCGCTGTTTTCTAAGGAGTGACCCATCGGTTCCTCGGCCACGACCACTGGACCGTCCTCGGCCGGATCCGAGGATGATCCACAAATTTCTTAGGTGGTACTATCAAAAGGGCCCCTGCGTTGCAACGGGAGTAAAAAAATCATAATCTCCAATAGCCATGACCACATTTTGCTACATCACCGAGATACAATATCACTCTCAATTTCACGAAATCATGAACAATTTTAGAAATCATGAACATTTTTTAAACTCATGCATATACTTGAAATCGTGAACATTGTTCAAATCCGTGAACACTTCTACAAAATTTTGAACATTTTCTAAAATCAAGATCATTTTTAAAATTCATAACCATTTTATACTGTTTGAAAAAAATGTTAAAAACTATGAACATTTTTTAAAACAATTTTATTGGGTCGGTGATTTTTTCTAGAATCGACGGACAATTTCTTTGTAAATTGGTGGAACAATTTTTGAAATTCAAGAACATTTTTCTGATTTAACGATTTTTTTGTTTAATGAACAGTTTTTGAAATGCATGATCATTTTTTGATTCAGTGAACATTTTATAAATGAATAAACTATTTTTAAGTCACAAAAGTTTATTAATTTTCAAGATATTTTTCATTCATGAACATTTTTGAATTCCGTAATTTTCTTCAATTTCATTAACATTTTCAAATACAAGGACTTTCTCGAAAATCAAGAACATTTTTTAATTTCCGAACATTTTTTTCAACATTTCAAACATCTTTTGAATAAGAAAACATATTTTTACAAAATCACGAACTATTTATTGAATCCACACAAATTTTATTTGAAAATTCTCAATTTTTTTATATTTTGGAACTTTTTTCAAGTCCCAAATTATTGAAAGTATAAAAAAAATGAAAAAGACAAAGAGAAAATAAAAAACGACATATAAAAAACAGGCCACCCGGATATGGGCCGGCCCAACCTGGCGTGTTGTGTCTTCTCCCGGCAAGCAGAGTAGGAGTTCCCTACTGCATGGGCCGGCCCAAGCGGGGTATTCCCCAGTGTGAAACATTTTTTATCACTGGCATTGGTGCATAATATTTTGCAACTTTGGTGGCAATTTTCATGATGTACCAGAAGCAATAAAACATTTATCATTAGGTAGTTATAGATATAAGTTTAACTAGCAAAACGGCCCGTGCGTTGCAACGGGTGGAAATAAATTCATAATCTCCAATATCCAAGACCGTATTTTGCTGCATCACCGAGATACACTATCACTCTTATTTTCGTGAAAACTTCAAAAAATAAAAAATCGTGAACATTTTTCTACTCATGTACGTTTATACAGATTTTCAAACATCTTCTAAAATCATGAACATTTTCTAAATTAATGAATATTTTATACAATTTGTAAAAAATGAACATTTTTAAAACATTTTTCTTGAATAGGCGAATATTTCTAGAGTTGCCGAACATTATTTTGGAAATTGGTGGAACAAATTTAGAAATTCACTCATATTTTTTGATTGAACGAACATTTTTGAAATGCATGACAATTTTTTGAATCTGTGAACATATGAATCAATAAACTATTTTATAAGTCACGAATATTTTTTGCATTTTTAGATATTTTTCAATTCATGAACATTTTTATGAATTGGCAAAATTTGCTCAATTTCATTAACATATTTTAATACACAAACTTTTTGAAAAAAATCATGAACATTTTTTGATTTCATGATCATTTGTTTCCAAAATTGCACACATTTGTTAAAAATCGGAACATTTTCTGAATCCACAAACCGTTATGAATTATTAAACATTCTATTTAAGACCTCATGGGACGCCCTCGCCGACCGCTATCTCGCAACGCTGCGAGTTCGTCCTCCCGCGCCCTGCCCATCGATTACGCGACGACACGGTCTTTGATTTCCAAGTCAAGAACATTCTGGGCTGACTTGAAGACTTGAACATCGACGTGCCGGAGGATGACAGCAAGCACGCCAGCGTAGCATGCCGCCACCGCTGTAATTAGTTTTTTGAATTTAATATTGTATCTCGACACTGTATCTCGATTGTATGAATGTAAATCACAGTGTGACTGAATGAAACCTATGGTTTGAACAAACTTGTGTTTTTCTCTCTGAATGCACAAACTTACCAAAGGAACATTTTTTAAAAAACATCAATGTTTTCTGTAAATAAAATACTCATCGCAAACGTTCTAGATAGAACACCCGTATGCAAAGCGAGAGTTATGGTTCCTTCCCAGTAAGGCAAAAATAAATGAGAGAAAAAAATAGAATGGGCAATGTTACTATCATTTTTCACACTTGTGCTTCAAAGTAGCACAATGTTTTCCATATAGAGAGTCTCTTATGCTTTCACTTTCATATAACTAGTGGGATTTTTCATTATAGTATTTGGCTTGTATATTTCAATGATGGGCTTCCTCAGATGCTCGAGGTCTTTATGAGCAAGCAAGTTGGATGCACACCCATTTAATTCTCTTTTAAGCTTTCATACACTTATAGCTCTTAGTAAATTTATTGCATGGTAATCCTTACGCATTGCATTGACATCAATTGATGGGCATCTTCATAGCCCATTGATTAACCTCGTCGATATGAGACTTTCTCCTTTTTTGTCTTCTCCATATCAACCTTGATACGTCCATTTTGCATCATGCTTTTATATCGATATTTATTGCATTATGGGCTATTATTACACATTATGTCACAATACTTATGTCTATTCTCTCTTATTTTACAAGGTTTACATAAGGAGGGAGAATGCCGGCAACTAGAATTCTAGGCTGGAAAATGAGCAAATATTAGAGACCTATTCTGCACAACTCCAAAAGTCCTGAAACTCCATGAAAGTTATTTTTGGAAATAATAAAAAATATTGAGCGGAAGAAATACGTCAGGGGGGCCACCACCTGCCCACGAGGGTGGGGGGTGCGCCATACCCCCCAGGGCGCGCCCCCTGCCTCGTGGGCCCCCTGTTGGCTCTCCGGTGGCCATCTTCTGCTATATGAGGTCTTTCGTCCGAAGAAAAATCATAAGCAACCTTTCGGGACGAGACTCCGCCGCCACGAGGCGGAACCTTCGCAGAACCAATCTAGAGCTCCGGCAGAGCTGTTCTGCCGGGGACACTTCCCTTCGGGAGGGGAAAATCATCGCCATCGTCATCACCAATGCTCCTCTCATTGGGAGAGGGCAATCTCCATCAAAATCTTCACCAGCACCATCTCCTCTCAAACCCTAGTTCATCTCTTGTATCCAATTCTTGTCTAAGTCCGGGATTGGTACTAGTAGGTTGCTAATAGTGTTGATTACTCCTTGTAGTTGATGCTAGTTGGTTTATTTGGTGGAAGATCATATGTTCAGATCCTATATGCATATTAATACCCCTCTGATTATGAACATGAATATGCTTTGTGAGTAGTTACGTTTGTTCCTGAGGACATGGGAGAAGTCTTGCTATTAGTAGTCATGTGAATTTGGTATTCGTTTGATATTTTGATGAGATGCATGTTGTCTATCCTCTAGTGGTGTTATGTGAACGTCGACTACATAACACTTCACCATTATTTGGGCCTAGAGGAAGGCATTGGGAAGTAATAAGTAGATGATGGGTTGCTAGAGTGACAGAAGCTTAAACCCTAGTTTATGCGTTGCTTCGTAAGGGGCTGATTTGGAACATATGTTTCATGCTATGGTTAGGTTTACCTTAATACTTTTGTTGTAGTTGCGGATGCTTGCGATAGAGGTTAATCATAAGTGGGATGCTTGTTCAAGTAAGAAAAGCACCCAAGCACTGGTCCACCCACATATCAAATTATCAAAGTACCGAACGTGAATCATATGAACGTGATGAAAACTAGCTTGACGATAATTCTCATGTGTCCTCGGGAGCGCTTTTCTCTATATAAGAGTTTGTCCAGCCTTGTCCTTTGCTACAAAAAGGATTGGGCCACCTTGCTGCACTTTATTTACTTTTGTTACTTGTTGCTCGTTACCAATTATCTTATCACAAAACTATCTGTTACCTACTATTTCAGTGCTTGCAGAGAATACCTTGCTGAAAACCGCTTATCATTTCCTTCAGCTCCTCGTTGGGTTCGACAATCTTACTTATTGAAAGGACTACGATAGATCCACTATACTTGTGGGTCATCAAGACTCTTTTCTGGCGCCGTTGCCGGGGAGTGAAGCGCCTTTGGTAGATGGAATTTGGTAAGGAAAAATTTATATAGTGTGCTGAAATTTACTGTCACTTGTTATTATGGAAAGTAATCCTCTGAGGGGCTTGTTCGGGGTATCTTCACCCCGACCAGTAGAGCAAAGAGTTGCTCCTCAACCTACTGAACCTATTGCAAATGAAAATGAAAATGAAAATGTTCCCTTTGAAGTTCCTTCGGGTATGTTAGAAAACCTGCTAGCTAATCCTTTTGCAGGAGATGGAACAAAGCATCCTGATGAGCACCTAATATATGTGGATAAAGTTTGTGGATTATTTAAGCTTGCAGGTATACCCGATGATGTTGTTAAGAAGAAGGTCTTCCCTTTATCTTTGAAGGGAGATGCATCGACATGGTATAGGCTATGTGATGATGCGGGATCATGGAACTACAAACGATTGAAATTGGAATTTCATCAGAAATTTTATCCTATGCATCTTGTTCATCGTGATCGCAATTATATATATAATTTTTGGCCTCACGAAGGAGAAAGCATCGCTCAAGCTTGGGGGAGGCTTAAATCAATGTTATATTCAAGAGAAATAATTCCTCAAAGTTTTAATGCTCATCTTTGTCGAAATAATCAATGCATGCTCGATACTTCTTGTGATGGCTCTTTTATGATGAAGACTATTGAATTCAAATGGAATTTATTGGATAGAATTAAACGTAACTCTGAAGATTGGGATCTCGACGAAGGTAAGGAGTCAGGTATGACACCTAAGTTGGATTGTGTTAAATCTTTTATGGATACCGATGTTTTTCGTAAATTTAGCACTAAATGTGGACTTGACTCTGAGATAGTAGCTTCTTTCTGTGAATCTTTTGCTACTTATGTTGATCTCCCCAAGGAGAAGTGGTTTAAATATCATCCTCCCATAGAAGTAAAAGTAGTTGCACCTATTAAAGTTGAAGAAAAGACTATCACTTATAATGATCCTATTGTTCCTACTTCTTATGTTGAGAAACCACCTTTCCCTGTTAGGATAAAGGATCATGCTAAAGCTTCAACTGTGGTTCGTAAAAGCAATATTAGAACTTATACACCTCCTGAGCAAGTTAAAGTTGAACCTAATATTGCTATTGTTAAAGATCTCTTGGCTGGTAATATTGATGGGCATGTTATTTATTTCTGCGGTGAAACTGCTAGAATTGCCAAACCTTGTGCTAAAGATAAACATAGACCTGTGGTAGGCGTGCCTGTTATTTCTGTTAAAATGGGAGATCATTGTTATCATGGCTTATGTGATATGGGTTCTAGTGTTAGTGCAATACCTTATGACTTATACAAAGAAATTATGCATGATATTGCACCTGCTGAGATAGAAGATATTGATGTCACAATTAAACTTGCCAATAGAGATACTATTTCACCAATGGGAATTGTTAGAGATGTTGAAGTCTTGTGTGGGAAAACTAAATATCCTGCTGATTTTCTTGTTCTTGGTTCCCCACAAGATAGATTTTGTCCCATTATATTTGGTAGACCCTTCTTGAACACCGTTAATGCTAGGATAGACTGCGAAAAGAATGTTGTTACTATTGGTTTGGGTGATATGTCTCATGAGTTTAATTTCTCTAAATTTAGTAGACAACACCGTGAAGAGGAATACCTAGTAAGGATGAAATCATTGGTCTTGCTTCTATTGCAGTGCCTCCTAGTGATCCTTTAGAATAATATTTGCTAGACCATGAAAATGATATGTTTATGAATGAAAGAAGGGATATAGATGAAGTATTCTTTAAACAGGAACCTATCCTGAAACACAATGTGCCTGTTGAAATCCTAGGGGATCCTCCTCACCCAAGGGTGATCCCGTGTTTGAGCTAAAACCGTTACCTGATACTCTTAAATATGCTAATCTTGATGAGAAAAAGATATATCCTGTTATTATTAGTGCTAACCTTTCAAAGCATGAAGAAGAGAGGTTATTGAAAACTCTGAAGAAGCACCGTGCTGCTATTGGATATACTCTTGATGATCTTAAGGGCATTAGTCCCACTCTATGTCAACATAAAATAAATTTGGAGGAAGATGCCAAACCAGTTCGTGATCATCAACGACGGTTGAATCCTAAAATGAAAGAAGTGGTAAGAAAGGAAATACTAAAGCTCCTTGAGGCAGGTATAATTTATCCTGTTGCTGATAGTCAGTGGGTAAGTCTTGTCCATTGCATCCCTAAGAAAGGAGGTATTACTGTCGTCCCTAATGATAAAGATGAATTGATTCCACAAAGAATTATTACAGGTTATAGGATGGTAATTGATTTCCGCAAATTAAATAAAGCTACTAAAAAGGATATTACCCCTTACCTTTTATCGATCAAATGCTAGAAAGATTATGCAAACATACACATTTTTGCTTTCTAGATGGTTATTCTGGTTTCTCTCAAATACATGTGTCAGCCAGTGATCAATCAAAGACTACTTTTACTTGCCCTTTTGGTACTTTTGCTTATAGACATATGCCTTTTGGTTTATGTAATGCACCTGCTACCTTTCAAAGATGCATGATGGCTATATTCTCTGACTTTTGTGAAAAGATTTGTGAGGTTTTCATGGACGATTTCTCCGTCTATGGATCCTCTTTTGATGATTGCTTGAGCAACCTTGATCGAGTTTTGCAGAGATGTGAAGAAACTAATCTTGTCTTGAATTGGGAAAAGTGCCACTTTATGGTTAATGAAGGTATTGTCTTGGGGCATAAAGTTTCTGAAAAGAGGTATTGAAGTTGATAAAGCCAAGGTTGATGCTATTGAAAAGATGCCATGTCCCAAGGACATCAAAGGTATAAGAAGCTTCCTTGGTCATGCCGGTTTTTATAGGAGGTTCATTAAGGACTTCTCCAAAAAAAACGGCCTCTAACTAATTTATTACAAAAAGATATACCATTTGTATTTGATGATGATTGTGTAGAAGCATTTGAAATACTTAAGAAAGCATTGATCTCTACACCTATTGTTCAGCCACCTGATTGGATTTTACCCTTTGAAATTATGTGTGATGCTAGTGATTATGCTGTAGGTGTTGTTCTAGGGCAAAGAGATGATAAGAAATTAAATGTTATTCAATATGCTAGTAAAACTCTAGATAATGCTAAAAGAAATTATGCTACTACTGAAAAAGAATTCTTAGCAGTTGTATTTGCTTGTGATAAGTTCAGACCTTATATTGTTGATTCTAAAGTAACTATTCACACAGATCATGCTGCTATTAAATATCTTATGGAAAAGAAAGATGCTAATCCTAGACTTATTAGATGGGTTCTCTTGCTACAAGAATTTGATTTGCATATTGTTGATAGAAAGGGAGCTGAGAACCCCATTGCAGACAACTTGTCTAGGTTAGAAAATGTTCTTGATGACCCACTACCTATTAATGATAGCTTTCCTGATGAGCAACTAAATGTCATAAATGCTTCTCGTACTACTAGACATTGTGTACCTGAGCATGAACAGGAACAGATCCTACGCAAGTGTCACTCCGAAGCTTATGGAGGACACCACGCTGGAGATAGAACTGCACATAAGGTATTGCAATCCAGTTTTTATTAGCCTACTCTCTTCAAGGATGCCCGTAAGTTTGTCCTATCTTATGATGAATGCCAAAGAATTGGTAATATTAGTAGACGTCAAGAAATGCCTATGAATTATTCACTTGTTATTGAACCATTTGATGGTTGGGGATTTGATTATATGGGACCTTTTCCTGCCTCTAATGGATACACACATATTTTAGTTGCTGTTGATTACATTACTAAGTGGGTAGAAGCTATTCCAACTAGTAGTGTTGATCATAACACCTCTATTAAGATGCTTAAAGAAGTTATTTTCCCGAGGTTTGGAGTCCCTAGATATTTAATGACTAATGGTGGGTCACATTTTATTCATGGTGCTTTCCGAAAAATGCTTGCTAAATATGATGTTAATCATAGAATTGCATCTCCTTATCACCCGCAGTCTAGTGGTCAAGTAGAATTGAGTAACAGAGAGCTCAAATTAATTTTGCAAAAGACTGTTAATAGATCTAGAAAGAATTGGTCCGAGAAACTTGATGATGCATTATGGGCATATAGAACTGCATATAAAAATCCTATGGGTATGTCTCCGTATAAAATGGTTTATGGAAAAGCATGTCACTTACCTCTCGAACTAGAACATAAGGCATATTGGACTATTAAAGAGCTCAATTATGATTTCAAACTTGCCGGTGAGAAGAGGTTAGTTGATATTAGCTCACTTGATGAATGGAGAACCCAAGCTTATGAAAATGCCAAGTTGTTTAAAGAAAAAGTTAAAATATGGCCTGACAAAGGATATAAAGGCGTGAGTTTAACGTAGGTGATTATGTATTTCTATACAACTCTCGTTTAAGATTTTTTGTAGGAAAACTTCTCTCTAAATGGGAAGGCCCTTACGTTATCGAGGAGGTCTATCGTTCCGGTGCCATAAAAATCAACAACTTCGAAGGCACAAATCCAAAGGTGGTGAACGGTCAAAGAATTAAACATTATATCTCAGGTAATCCCATAAATGTTGAAACCAATGTTGTTGAAACCGTAACCCCGGAGGAATACATAAGGGACACTTTCCGGAACGTTTCAGACTCCGAAAAGGAATAGGTATGTGGTACGGTAAGTAAACCGACTCCAAAACAGTTTTTAAGGCAATATTTCTCCGTTTTGGAATATTTAGAAAAATAGAAAAATAAGAGGCAGTCCGGGAAGGACACAAGGCCTCCACGAGGGTGGAGGGCGCGCCCCCCTACCTCGTGGGCACCTCGTGTGCTCTCCGGACTCCGTTTTCTTGCACGATACATATTTTGGTCGGTAAAAATTCATTATATAACCTCCCGAAGGTTTTAACCACCGTATCACGCAATTATCCTCTGTTCTTGTTTCGAGTTGTCCTGCTGCAGATTAGAGCAACATGTCGTCCCAGGATTCGGAAGGAGAAAGCTATGTGGATGATTACCTTGCAGATCCTAAGGTCTATGGAGATGTGGAGCATTGTGGTTGGACTACGGAGGAAGAAGAAGAAGACTATGAACCCAAGAGGAAGGAAGAGACGAGCTCAGATGAAGATGAAGCCCCATTACCTCAACCTGGGGACATGCATGTGGAGTTCAAAAAGTCAAGCCTCCCTGATAAAGCAAAGAAACCTAAGATCGATTTTATCCCTTTTCGTCTCTTGCAGGAAAACAAACAGGAACTATGCAAAAAGATATTAATCCTGGGGCAGGAGATTGACGAGTTGAGGGATCAAAATTCTGTCCTCAAGCGCAAATTAAGGAAGAAGCCTACGCCATCAACCAAATAATCATCCTCTTCACCAACAACAAAGGAGATATAATCACATGGGTATGGGCACTCCCCTTGGCAACTGCCAAGCTTGGGGGAGATGCCCCAGTATCGCATCACAACCACATCTCCTATCTTTACTATTTGTCTTAGTTCGATCCTATTAGTAGTATCTTGATCTAGTAGAATAAAGTTATGGCATGATCTAGTTTTGAGTTTTGCTTTATGATCCCTCTATGTAATTGAGTCCGTGAGCTATATAGTAAAGATTAGTGTTGAGTCAAGGGCTTGATTCTTTTGCCATGATCTTGAGTGAATAAAAAAAGGGAGAGAGAAAAATAATAATAAAAAAGAAATAAAGAGTTCATATTGATCTTATTGAGAGTAATGACTTCACATAGAAAGAGTATGATGATTAAAAGTTGTTGAGAGTTGACAAACATAGCTTTGGTCATCGTTGCAATTAATAGGAAGTAACAAAGAAAGAGAGGTATCACATATAAACACACTATGTTGACATCTTTTATGATTGGGAGCACTCATTAAAATATGACATGCTAAAGAGTTGATGTTGGACAAGGAAGACAACGTAATGGGTTATGTTTTCTTATATCTGAGATAAAGTATATTGTCATGGATCATCAAACATGTTGAGCTTGCCTTTCCCCCTCATGCTAGCCAAATTCTTAGCACCAAGTAGAGATACTACTTGTGCTTCCAAAAACCCTTAAACCAGTTTTGCCATGAGAGTCCATCATATCTACCTATGGATTGAGTAAGATCCTTCAAGTAAGTTGTCATCGGTGCAAGCAATAAAAATTGCTCTCTAAATATGTATGATTGATTGGTGTGGAGGAAATAAGCTTTATACGATCTTGTGATGTGGAAGAAATAAAAGCGACGGACTGCATAATAAAGGTTCATATCACAAGTGGCAATATAAAGTGACGTTCTTTCGCATTAATATTTTGTGCATCCAACCATAAAAGCGCATGGCAACCTCTGCTTCCCTCTGCGAAGGGCCTATCTGTTACTATTATCTTCTACCTTATGCAAGAGTCATGGTGATCTTCGCCTTTCCTTTTTATTTTATCCTTTGGCAAGCACAGGGTGTTGGAAAGATCCAGATAGATATATCTAATTGGATATGGATTAGCATGAACTATTATCATTGACATTACCCTTGAGGTAAAAGGTTGGGAGGCGAAACTATAAGCCCCTATCTTTCTCTGTGTCCGGTTAAAACTCTGTAACCATAAGTATTGCGTGAGTGTTAGCAATTATGAAAGACTAAATGATAGTTGAGTATGTGGACTTGCTAGAAAGCTCTGACATAGACTCTTTCTGATGTTATGATAAATTGCAATTGCTTCAATGACTAAGATTATAGTTTGTTGGTTCTCAATAAAATTATTCGTACTTTTGCATTGTGAATAGATTATTACTTGAGCATAAGAAATCATATGACAATATCCATCTATGTTGCTGTTATAAGAATAATCATGATGCCCTCATGTCCGTATTTTATTTTATCGACACCTCTACCTCTAAACATGTGGACATATTTATCGTTATCGGCTTCCGCTTGAGGACAAGCGAGGTCTAAGCTTGGGGGAGTTGATACGTCCTTGCATCATGCTTTTATATCAATATTTATTGCATTATGGGCTGTTCTTACACGTTATGTCACAATACTTATGTCTATTCTCTCTTATTTTACAAGGTTTACATAAGGAGGGAGAATGCCGGCAGCTGGAATTCTGGGCTGGAAAAGGAGCAAATATTAGAGACATATTCTGCACAACTTCAAAAGTCCTGAAACTCCACGAAAGTTATTTTTGGAAATAATAAAGAGCGGAAGAAATACATCAGAGGGGCCACCACCTGCCCGCGAGGGTGGGGGCGCGCCCTACCCCCAGGGCGCGCCCCCCTGCCTCGTGGGCCCCCTGTTGGCTCTCCGGTGGCCATCTTCTGCTATATGAGGTCTTTCGTCCGAAGAAGAATCATAAGCAACATTTCAGGACGAGACTCCGCCGCCACGAGGCGGAACCTTGGCGGAACCAATCTAGAGCTCCGGCAGAGCTATTCTGTCGGGGACACTTCCCTCCGGGAGGGGGAAATCATCGGCATCGTCATCACCAATGCTCCTCTCATCGGGAGATGGCAACCTCCATCAACATCTTCACCAGCACAATCTCCTCTCAAACCCTAGTTCATCTCTTGTATCCAATTCTTGTCTCTAAGTCCGGGATTGGTACTAGTAGGTTGCTAGTAGTGTTGATTACTCCTTGTAGTTGATGCTAGTTGGTTTATTTGGTGGAAGATCATATGTTCAGATCCTATATGCATATTAATACCCCTCTGATTATGAACATGAATATGCTTTGTGAGTAGTTACATTTGTTCCTGAGGACATGGGAGAAGTCTTGCTATTAGTAGTCATGTGAATTTGGTATTCGTTCGATATTTTGATGAGATGTATGTTGTCTATCCTCTAGTGGTGTTATGTGAACGTCGACTACATTCACCATTATTTGGGCCTAGAGGAAGGCATTGGGAAGTAATAAGTAGATGATGGGTTGCTAGAGTGACAGAAGCTTAAACCCTAGTTTATGCGTTGCTTCGTAAGGGGCTGATTTGGATCCATATGTTTCATGCTATGTGTTGGGGATATTACCACTAGGTGTAAACCGGCCAGCCTGGGCCGGGTTAACTCCGTTAGTGGTATAAGCAGAGAAAGGCCCAAGGCCTGTAGTCGGTTTAGAACTTGTAGCCGTAAAACGGCCTGATGTATAACTTGTATTGTAAGTTAGGAATAGAGAGATACCAACCGGGATACGAGTATGAACCGGTTGGGACTCTATGAACCGACGGGCGTCACCCGTGTATATAAGGGGACGACCCGGCGACGGTTCAAGGACAGACAACCACAACTCGAGCCTAGGCGAAGCTTGTTTGCTCCCTAGCCATCGAGACCACATCAATTCCATCACAACTAGACGTAGGCTTTTACCTTCATCGAAGGGGCCGAACTAGTATAAACCCTTGTGTCTTTGTGTCCGCTTTAACCCCTTCAAGTAAACTCGTAGCGATGGCTCCACGACTAAGTCCTTTCACTAGGACATCTGCCGTGACAAATCCACGACAGTTGGCGCCCACCGTGGGGCCTGCGCACGGTGGTGTTGAGTTATTGGAGGGATCTTTTCTAGGGTTCGAGAAGATCGAAATTGGTCAGATGACAAAGAACGGACGGCACAAGAATTCACATCAACTATGAGTTCATTTGTCAAGATTGGAGAAGTATGCAACGGCAACGTATATGAGTTTGAGTTCAAAGGAATTTAGGGTTCGGCGTTTTTTCTGTATATCGCCGATGCAGCGCGATCCGTCAAATCCGGATGGAAGATCGATTTTTGCGGCTACGTCACATATCGCCGAGGTCGACAGGAATTGCACTGCAACTGCCGTATGCCGTGTCAGATCAATCTATGTCAACCCTAGCGTGTATGGAAAAGGATCAAACCCCGAGTACTACTCCGCTGCAACCGTTCGTATAAAGGGTCCACCAAGTACTTGTGTACTATCCACGTGCAAACTCAGATTTTGGGAAGGAGTAATCTGTACAGCAAGGTCCAGATTTGTTTTTAATGATTCCTTTGATCAAGCCAGCCATGAGCACTAATACGTGAATCTACTAGTAGTATTTTCTCAGTTTTTCAAAGGGAAGATGACCACAACTCGGATTCTGCTCCATTGCCGAGTCGCCCGCGGTCGCGACGTTGCCTCCGCAGCTCGTCTCTGCCGTTGCGGCTTGGAGCACCGATCCGCCGAGACCGAGTCACCTCGCTCCGCCTCCAGCTTGTCTTCGCCACGCCTACAAACCGCTGCTGTTCTACGCAAAATCGCCCCGGCCTCAGTCCAGTCTGGCCTGCGCCACTCGAGGCCTCTCCTCGCCGCCCGTTCGCCGGCAGGCCCCCGTAGCCAAACGGCTCGAGTTGAGCCGCCGGCTGCAGTCGTTGCCTCTGCCTCATCAAATCCGAGGCCGTGCTTCGCTGCGACAAGCCGCTGTCTCCGCAGCCCGCCTGGCCGTCACAGCCTTGTCAAAATTGTCATGGACCTGCCGTGGTTTCGACCCGCATCTGCGTGAACGAGCCTCGCCATCAAGTTGTTACAAGCCACCGTCGTCAGGATTCAGGGCCATGACCCGTTTCCACGGCCTTAACTCGTCGGCGCTTTTCCGAGTCGCCGGCCTTGCTTATGTTGGTTTCTGTTGCCACGAGCCGCCGCCGTTTTCAGGCCGCCCCTCGCTCGGTTTCGCGCCAAGCCACTGGTCGCCGTCGTCGAGGCCGCGGACGCCGCGATATTGCTTCAGTGCGCCTTGTGCTCTGTCGTGTACAACAAGTATGGAGTAATAAATCTTCAGATGCCTACGACTGCAGTCCTTGCACATTAGTTGCAAACAGTGATTATGACATCGGCAGATCGTGGTTCAAGAAAGCAAAACTACTGGTCAATTAGCAGCACCGGGTGTGAAAATTCCTTGAAGACAGCAGCTCTGCAGCTGGGCTCCAGATGGAAAGAACGAGTCAAAATAGCCATCAAGTGGTACAACCATTATTAATACATCAGGAGAAGGTCATCCAGCGCAGCTGCCAAAGTACTACTAGTTCTTTGCAAAAAACCAATCGGTGAGCAATACGAGCTGGATCAGAGAAAGTAATCAAGAGGTGATGCATGCACACTACATCAGTACTCCCTCCGTTCCGAAATAAATTTCTTTCTAGCCATCTCAAATGGACTACAACATACGGATGTATGTAGACATGTTTTAGAGTGTAGATTCACTCATTTTGCTCCGTATGTAGTCACTTGTTGAAATATCTAGAAAGAAAATTATTTCGAAACGGAGGGAGTAGTAGTTAAACCAAGGAAAGGAGAAAGTGGGAGGTCCCAATTAGCACTCAACGTCAATTGGTATTCAACACTGGATTTCTCTAGCAAAACTATAATAGTACCGGATCAATACTACTACGTGCCGAGCTTCATGCACAGACCAAAAAAAAAGGGAGGCCAACTACTGCTTCGTCTTCAAGTGCTACTTCTCACGAAGAGGTCAAGAGCCACTATCAAGATAGAAAAAGAGGGAAGAAGTGCTGGTGACTCATATATCTAAGTTAATTCCTACCTTGTGTACGGATCATCTGTCGTCCAGATGAATCAGGTGATATCCATTTTAGTCTGTTTTATCAGCACATATTATTTTCTCCAAAGAACAATTACTCTCTCCTGTAATATTTTTACGCAGGACAATTTTTTATGCCATTCACGGACACATGTATCACGGTCCGGTTTACATCAACGCCGGCCGACTCACCCGTCCGCACCGCCTTACAATGCCACGGACGACTCACCCGTCCGCACTCGCGGCCGGTTCACGCGTCCGCACCGGCTTACAACAAGGAGGACGACTCGCCCGTCCGCACCGGTTTACAAACAGTGCGGTTGATTCATCTGTCTGCTCCCGCGGCCGACTCACCCGTGAGTGATTTCAACTTAACCTAGTGATCATCAACTTCATGGCGGATTATTTCTGGCCTGACACATCAGGTGATATCTATTTTAAATATATTTCATAGGCACATATTATTTTTGTCAAAGAGCAGTTTATCTTTGCCTTGGTCTGCAATATTGTTGATGCAGGACAATTGTCACTACATCAAAACGACGTGGTTGCCTCGCCTGCGCCGGTTTACAGTACCGCGGCCGGTTCATCTGTTTGAGCCACCTCTGATGCCAAGGTCATCTTTTTCGTCCGCCTCTCGTGGCCTGGTCTACATCAACACACCGGGCCGCACCTGTCTGCATGAGTTGTTTTATTGAGTATGAGCAAGTCACAGCTTGGGTAGCCCGGCTTTCTTTCAAATTGGAGGCAAATTATTATCAACCGCCGTTTGCACTGGATGGTTCAATGGGCAGGCGCACAAGTCGCCGTCACTACAGTTTGGTTAACTTCAAATCGCCAGTTGGAAGGAACCATTGGCCGAGTTGCTGACACGGCTCATACGGGATCATTTATAACCCGCCGCAGTCACCTCAATCTTCTGTGGATTCACATCATGCTATCAACACCAATGATATACAAGTTATGCCGGTTTATATCATGGTCAAATATGGAGAATCTCAAGCCAACTCTTCGAGTCACCTTGAGACTCGGGGGCTACGATGATATGACGCAACAAGTCTTGCCAGTTTCAGCAAATTTAAAAACCCCAGGACAATGGAGGGAAAGATAACCCGGTCCCGAAGGCTACAGTTATTTGGAGGCCGTCAGAAAATTTCCGGCTTAGAAAGTATATGACAATTACAAAATCCCGGCTCAATGAAGAAGTTCCGGGTCATCAGAAAAGATTCCGGTTTAAAATCCGGCTCAAGGGAAGCCAGTCTCACTGAAGCTCTCAAATCCGGTTTAAGAATTTCCGGTTCAAAAAGGAATTAACTTCTCGCAAGTTCGAGTTTAAAGACCGTCAGAAAATTTCCGGCTGAAAATGAAGATTCTGGTTTAAAATCCGGTTCAAGGGAAAGATGTCTCCCACAAAGCTTTGAAGCTCTCAATATACGGTTCAAGATTCCGGTTCAAGAAGAATTTATCTGTTGCAAAAAGTTAAAAATTGCCGAAGAGGACCTGCTGCCATGATGCGCGGTTCAAACATGGGTATCCTGCCTTATTGGCCTGACATATTATTGATCACATGGGGGCTTCTGCTTCATAAAGCGGGGTCTCTGTCTTTCTCATCATGCGTGGTTACATGGAGTGACTCTGTTTTTAAAGCGGCCTCCGGTTTACCCCTTGACATTTGCTTTTTTGTATATCACTAGGGGCCTTGGTCGAGTCCGAACCAACGCACACCTTTTGATAGGCGACAGCCACCAGATCACTTGGGGACACGGTCAAGTCTGAACCGGTCACGCCTCTTGGTCGGCCTAAGGCCATCGAATCACTTGGGGGAATGGTCGAACCCGAACCATTACCACGCCTCTTGATCTGGCATATATGCCAACGAGTCATTTGGGGACCTGGCTGACTTGAATCATAGTCACACCTATTGGGGGCTTGATCCTGTCCGACCATGGTAATGCCATCTGAACAGCTCAGTATAGCATATGTTTATAAAAGGGTTTATCATTGCCTTGGTTTCCATGCTGTTTTCATGGTTTCTTTGATATTTGTTTTTGTTGGATTTCTTTTATCAACAAAGCACCTTTTTCGGTTAAGCCAATGGATTTGATTTCCCTTTAAACCGGAGACGTATGCCCGGTTTACCTTTTCTTGTTATCATCATCAAGTAACAAGGGGGCTTGTGTTGATTCAGCACAGTTTTATATAGGAGCTGTTCTCTCCCCGCTTTACCGACGGTAATGGTTTCTAAGGCCTCCGCTTTAAGCTTGGCTACGCCAGCTTCATGCCCAGACATGGCAGGTATTTGTATCACATATTTGTTGTATTACTGATACATATATTCAACATCATAAACCGGCTGGCGGTATAACCGCCACCGAAGTTCAAATTTTTCTGGTTGCAGGAAGTACGAATCGAGCAAAAGCTTCAGTACTTATGCACGAAGGCATATTCAAGATAGAAGTATTAACTAAGCTATTACAAGGCAACACGGTGCCCAAGTAAAATCATTGTTCTTTTGGACAGCCGCCAACGACAGCTATTTAAACCGGCCTCCGGTTCAAGCCTGCTCCTCATCCTCCGCCGCTTCAGCTTCCTCGTCTCTACCCATTGGCTGGAAATCAACAGTGGTCCAGTCGATTCCCATTAAAGCTTGGAAAACAGCCTCTTCATGGATCAGGGAAGACGGTTCAATATCAGGAGCGTAAGTATGCTTACGGATTGGAGGGATCAGATTTTCCGCTTCAAAAGTTGGGGCAGGCACTCGCTTGTTCTGGTCATTGTACTGTGCTTGATAATGCGTCAAGTCTGCTTCTTCAGCCAGCTGACAAGCCAGAGGGCGCACTGCACGGTTTATCGCCCGTAAATCCTCTTCATTAAAATCAGAACCATCTTCCTTCACACTGGGGTAGCCTTGAGCTGCTTCCACAGGGTCAAAATCTGGTACCCATGCCTTGGCTCGGATCAAAGCATTAATAGCTCCGGTTCGGGCAGCAGATTTTTTCACCTCCTCAATCCGGGCCGGAAGCATGGACAACCTGTTCAGAGTATCCTGGAGTAAGGAAGGTGCCGGGTTGTTATGAGAGGCTGTAGTGATGATCCGCTGGGCTCCGGTATATAGCTGTTCTACTAAGGTGTAGACAGCCTTCAGTTTCTTCCGCACATCGTTTCCTAAATGCCCGATGCGTGTGCCTACAACAATAAAGAGATAGTCTCAAACCGGATTTATACTACAGCAGGTTTCAAGCATCACAAATGTTCAAAGGAGTTTACCAAAGATCGCCGTGGTCATGGAGTGTACTTGCCGCTTTACGGATGTAAGATCATCTATCACCGGTTTAAGGGCAGCTTCAGCATTTTCCGCTCGTTTGATTAAAGTGGCCTTCTCAGTGGCCCAATCAGCCTGTTCTTTCTTGAAGCCTTCCTTCAGTTGTTCAGTGGCGTTCAAAGCACTGGTTAATTCTTTCTTGGCCTTGTCTGTTTCGGCCTGCTGGGTTTTCAACGCCTCTTGTAAATCGGCAATCCGGTCCTCCTTGATTTTCACCTCAGCCTGCATATGGACAGTATTTTCAACAAGCAGTTCAAGAAAATGAAGTCTCAACCACATAACAAAGTTATATGCCTGACACTTGGGGGCTAATGCACCTTCAATTTCTATACATATTACTAGATGGTAAAGTCCCAAGCTCAATACAAGTATTCAACTTGGCACTTGGGGGCTAATGGCTATTTGATCTACGTATGTTTCCAAGAGCAGTTTTTATTGAAGCCCCGGTTTAAGTATGCTAAGTTAAACCGGTCCTTGGGGGCTATGCAAGTGGATTTCAAAATTGTTGAGGTATATATTCAAGTCCCGGTTTGATCAAGATTACAAACCGGCCCTTGGGGGCAAGAAGGACTGATATAATGGCAGTAAGTAAAGAAGTGTGTTACCTCAAACTTATCCCTCATCATCTTGACCAGGCCAGCTTCACAGTCACGGCTCGTGTAAAGCCGGTTTAAGTAGCTAGAATGAAGGTCTTGGGCGCTCAGAGCAGCATATGTCTCCAGTTCAACATCCCATTTTCCTTTATTTAAAGCGGAAAAATCTTCTTTCACAGTGTGCCTGGTTAAAGTTGCAGGATTCCCCGGTTCAGAGCGGCCCATACCAGTAATCACAACGTCATCATCTTTGGACTCGACGGATTGTGTGGGCACGGCCGTTTTATCAGCAGGACTGTGGGATTTATCAAACCGGACGGAGCTGGCAGGCGGATTGGCAGAGATTGAAGTGTTAACAGGCCTCTCTTCGGGAATAGCATCATCTTGCAGCGGAGGAACATTGGGAATGTCTTCAGAGGCAAAATTTTCAAGATCTGGCGCTCTCTCATGATCTGAGGCGGCATCTTCTTCAGCCGTTTTATCCAAACGGGCCTTCTTGCTTGGTTTCGGTTTGGTTCTAAGAGAAAAAAACAAAAACAAAGAGTCAGGGAAAAGCATAAACCATTACACAATACACTAGAAGCATATGGTCGGTTTGGCTTACCCGGCAGCTATCTTCAATGGCGGTAACTGAGTGGCCGATGATTCACCAGAGGATGAATGGGAAGTGACCTGATAATCGGAGTCGGACGGATTAAGAGGTTGACAGAAGAAACCCGCTTTAGAATTTAAAGCAATAAAAAGGTCGGAGACCTCGGAGCGGCGCTTTCGAACCGGGCTGTTTGGTAAATCGGCAGAGGTAACTACCTGACCACTGTGCCGGGTTGTGCAGCGAGCTTCATGTTGCTGCGTCTTCATAAGAAATTTGGGATCCAAATAAGCAAGAGGGTGAGAAAAATTAACTTTCCGGTTTGCCTGGCAAAATTTTGGCAAGGGCAAATTTTCTGAATCGGAAGAGAGAATAGTTACCTCAGCGAATCCTGCATTGCTGGCCTCAGCGTCGTCCTGACAAGCATCATCATCAATAAGGCGTGTAAAAAGTAAGCCAAGAGAATCAAGTTCTACCTCAAGATCCGGATTACCCACATCATCGTCAATGGCTGGGTCAGATGAAGCGGTGGTCTTTCTCTTGTGAGCTGGTTTCTTAACAACTTTGGTTTTGGGCCGGGTTGGCCGCCCTGCTTTCTCCGCTTTATCTTGTGAAAGTTTCTTGCTCCAAAACGGATTATCACCCTGGATCAGAAATAATTAAATGTCAGACACATAAAGCAGTAACAGGTTTAATGATGGAGCAACTAAATACTTACCGCAGGCGGTTTGTTGGTGGTGCAGTAAGGAGGCAGACCGGTTTGAGCACAGAGATGCTCCGGTTCATTCAGCATCTTCTTTACCGAGTCTGTAACTTCATCATCAGAGAGTTGGATTTTGGTGTGTCGGAGTGGGTCGTCGACACTATCAGTATACTGGCACATCAAACCGGAGCACCGGCTCAGAGGCAGTATGCCCCATGATAACCAGCAGCGTGCAAGGTCTATTCCCGTCAAACCGTTAGAGTAAAAGCTCAGAGCTTGGACAGTTGCGGGGCATATTTGCTTCTATCTTTGGCGCACAATCTTTGTGGAAACGGATGGGTGTTGCTCAGCCGCTCTGGACGAAAACCAGGTAAGGGATTTTCATCCTCAGGAGAAGTATCTTTGCAATAAAACCAAGTCGCATTCCACTCCTTGGGGTGAGTACGGAGTTTGACGTGGGGATAGGTGATCTCCTTCCTCTTTTGAATAGCCATGCCACCCAATTCAGTATTGGGGCCGTCGGTGAATTCAGTGCGACGGTTTAAATGGAAGAGGTCTCTAAACAGTTCAACAGAAGGTTCCTCTTGAAGATATACTTCAGATAGTACTTGAAAGTGGCATAAATTGGTGACGGAGTTGGGGCCAATATCCTGGGGACTGAGCTGAAAATTGGCTAACACGTCCCGGTAAAATTTAGAACCGGGCGGTTTGAAGCCCCGGGCCAGGTGATCTGCGAAGACCACAACCTCTCCTTCCTGAGGTGTAGGAGGGCATTCCTCTCCAGGGACCCTCCAGTGGATTGTATCTTTATCATCTAAAGCGCCAATCGAGACTAGATCATCCAGCTGTGATTCGGTGACGCGAGAAGGAACCCAGTTGCATTCATACACTTGCTTGGCCATGGTAAGATCTAAAAGAAATAGTTGATCCGGTTCAGAAGCATGCTTGATACAAGGTGTTGATCTAAACTACGATAAACCGGAGGCAGTATTTATAAACCGGTTCTCTGTCATGCCGTGTCATGTGGATTCTGGCGGTTCAACAAGGGGACTAATGATATATATACCGGTTTAGCGGTTATTTTCTGGTAAGTTAAACCGCCTGACCTAAGCATTGGAAGTGATTGAAGCTGTGGATAACTAAGTATGCAGAAACAAGTTTCGCAAGATCATATTACGGCTGCGGATCAAACGCGAAGTTTACAGAAAACAGAAAATGTTTCGAGAAGTAAAGCAGAAACAGAAGTGAACTATGGAGCAGGTATATGCGGAAGATCTGTGGGCTTAGATGAGAGACTACAGCGGATGCGCAAGGATCACTATTAAATACAGCACAGGTTCATGGATTTATTCAAAGTCAAAAGAACAGATATGAACGCGCGAAGAACACAGCATGAAACTGGAACCCTAAAGAACAGATCTAGGTCAAGAAGGGGAAGAAGCTTACCGGGAACGGAGAAGACGCGGAAAGAGGCCGCAATGCTCTGGTACGTTCAGGTCGATGCAGCGGCCCAGGACGAGGCAGAAGTCGACGACGGTGGCGGAGCTCCAAGACCAGCGGCGCGAGGAAGACGAAGAAGAGGGGACGAAGGGAAAGAAAGAAATGACCCTTCGGTCCTATTTATAAAGCAACCGAGCTAGGTCAAGCGCGTGGATCCAGGAACTGCTATTAAAAGAGGGTGTTATAGATGATAAAATTTCAGGATGACGTCATGCCGGTTTACAGTAACCAGAAGTGATGACGACATGGCGGTTTACCAGTCACTAGAAGATGTCCAAGATGCAAGTTTTTGTGAAGGATTGACATGAACCAGTTCAAATCAATCTGGGGCCTAATGTTGGGGATATTACCACTAGGTGTAAACCGGCCAGCCTGGGCCGGGTTAACTCCGTTAGTGGTATAAGCAGAGAAAGGCCCAAGGCCTGTAGTCGGTTTAGAACTTGTAGCCGTAAACCGGCCTGATGTATAACTTGTATTGTAAGTTAGGAATAGAGAGATACCAACCGGGATACGAGTATGAACCGGTTGGGACTCTATGAACCGACGGGCGTCACCCGTGTATATAAGGGGACGACCCGGCGACGGTTCAAGGACAGACAACCACAACTCGAGCCTAGGCGAAGCTTGTTTGCTCCCTAGCCATCGAGACCACATCAATTCCATCACAACTAGACGTAGGCTTTTACCTTCATCGAAGGGGCCGAACTAGTATAAACCCTTGTGTCTTTGTGTCCGCTTTAACCCCTTCAAGTAAACTCGTAGCGATGGCTCCACGACTAAGTCCTTTCACTAGGACATCTGCCGTGACAAATCCACGACACTATGGTTAGGTTTACCTTAATACTTTTGTTGTAGTTGCGGATGCTTGCAATAGAGGTTAATCATAAGTGGGATGCTTATTCAAGTAAGAACAACATCCAAGCACCGGTTCACCCACATATCAAATTATCAAAGTACCGAACGCGAATCATATGAACGTGATGAAAACTAGCTTGACGATAATTCCCATGTGTCCTCGGGAGCGCTTTTCTCTATATAAGAGTTTGTCCAGGCTTGTCCTTTACTACAAAAAGGATTGGGCCACCTTGCTGCACTTTATTTACTTTTGTTACTTGTTGCTCGTTACCAATTATCTTATCACAAAACTATCTGTTACCTATTATTGTAGTGCTTGCAGAGAATACCTTGCTGAAAACCGCTTATCATTTCCTTCTGCTCCTTATTGGGTTTGACACTCTTACTTATCGAAAGGACTATGATAGATCCCCTATACTTGTGGGTCATCAAACCTCTATCATCATATTCTATTCTATCCATAGTGCTATATCTATGGCTTGCGTTCATATATTGCATGAGAGTTGAAAAGCTGAAGCGCGTTAAAAAGTATGAAGCAATTGCTCGGTTTGTCATTGGGGTTGTGCATGAAAAATACTTTGTGTTAAGAAGATGAAGCATGACAAGGCTATATAATTTTGTAGGGATCAGGTTCTTTAGAATTGATATTTTGAAAGGCATGATTTTTTGTTGGTATGCCTGAGTTTATGTCTTTATGTCAATTATAGACTATTGCTTTGAATCATTCGGATTTTAATATTCATGCCACAAAAGAAAGATCACATGATACATATGATAGGTAATATTCCACATCAAAAATTCTATTTTTATCATTTATGTACTCGAGGACGAGCAGAATTAAGCTTGGGTATGCTTGATACATCTCCAACATATCTATAATTTTTTATTGATCCATGCTATTATAGTATCAATCTTGGATGTTTTATATGCAATTATATATCATTTTTTGAGATTAACCTATTAACTTAGTGCCAAGTACCAGTTGTTGTTTTTTTTCTATTCTTATTTTTCCAGAAACTTTTTGACGATTTTTCTCTGGACATAAGAGACACTAGAAGCTTTTTGATGATTTTTTCTCGACATAAGAGACACAAGAAGCTTCGGGAGGATACCAAAAGGCGAAGGAGTGGGCCACGAGCCACATGGGCATGCCCGGGGGGACGGCGCGCCCATGTGGCTCGTGGGCCCTCTCCTCCGTTTGACCTAATTCTGACTATAAATTCTCTAAAATCGGGAAACCAACATAGAGCCACCAAAAATAATTTTCTGCCGCCGCAATCCTCTGACCTAATTCCAAACTCTTTTATGCATGATTATTATAGCTTTGTATATCTATCTGATCTATTGATTTGGTTTGGCCAACTAGATTGATTTTTCTTGCAATGGGAGAGGTGCTTTGTGATGGATTCGATCTTGCGGTGCTCAATCCCAGTGGCAGAAAGGGACATTACACGTATTTGAATCGTTGCCATTAAGGATAATACGTTGGGGTCTATTCATATTGATTGATTTTACTTTGTCTACATCATATCGTCTTGCTTAAGGCGTTACTCCGTTCTGTATGAACTTAATACTCTAGATACATGTTGGATAGCAGTCGATGTGTGGAGTAATATTAGTAGATGCAGGCAGGAGTCGGTCTACTTGTCTTGGATGTGATGCCTATATACATGATAATTCTCTTGGATATCGTCATAATTATTTGCTTTTCTTCGCGCACGGATGGAAGCAGTTCACCATGCTCATGACCTTCAGCTCGCGGACGTCCTCATCTTAAGCTACGACACCAGTCGGTTAGCACTCGGACCAGAAGATCCTCGACCATCGACCCCTAGATCCTCGACCCCTCGGCCCTCCACCCCTCGACCCCCTCGGCGACCGGCGATCCTCAACCCTCTGCCTCGACCCTCTACCCCTTGGTGACCGATGATCCTCGACCCTCTGCCCCGACCCTCGACCCCTTGACGACTGGCGATCCTTGGCCCGGTTCCGTCGACGCCGACGCACCCCTAAACTCGAGCTTGGACCCCTCGAGGAGGAGGAGGAGAAGGAGGAGGAAAAAGGAAAACCAGGTCGAGGATCCTCGACCCGATTCCGTCGGCGCCGACGAACCCCGTCGGCGATCCTCAACCCGGTTTTCCTTTTTCCTCTTCTTCTTCTTCTTATTATTATTCTCCTCCTCCTCCTCCTCTTCTTCTTCTTCTTCTTCTTCTTCTTCTTCTTCTTCTTGTTGTTGTTCTCTTCTTCTTCTTCTTCTTTTCTTCTCCTCCTCCTCTTTTTCTTCTTCTTCTTCTTCTTCTTCTTCTTCTTCTTCTTCTTCTTCTAATTATTCCTCTTTTCTACTTTTTTTCAGAACGAAATCTAAACAAAACTAAACCTAAACCTGAAACTAAAACTAAATCTAAACTAAACATAAACCTAAAACTAAAAAACAGAAAAAAGAGGAGCTAGAGCTCACCTTCAGAAGTGGGGCGGCCGGTGGAAGAGGTGGCCGGTGGAGGAGGGGGCGAGGCGGCCTGGGGTAGGGCTGACAGGGCCCGGGGGCGCCGGGTGGCAGTGGCGACGGGGCCGCAGGGCTCCGGGGCGGTGGGAAGTGGGGGGGGCGCGGTGGTGCCGAGCCGGCAGGGCGGCGGTGGCCGGGGCGGTGAGCCGGTGGGGCGGCGGGGTGGTGGGGGAGGCGGCGCGCGTGTAATGGTCGTCGAGGAGGAGAGGGAGAGAAACAGAGAGAGACGGGCGGGGTGGGGTGGGGCGCGGCCGTTAGTTAAGTCAAATCTTTGCCGACTGCCAACCTTTGTGAAAGATCGAGGATGTCGCCTAGAGGGAGGGTGAATAGGCGCTTTAAAATAATTACGGTTTAGGCTTGAACAAATGCGGAATGAACCTAACGGTTAATTTGTCAAGCACAAAACCTAAAACAACTAGGCTCACCTATGTGCACCAACAACTTATGCTAAGCAAGATAAGCAACTATGTGATAGCAAGATATATGACAAAGAACAATATGGCTATCACAAAGCAAAGTGCATAAGTAAAGGGCTCGGGTAAGAGATAACCGAGGCATGCGGAGACGACGATGTATCCCGAAGTTCACACCCTTGCGGATGCTAATCTCCGTTTGGAGCGGTGTGGAGGCACAATGCTCCCCAAGAAGCCACTAGGGCCACCGTAATCTCCTCACGCCCTCGCACAATGCAAGATGCCGTGATTCCACTAAGGGACCCTTGAGGCGGTCACCGAACCCGCACAAATGGCAACCCTTGGGGCGGTCACCAAACCCAGACACTTTGGCAACCCTTGGGGCGGTCACGGAACCCGTCAAGATGCTCGGGGCGATCTCCACAACCTAATTGGAGACCCCGACGCTTGCCCGGAGCTTTACACCACAATGATTGAGCTCCGAACACCACCAACCATCTAGGGCGCCCAAGCACCCAAGAGGAACAAGCTCAAGGGCACCAAGCACCCAAGAGTAATAAGCTTCTCAAACTTCACTTCCATGTATCACCGTGGAGAACTCAAACCGATGCACCAAATGCAATGGCAAGGGCACACGGAGTGCCCAAGTCCTTCTCTCTCAAATCCCACCGAAGCAACTAATGCTAGGGAGGAAAATGAGAGGAAGAACAAGAAGGAGAACACCAAGAACTCCAAGATCAAGATCCAAGGGGTTCCCCTCACATAGAGGAGAAAGTGATTGGTGGAAATGTGGATCTAGATCTCCTCTCTCTTTTCCCTCAAAAACTAGTAAGAATCAATGGAGGGATTGAGAGTTAGCAAGCTCGAAGAAGGTCAACAATGGGGGAAGAACACGAGCTCAAAAGATATGGTTCAATGGGGAAGAAGACCCCCTTTTATAGGACCTCCCAAATCCAACCGTTATGTGCTCAGGTCGTGCACAAGCGGTACTACCGCTTGCAGGAGCGGTACTACCGCTTGGAGGAGCGGTACTACCGCTTAGCACGCTCAAAACAGCCCAAACGAGAGAGAAAACACGATTTTTTGGTCTGGGGCGGTACTACCGCTTAGGAGCCACGGTAGTACTGCTCTGGAGCGGTAGTACCGCTCAGGAGCCACGGTAGTACCGCTCTAGAGCGGTAGTAAAAAATTACATCCGCTCTAGTCGCGGTAGTACCACTGCAGCCTTCACCAAAACAGCCACAACTTTTGCAAACGGACTCCGAATTCGATGAAACCAAGTTTGTTGGAAAGCTAGCGACAAGGGCTAACACAATATTGAAAGAAATACCAATAATAAGAAAATGAGAAAAGGCCCAAAAGAAAATGGTGAGAACCCTTCCTTGGAGAAGACCGGTAAAACCTCCAACACCGAAAACATCATAGAAGACACATGCAAACTCCGTTTTTGATGAACTCAAGCTTGTCATAAAGATGACCATAAGCTCTAAGACTCACAAAGAGAATCAAACAAGAACCAAGAAACATGATGCAAGGATGCAATGGTTTGAGCTCTCGACGAACGATACAATCAAGCTACTCACTTGAGAGCCCCCCTTGATAGTATGGCTATCGATCCTATAACCCGGTCTCCCAACTACCACCATGAGACCGGTAAAATAGAATACCTATCAAGGGCAAACCTTTGCCTTGCACATGGTCCACTTGAGCTAGATGATGACGATCTTGACTCCCTCAAGTTGGACCACCTTTCTTGATTGCATTGGCTCGATGAAGACTAGATGATTGCTCCCCCATAGTCCACTATGGGTGAGCGACTCTTCGGCACATCTTAACAAGTCCATTGACACCACAATGGATGGAAAGATTCAAACTTGATTGCTCCCCCATACTCCATTATGGGTGAGCCACTCTTTGTGTTGCTCCACTTGAACTTGCACACTGCAAACTTGATGACGATCACCACTTGATGTCATCCTCCATGGGTTGTATGGGATCTTCCTCTTGACGCAAGACCATGGAAACATACCTAACCCCACAAAGAACTCTCACGTAGACCATGGGTTAGTACACAAAGCGTAATGGACAATGCTTACCATACCATGGGAACACTTGGTCCCACTCGGCACATCTTCTATGCTTTGTGAGTTGATCAACTTGATTCACTCTTGACTTAGTCTTGATCAACCTTGAATCTTTCCAACTCTCTTCATTTGGATGATGCCTTGAAGGTAAATATGAATGATCACACAATCTTCTTCTTCAAGACATGCTTGCAATAAGCTCAACACTCACATGACCAATCTTTGGATAATTCCTTAATAGCACCTTGGTCAACCCATAAACTCCTTGAAACCAACACATGGACTTCAAGAAATGCCTATGGAAACATCCTTCAAATATAACTCAATGCAACCATTAGTCCATAGAGAATGTCATCAATTACCAAAACCACACATGGGGGCACCGCATGTCCTTTCAATCCCCCCCATTTTGGTAATTGATGACAATCACTTTCAAGAGAGTTTATATAA
This sequence comes from Aegilops speltoides, assembly GCA_021437245.1. Classification (NCBI taxonomy): domain Eukaryota; kingdom Viridiplantae; phylum Streptophyta; class Magnoliopsida; order Poales; family Poaceae; genus Aegilops; species Aegilops speltoides. Next base: position 832,949 of record CM038145.1, on the reverse strand, counting down.
GGAATTATGCATCACAATGCAATGTAACAACCAATGATGCAGGAGAATAAGATGCAAATGCTTAGGACCAAAACCAAAGCAAGGAGAAAACTCAGAAGACTTCTCCACAAAACTCTCTGAAACTCCTCCCCCATTGGCATCGATTGCCAAAATGGGTGAAAAGCTGAGAAGGCCAAAATAAAAGGTGTTCCTCCATAAATTGTGTATTTCTCAACAAGAGAGTGGAATGCAATACACATATCCAACTGCGAATACTTGGAGGAAGACAAACTATATTGAGGCCCAAAGATTGCAACAAAAAGATATGACACAAAGACATAACAAAGAGAGACACAAGCAATCAGAAGATACCAATTGAAGCAAGCAATCAACGGATATTAATTGAACTAACTAGACCAATGATCCTACATGCCACAAGAATAAAGATATTATGATAAACGCAAAGGAGTGTTCTAAAGAAACTAGAGAAGCTCCCCATGATTTGTGCACACATAAGAATTTTTGTATTTGAATACAAAGTGCACAAAATAGGATCATAGCTCCCCCAAAATCAATAGAAACTCACATCCAGTGCAAGTGAGCATATAGGAAACAAAGCCTAGCGCTTGCAACAAGCACATGGTTGAGCAACATGTAAAAGAGGCAACTTAAGAATAGGCTCAACCAAAATGATGTGTGTGAGTCATGGCGAAGCACTTGAGAGGACTAAAATTAGGATGAGCATTAAGCATCAACATAGTCTTGTAATAATGAGGCACACGGTGCAAGGCCTATCATTCCCACACACACAACTAGCAAATGGGTTCACAAGCTTTCTAATAAGCATATAAAGAACTTATGCTTGTGACAACCCGTGGTGAAGATAGAAGATGAAAGCCTCATCAAGACGAGGGATGCCAATTAAGATGGCAAAAGCCTTGTAAAGATAAGCATGAGGAAAATAATCTTCACCACACAAGAGTGCATCTAGATGCAACGATAGAGGACACGCACTCAAGGCAAAAGCTTTCACGGAGCCACCAAAGAAATGACATAAGAAATACAAGGTGACGTGAAAGAAAGGATATCAACTAGAGATGTAATTTCTCTCAAGTGTATAAGGTTCTATGTAGACAAAATCATGATGATATATATATATCTACAAAGAAGGATGTACACCCGAAATAGTTACACCACGAAGGAACAAGATATCCACAAGGAAGTCATAAATATACCAACAAGATATTTGCTTGAAAGCATAGCACTTGGCTAGATATGGTCTTATTGTATATAAGTGAAGTCCAAACACACATCCATCAAGGGCATCACAACTAGCAACAGAGATCATCGTTGGGATGCTTTGAGAAAGGAAACAAGTATCACAAGATATGAAATGAATATCATGCCAAGATACAGCCTACACAAGGTTGAATGCAAGAGAGGAAAGCATGAATAGATACTTGTTACCGAGATATCATTGGAAGGATGTAGTAGATACCAATTGAAGGTAGATAGTAGTTCATTGATCATCCTAGCTTGACTCCAATATGCACATGGTGACAACACCTTCCTTGTGAGTGAGCCGAGCATCCAATGCATCTCCAAATGTTCCTAGAAGAACAACACAAACTAAACGGTACCCAAACTCATCGGGACCAAATAGTTAGAAACACCAATACATAGGACAAACTCCACATAAATATGTGCATATAGATATGAAAATGAATTTCATGCACATCTCATCCAAATTGAGACTAGGTGGAGTTTCCTCTATATATTGAGTCAAAGAAAGAAAGCATGCCAAATGAAATACATGAAGTAAACATGCATGCTCAAGACTTTCAAAACCCGAAACCAAAAGACAAAGAAATTCCAAGTGAAAAGGATACTAAATGGAGAAATCATCACTTGGAAGATATCATTAAAGATACATCAAGGAATGAGATATCCATTGATACACACTAAACTAAAGATGTCAAACTCCCAAAGAGAGGATGGTTCCAAACAAACCAAGCCCTAAACAAAGTTTCATGATGGCACAAAGTACCAAAAAGAAATGGCTTGCCTTCCACCAAAACACACTTGATAAGGATCACAAGAAGAGTGTTCTGAAGAAAATAGAATAGCCCCCCCCCCCACGAGTTGTGCATTATATAGGATTTGTATTTGAATACAAAATGCACAAGGTGGGATCACCGCTTTCACTATATCTAGAAAACACTAGACAAGAACAAGAAATAAACAAGATCCACAAGTGGTATGGAAGACAACGGGAGTTGACACAATCCTTGGCAAGAGAAGAGGCAAGTAAAACAAAAGCCAATGTAAAGATGATCAATAAATTCTACCACACATAAATGACTACCAACTGTCAAAAGACAAGCAGTAGATGGAAAGAATTCCCGGTGGTAGATAGCGAGGATATCCAACATCATCTTCACACCACACACAAGAAGATTGCAACTTGTAGAGCTAACATGCCACCTAGGAACAAGATAATCTACAATATCAACACTAGGTGACAATATCTCAAATGTACACATTTTCTAGGCTAGTAATATACATAGCATATTACTCCCCCATAATGTGATACCAATGAAGAAAACTTAACAAGAGGCAATAAGAGGATCCAACAAGAGATAATTAATGGACAATTTAGAATTTGAATTTCTCATGAGAAGACATACCACATAGTGACTAGATAATCTTGTAATATCAATACTAGATGGTATTCCTCATGTACACACAATTATAGGAGTGTGAGGTGCACAAAGCACATCACTCCCCAATAATGGGATATTCCATTAATCTCTCACAAGAGCCAACTAAGATACAAAGAATATGCACAAAGGCTCAACACACAACTCACACGTACATGAAGTGCACACCAACATACATAAGCAAGTTGGAAGCGCAACATATACAAACACATGCAAGGAACAAAACCAAAACATGCAAGGGGGCAACTAACTTTCAAAGTAAACAATTTAAGTACAAGTTACCGCAAGGAGGCACACTGGATATAAGATAGAAACTTGATAATCCAATTAACTTGGCTTGTGACAAAAAGAATGATGAAGTCCCCTTACTTCTTCATAATGTAGCCAAGTCTCCAATGCCCTCCAAAAACACCTATTGATCAAGTTTGAGCTTGTTGGTCCCCAACCAAGTTGGGTCCTAAGAGGTTAGTCACAATAGGCTTGGCTACCCAAATGGTTCTTTTCTTGACACCACTTTGAGTACCAACAAACTTGGCAAACACATTGCCAACCTTATCCTTCCCAAGAGAATAGATATCATCAATAATAATTGGGTTGGATAAGTTACCACTAGTGCATGAAGAAGCGACATGACCTTTCTCACGACATAAGTAGCAACGTCTACTCTTCATTTTCTTCTCACTTGATTTTTCCACAAGAGAAGCATTAGCTTGAGTCTTCTTGGGAAGTGTCCTTTCTTCAACTTGAGGTTGAGCATGAGATTGAACTTGTGCCCTCTTCCCTTGTTGCTTGACACTAATGGCCTTCTTCTTCAATGGGAAAGATCTAACATGATGCCCTTCTACTTTGCACTTGAAGCAAACAATCTTGGACGAATTCTTGACTTGTTCTTGGCCCTTCTTTTTGTTCATGTTGGACTTCTTCTTCTTATTGGAGTTGAATCCAAGTCCACCTTTGTCATTGGGGGATTTTTGCACACTCAAGATATTGTTGAGTGCGGATTTCCCTTCATGACACTTTTTCAAGTCTTTCTTCAAAGAAGTGACTTGGGCCTTGAGCTCTTTGATTTCCTCTACATGGTTAGTCTCAACACAAGTACTAGAGGAAGTATAAGCTTCATCGTTAGAGCAACAAGGCAAGGAAAGCAATTCATCACAAGATGCACCAACATTGTGAGTAGATGAATTACAAGGACTAGCACATGGCAATATACTATTTTGACTAGAAGTAGTGCTAGTATCCACATGAGGCTCACTAGATGTTACCTTAGCAATCATGGCCTCATGAGCTATCTTTAGCAAACTATGGGATACTAGAAGATCATCATGAGAGCTTGAGAGCTTTTCATGACTTTCTTCCAATTTCCCATAATTGCAAGATAGCACCTCAAGTTGAGCCCGTAGCTCAACATTCTCCTTCAAAATCGATGCTTCACAAGTAATAGAATTAGTAGCACAAGCATCATCATTAACAACAAGAGGAGAAGGCAACTTGGCATGCTCTTTTAAATAAGAAGCTTCAAGTTGAGCATGAGACTCGGTGAGTTTGATGAGATCACCCTTGATGACCCTTGAGCCATTTTCGAGGTGCTCAAAATCCTCAAGGAGTCTAGCATGAGCAACTTCAAGCTTCGCATTTTTAGTTTCAAAAACATTGGCCGCCTCAAGGGCTCTATCAGTAGATTCCTTCACTCTAGACAATTCTAGAGCAAAAGTCTCCTCAAGAGATTCCTTGGTGGTTTGTTCAAGTTCAAGAGCTTGAGAGAGGTCCGCAATCTCATTAGCGTAATCACGCCCATGACCTTCCATTTTATCAATGGTGACCTCATGCTCCTCAAGACGAGATTCCAACTCATCAATATATTTCTTGCTCTCAATAGCAATGGACATAATTTCCATGAAGTTTGAACGAGCAATTTTATTTTTATGAAGAGCTTTAAAAAACCATTTCCCCCTTAATTTTTAAGGAGGCAATATTATCATTCTCTTCATCATTATCCTCATTATCATTAGCATCAACATCATCATAAAGAGACATATTGGGGTACAAAGTAGGAGATACCTTTGACGCCTTAGCCATAAGGCAAAACGCAATAGATGATGATGTAGGATCCCTTGAGGCACCATTAAACACCACATCTTGTTCCATGGAGTGTTCGGTTTCCTCTACATTGTTAGCACAACAATTCGAGGAAATAGATGCATTTTTATCATGGCAACAAGACATACCAAGCATATCATCATGATATTTAGTCAAGCAATTTCTACATGATATGCAAGGACTATCAACACAAGCATGTGAAACATTTGGAGTGCTTGAAGTGTTAAAGCCCAAAGAGGGAGCATTGCAATAATATAGTGATGAAGGATCATCCACAATAAGGATACTATCATCATTGCAATGACCAACACTACTCACCATATCATTACCTTGTGGCAAACCACATGTAGGTGAAGTAGAAGAAGTTGAGAAGACTATATGACGGAAGGTGGAGGGAGAACAACCATCCCCACAAATCTTGGACACACCATATTTATCTTGAAGCTTTGTCCATAACTCATGAGCATCCCGGAACGGCATGAGTTGAAATATAACTATATTGCTCAAAGAATCAAAAAGCACATTAGAGGCTTGAGCATTGAGATAAGAGTTTTTCTCATCCTCTAAAGATAATCTTTGGGGATCCTTTGGAGGAGAAAAACCCATATCTACAAGTCGCTCTAAATTTGGGTCCATGACCCTAAAGAGATTAAGCATGCGAATTACCCAAACATCAAAATTTGTGCCATCGAAACTAAGAGTGTCAGAGAATCCTAATCCTCTAGTCGACATCTTTACTCTCTAGGCGGTTAAGCCCAACAAAGAGAGACGAGGCTCTGATACCAATTGAAAGATTGAGGATGTCGCCTAGAGGGGGGTGAATAGGCGCTTTAAAATAATTACGGTTTAGGCTTGAACAAATGCGGAATAAACCTAACGGTTAATTTGTCAAGCACAAAACCTAAAACAACTAGGCTCACCTATGTGCACCAACAACTTATGCTAAGCAAGATAAGCAACTATGTGATAGCAAGATATATGACAAAGAACAATATGGCTATCACAAAGCAAAGTGCATAAGTAAAGGGCTCGGGTAAGATATAACCGAGGCACGCGGAGACGACGATGTATCCCGAAGTTCACACCCTTGTGGATGCTAATCTCCGTTTGGAGCGGTGTGGAGGCACAATGCACCCCAAGAAGCCACTAGGGCCACCGTAATCTCCTCACGCCTCGCACAATGCAAGATGCCGTGATTCCACTAAGGGACCCTTGAGGCGGTCACCGAACCCGTACAAATGGCAACCCTTGGGGGCGGTCACCGAACCCGTACACTTTGGCAACCCTTGGGGGCGGTCACCGGAACCCGTCAAGATGCTTGGGGGTTCTCCACAACCTAATTGGAGACCCCGACGCTTTCCCGGAACACCACAATGATTGAGCTCCGAACACCACCAACCATCTAGGGCGCCCAAGCACCCAAGAGGAACAAGCTCAAGGGCACCAAGCACCCAAGAGTAATAAGCTTCTCAAACTTCACTTCCACGTATCACCGTGGAGAACTCAAACCGATGCACCAAATGCAATGGCAAGGGCACACGGAGTGCCCAAGTCCTTCTCTCTCAAATCCCACCGAAGCAACTAATGCTAGGGAGGAAAATGAGAGGAAGAACAAGAAGGAGAACACCAAGAACTCCAAGATCAAGATCCAAGGGTTCCCCTCACATAGAGGAGAAAGTGATTGGTGGAAATGTGGATCTAGATCTCCTCTCTTTTCCCTCAAAACTAGCAAGAATCCATGGAGGGATTGAGAGTTAGCAAGCTCAAGAAGGTCAACAATGGGGGAAGAACACGAGCTCAAAGGATAAAGTTCAATGGGGAAGAAGACCCCCTTTTATAGGACCTCCCGAATCCAACTGTTATGTGCTCAGGTCGTGCACAAGCGGTACTACCGCTTGGAGGAGCGGTACTACCGCTTGGAGGAGCGGTACTACCGCTTAGCACGCTCAAAACAGCCCAAACGAGAGAGAAAACACGATTTTTTGGTCCGGGGCGGTACTACTGCTTAGGAGCCACGGTAGTACTGCTCTGGAGCGGTAGTACCGCTCAGGAGCCGCGGTAGTACCGCTCTAGAGCGGTAGTAAAAAATTACATCCGCTCTAGTCGCGGTAGTACCGCTGCAGCCTTCACCAAAACAGCCACAACTTTTGCAAACGGACTCTGAATTCGATGAAACCAAGTTTGTTGGAAAGCTAGCGACAAGGGCTAACACAATCTTGAAAGAAATACCAATAATAAGCAAATGAGAAAAGGCCCAAAAGAAAATGGTGAGAACCCTTCCTCGGAGAAGACCGGTAAAACCTCCAACACCGAAAACATCATAGAAGACGCATGCAAACTCCGTTTTCGATGAACTCAAGCTTGTCATAAAGATGACCATAAGCTCTAAGACTCACAAAGAAAATCAAACAAGAACCAAGAAACATGATGCAAGGATGCAATGGTTTGAGCTCTCGACGAACGATACGATCAAGCTACTCACTTGAGAGCCCCCCTTGATAGTACGGCTATCGATCCTATAACCCGGTCTCCCAACTACCACCATGAGACAGGTAAAATAGAATACCTATCAAGGGCAAACCTTTGCCTTGCACATGGTCCACTTGAGCTAGATGATGACGATCTTGACTCCCTCAAGTTGGACCACCTTTCTTGATTGCATTGGCTCGATGAAGACTAGATGATTGCTCCCCCATAGTCCACTATGGGTGAGCGACTCTTCGGCACATCTTCACAAGTCCATTGACACCACAATGGATGGAAAGATTCAAACTTGATTGCTCCCCCATACTCCATTATGGGTGAGCCACTCTTTGTGTTGCTCCACTTGAACTTGCACACTGCAAACTTGATGACGATCACCACTTGATGTCATCCTCCATGGGTTGTATGGGATCTTCCTCTTGACGCAAGACCATGGAAACATACCTAACCCCACAAAGAACTCTCACGTAGACCATGGGTTAGTACACAAAGCGTAATGGACAATGCTTACCATACCATGGGAACACTTGGTCCCACTCGGTACATCTTCTATGCTTTGTGAGTTGATCAACTTGATTCACTCTTGACTTAGTCTTGATCAACCTTGAATCTTTCCAACTCTCTTCATTTGGATGATGTCTTGAAGGTAAATATGAATGATCACACAATCTTCTTCTTCAAGACATGCTTGCAATAAGCTCAACACTCACATGACCAATCTTTGAATAATTCCTTAATAGCACCTTGGTCAACCCATAAACTCCTTGAAACCAACACATGGACTTCAAGAAATGCCTATGGAAACATCCTTCAAATATAACTCGATGCAACCATTAGTCCATAGAGAATGTCATCAATTACCAAAACCACACATGGGGGCACCGCATGTCCTTTCACTTTGTCGTCTGCCTTTTTGCTCTTTGTCGTCTGCTAGCAGACGACAAAGAGGGGGTTGTTAGATTTTTTTGTAAGCAGCTCGTTAGTGGGGCCCACCTTCCTCTTTGCCGTCAGCTAGCAGACGGCAAACCTCCTTTGCCGTCCACTAGCAGACGGCAAAGAAGTGGCTGATGGCAAATATGATCTTTGCCATCAGCCAGTTCTTTGTCGTCCGCTAGCGGACGGCAAAGAAGTGGCTAATGGCAAATCCTCTGATTCCTGTGGTGTATGGTGAAGTGTCATGTAGTCGACATTCACATGACACCACTAAAAGAAGAATAACATACATATCATCAAAATATCAAACGAATACCAACTTCACATGATTACTTATAACAAGACTTATACCATGTCCTCAAGAACAAAAGTAACCACTCACAAAGCATATTCATGTTCAAGATTAGAGGTCTATTGAATATGCTTAAGGATCTGAACATATAATCTTCCACCAAATAAACCAATTAGCACCAACTACAAGGTGTAATCAACACTACTAGCAACCCACATGTACCAATCTGAGGTTTTGAGACAAAGATTGAATACAAGAGATGAACTAGGGTTTGAGATGAGATGGTCCTGGTGAAGATGTTGGTGAAGATTAGTCCTCCCATGATGAGAGGGGCATTGGTGATGTCGATGGCTTTGATATCCCCTCGGAGGGAAGTTTTCCCGGTGTAATCGCTCCACCGGAGAGCAAAAGTGCTCCTACCCAGGTTCTGCCTCGAGACGGCGGTGCTTTGTCCCAAAAGTCCTCTCCTAATTTTTCTAGGGCAAAACCGTTCATATAGCAGAAGATGGGCACTGGAGGGCTGCTGTGGGCCCCACAAGGCATCAGGGCGCGCCCAGGGGGTGGCCGCGCCCTGTTGCCTTGTGAGCAGCAGGTGGCCCCCCTCTGGTATTTCTTTGTTTCGTTATTTTATATATATATTCAATAAAAAATCTGAAGGAAATATGCCCTAGAGGCAATAATGAAGTTGTTATTTATATTTCCTTATATCATGATAAATTTTTATTATTCATGCTAGAATTTTATTAATCGGAAACTTAGTACATGTGTGAATACATAGACAAACAGAGTGTCCCTAGTATGCCTCTACTTGAATAGCTCATTAATCAAAGATGGTTAAGTTTCCTAAGCATAGACATGTGTTGTCATTTGATGAACGGGATCACATCATTAGAGAATGATCACTACTGCAGGATGGTCCAAACATGACACTACGATCAGAGACCCTTCGATGAAACTGTGTGTGATGCCATAATCGCAAACGGTGGTGGAAAAAACGTCAAAAAAGGTGCAAAACGTTTGCAATGACAGATGCATCAAACACGGTTCAGAATTTAGTTGCGTGTGTGATGCAGGGCATACGTTCAGCTCAATGAACTGTTTGTGATGAGGAGGCGCAAAAGAAACGGGCTGCCAGATGAAGGCGTGTGCGATATACAGCATACGGTTCACTTGGATGAACTATGTGTGATTAGGCAACACAATGGAAATGGTTCAACTGAACAAGATGTGTGTGATATGCAGCAAACAGGTCCGTAATCTGAAGTGTGTGCGAAGGCCAATAATAACACAGACGATTGCTGCTAATAAGCCATGTGAATTGCTCTGTGTACAGTAGAATAACATGTGTGTGTGTGTATATATATATATAATTATATATATAACTGAAATAAACATCCAATTACATAAGTGACTATATAGATCATTCGCACACACCTCAATAAACAATTGCATGCATTCTAAAGTAGGAGAAATGATCATCTAGTCATCTACTTCCTGTGACGCTCCCGCCACTGCTATGTGGCTTGATCCCTCGTCTGGCTCAAGAAGAAGATAGTTCCTCATGTCAACGATCCGCCTGTACATCTCGTAGCTTGTGTACGCGTCCACGGCTACGTACTTGACATGTTGTTCATCCAGTCTCTTATGCCACAAACACTGTGCAGGTGTTCTTGTCCTTATTGCTCTCTTGCTTCATCTTAGCGTAGTAGGGGTCAATGATGGCCGAGGCGAGGTCAACCAGGGAGTTCAGTTTGCTTTTGTCGGTGCCCCAGACCTTGTAGTGGTGCTGGATGTTGACAAGATTCGGGCATTTCAAGTCCGAAACCTTGATCGCTTTTAGATTGTTGGTGGTGTCACCGTAGCGAAACTGTAGTTGGAGCTCTTGATAAACCTGGAGAAATGCTCGCAAGGCGTTGTGGCAAGGTGGAAGTGGTAGACGAGGACGTCATGTCGCACACACAACTGGGCAATGGCAACCTTCTGATCGTGCCCGGCACGACCGGTGGTGTACTCGAGGTCAAAGCCGACCACTTGGTACTTGTCCTCGGCAAGGAACTGCTCCATAATTTGGATGGAGCTCTCCACCAAGACCGGATCATTCATGTACACCACCGAGAGGGCCTTCCCCCTCACGTGGGTGTCCACTACATGATGCATGGTGAATTGCCCGCCGTTGTTGTCGTCGGCCGCTGGGAGCGCCATTGAAGCCATGAGGAGCGCCATTGAAGCCATGGGGAGCGCCATTGGAACTGCTGGATGTCCTCTCTATATGTGTCCTTGTGGGTGTGCTTATTGTGACGTGTGAGACGAGAGATGAAGGTAAATGGCCGCAGGAATAAAAGGGGGCCGGGCAGCATGGATTCTCGGCGTGTCCGCACGGCAGTTTTTGCAGCGGGTAACTGCATCATCACGCCGCGCCCGGCGCAACCGCTTGCACACGAACGTGCGTGATCGTGTGCCGGCCCAAAACACTGGCAGCGCGCGTGGAGGGACGAGGGCAGAGCACCCGGAGGGACGCGAGAGCAGAGCGCGCGCGGCGGGACGTGAGCAGAGTGCGCAGCGGCCGCGTGAACCGCAAGCAACCACACGCATGGAGCAGTTGAACACGCAGCAAATGGTCACCTACAAGCCGGCCGACAGTTGCGTCGCTGCGTAGAGAGCGGCCGTGTGCTACCACCTCCATCTAGTCTATAGTCTCCTTTATATTCCGTTCCATACTTTTCCCTCAAATTTAACCAACAAAATGTTAATGCATGTTTTAAAAATTATATAATTGGAAACTATGTTCAAATACAAATCCAACTATATAATCTTTGGCGACATGCATTCGTATTTTAGTAGTTAAATCATACTTATAAACCAGGACGGTGGTATAGTAGGTAAGTAAATCGCAAACGTTTTTTTATTAATCGTATGTGTACGTGGCCTTTCGTCCTCCTCTCGCACGTCTTGTCACCCCACTGCCACGGACGGCTTATAGCGTAAGCTTGCACAGCATGCGGGGGCGTTCTTTTTGCCAAATGCTGGCGCCAATGAATCATCGATGAGCCCGTTCCCGCGCAACCTCGCAGGTTCTCGTGCAAGCTTCCCGCCCGACTCGGTGAAATCCCCCAAAATCCCCATGCGTACCGGCCTGCTATAAAAACCCTCATGGCCGGCGAGTCCTGCATCACATTTTCTCCTCCATCCATGTAGCTTATCTCGTCTTCTTCTCCCACATTCGCCAATGGCACCGGTCCATCGTCGTCACTCAGCCACTCCGCCGTCATTAGAGGACAGCTCCAACTGGGAGGCTACACCACGGCGGCGGTGTAGTCCCTGGTGTAGTGTAGTGTGTGTGGCGTCCTGTTGGTGTGCGCGGAACACCCACCACACGCTCCTCCGCCGGTGCCCATCGGCAGTTGTTGCAGGCCATCGTTGCCGCCACACCACCGTCGAAAGACAGGGCCATCGCTCGCTCCGCCGCCGTTGCCGAGCTCGTCGGTAGGCTCCTCCTCCTCCGCCTCTTACTGAGCACGCTCGGCAGAGGAGAGGTAGCTGGAAGTAGTACAAAGCCCTCCGCAACAACAGTAGTAGTAGTATTTAGGGGCTATTTTGTTCAGTTCATCTGACTATAGATGTGGTGGAACTGTACAACGTACTTAAAATTAGCTAGTATATATATAGTTGAACTAGCTATTTCAGTACGTGCTTGGCAACAATTGGGGAAAAGTTTGGTCGGTTCAGCTGTCGAGTTGAACTGTTTGTATAAATTAAGTGTTGGAAATATGCCCTAGAGGCAATAATAAAAGTATTATTATATTTCAATGTTCATGATAATTGTCTTTTGTTCATGCTATAACTGTGTTATCCGGAAATCGTAATACACGTGTGAACACTTAGACCCCAATATGTCCCTAGTGAGCCTCTAGTTGACTAGCCCGTTGTGATCAATAGATGGTCATGGTTTCCTGACTATGGACATTGGATGTCGTTGATAACGGGATCACATCATTAGGAGAATGATGTGATGGACAAGACCCAATCATAAGCATAGCATAAAAGATCGTATAGTTCGTTTGCTAGAAGCTTTGCCAATGTCAAGTATCTCTTCCTTCGACCATGAGATCGTGTAACTCCGGTTACCGTAGGAGTGCCTTGGGTGTATCAAACGTCACAACGTAATCGGGTGACTATAAAGGTGCATTACAGGTATCTCCGAAAGTATCTGTTGGGTTGACACGGATCGACTGGATTTGTCACTCCGTATGACGGAGAGGTATCTCTGGGCCCACTCGGTAATGCATCATCATAATGAGCTCAATGTGACCAAGGTGTTGGTCACGGGATCATGCATTACGGTACGAGTAAAGTGACTTGCCGATAACGAGACTGAACAAGGTATTGGGATACCGACGATCAAGTCTCGGGCAAGTAACGCACCGATTGACAAAGGAATTGCATACTGGGTTTGATCGAATCCTCGACATCGTGGTTCAACCAATGAAATCATCGAGGAGCATGTAGGAGCCAACATGGGTATCAGACCCGCTGTTGGTTATTGCCCGAGAGTCGTCTCGGTCATGTCTGCGTGTCTCCCGAACCCGTAGGGTCTACACACTTAAGGTTCGGTGGCGCTAGGGTTAGTAGGAAGTCAAGTATGTGACTACCGAATGTTATTCGAGTCCGGATGAGATCCCGGACGTCACGAGGAGTTCGGAAGGGTCCGGAGGTAAAGAATAATATATAGGAAGTGGTGTTTCGCCATCGGGAAAGTTTGGGTCTCCGGTAAAGTCACGGACCACCGAAGGGTCCCGGGTCCACCGGTGGGGCCACCTATCCCGGAGGGGCCCATGGGCTGAAAGGGAAGGAACCAGCCCACAAGGGGCTGGTGCGCCTAGGCCCACCCTGCGCCTAGGGTTGAAACCCTAGGGGTGGGGCGCCCACCGGCTTGGGGCACTCCACCCCCTTGGCCGCCGCCCCGGAGATTGGATCTCAGGGCCGCCACCAGGGGCCTATATAAAGGGGGAGGAGGGGCTGCTGAACCAACTCCCAAGGCGCAGCCCTCCCTCCCAACACATCTCCTCCTCCGTAAGAGCTCGTGAAGCCCCGCCGAGATCTTGCTTCTCCACCATCACCACGCCGTCGTGCTGCCGGTGGAGCTGTCTTCCTCAACCTCTCCTTCCCCTTGCTGGATCAAGAAGGAGGAGACGTCGCTCGTCCGTCGTGTGTTGAACGCGGAGGTGCTGTCCGTTCAGACTTGGCATCGGTGATCTGAATCACGTTCGAGTACGACTCCATCATCACCTTGCAAGCTTCCGCACGCGATCTACAAGTGGTATGTAGATGCAAACTCTCTCGTTACTCGTTGCTTAGATGAACTCATAGATAGATCTTGGTGAAGCCGTAGGAAAAATTTTAATTTTCTGCAACGTTCCCCAAAGGGCATCATGAGCTAGGTCTATCGTAGTTCTCTAATGCACGAGTAGAACACAATTTGTTGTGGGCGTTGATCTTGTCATCTTACTTGCCTCTACTAGTCTTTTCTTGCTCAACGGTATTGTGGGATGAAGCGGCCCGGACCAACCTTACACGTACGCTTACGTGAGACCGGTTCCACCGACTGACATGCACTAGTTGCATAAGGTGGCTGGCGGGTGTCTGTCTCTCCCACTTTAGTTGGAGCGGATTCGATGAACAGGGCCCTTATGAAGGGTAAATAGAAGTTGACAAAATCACGTTGTGGTGATTCGTAGGTAAGAAAACGTTCTTGCTAGAACCCAATCGCAGCCACGTAAAAGATGCAACAACAACTAGAGGACGTCTAACTTGTTTTTGCAGCGATTGATCATGTGATGTGATATGGCCAGAAGTTGTGATGAATGATGAATTGTGATGTATGAGATCATGTTCTTGTAATAGGATTCACGACTTGCATGTCGATGAGTATGACAACGGCAGGAGCCATAGGAGTTGTCTTTATTTTTGTATGACCTGCGTGTCATTGAAGAACGCCATGTAAACTACTTTACTTCATTACTAAACGCGTTAGTCATAGAAGTAGAAGTAGTCGTTGGCATGACAACTTCATGAAGACACGATGATGGAGATCATGATGATGGAGATCATGGTGTCAAGCCGGTGACAAGATGATCATGGAGCCCCGAAGATGGAGATCAATGGAGCTTGATGATATTGGCCATATCATGTCACAACTATATAATTGCATGTGATGTTTATTATGTTTATGCATCTTGTTTACTTAGGACGACGGTAGTAAATAAGATGATCCCTTACAAAATTTCAAGAAGTGTTCTCCCCTAACTGTGCACCGTTGCTACAGTTCGTCGTTTCTAAGCACCACGTGATGATCGGGTGTGATGGATCCTTACGTTCACATACAACGGGTGTAAGATAGTTTTACACAGCGAAAACACTTAGGGTTAACTTGACGAGCCTAGCATGTGCAGACATGGCCTCGGAACACGGAGACCGAAAGGTCGAACACGAGTCGTATGGAAGATACGATCAACATGAAGATGTTCACCGATGATGACTAGTCCGTCTCACGTGATGATCGGACACGGGCTAGTCGACTCGGATCGTGTAACACTTAGATGACTAGAGGATGTCTAATCTAAGTGGGAGTTCATAATTTTGATTAGAACTTTATTATCATGAACTTAGTCTAAAACCTTTGCAAATATGTCTTGTAGATCAATGGCCAACGCTAATGTCAACATGAACTTCAACGCTTCCTAGAAAACCAAGCTGAAAGATGATGGCAGCAACTATACGGACTGGGTCCGGAACACGAGATTATCCTCATAGCTGCCAAGAAACAAGATGTCCTAGAAGCACCGTTAGGTGACCCACCTGTTCTCCCAAAGACTTTGCAAAGACGATTTGAGCGTCTGGCGGACTCGTTCGATGATTACTCCCTCGTTCGGTGCGGCATGCTCTACAGCTTAGAACCGGGCTCCAAAAGCGTTTTGAGCATCACGGAGCATATGAGATGTTCAAGAGCTGAAACTAGTTTTCCAAGCTCATGCCCGGTCGAGAGATATGATGTCTCGACAAGTTCTACAGTTGTAAGATGGAGGAAAACAGTTACACAAGTGAGCACATCCTCAAGATGTCCAGGTTGCACAACCGTATGACCCAGTGAACATAAACCTCCCAGATGAGGCGGTCATTGACAGAATCCTCGATCGCTCCCACCAAGCTACAAGAGCTTTGTGATGAACTACAACATGCGGGATGGTAAAGACCATTCTGAAGTGTTCTCGATGCTGAAGTCAGCAGAGGCTGAAATCAAAAAGGAACATCAAGTGTTGATGGTCAATAAGACCACTAAGTTCAAGAGGGCAAGGGTAAGAAGAACTTCAAGAAGGACGGCAAAGATGTTGCCGCGCCCGTAAGTCTGCTGCGGGAAGAAGTCAAAGAATGGACCCAAGCCTGAGACTGAGTGCTTTTATTGCAAGGGGAAGGGTCACTGGAAGCGGAACTGCCCCAAATACTTAGCGGATAAGAAGGCCGGCAACACCAAAGGTATATTTGATATACATGTAATTGATGTGTACCTTACCATTACCGTAGTAACTCCCGGTATTTGATACCGTGCCGTTGCTCATATTTGTAACTCACAGCAGAGCTCGGAATAAACGGAGATCGGCGAAGGGCGAGGTGACGATGCGCGTCGGGAATGGTTCCAGAGTCGATGTGATCGCCGTCGGCACGCTGCCTCTACATTTACCTACGGGATTAGTTTTGAACCTCAATAATTGTTATTTAGTGCCAAGTTTGAGCATGAACATTGTATCTGGATCTCGTTTAATACGAGATGGCTACTCATTTAAGTCTGAGAATAATGGTTGTTCGATTTATATGAGAGATATGTTTTATGGTCATGCTCCGATGGTCAATGGCTTATTCTTAATGAATCTCGAGCGTAATATTACACATGTTCATAGTGTGGATGCCAAAAGATGTAAAGTTGATAACGATAGTCCCACATACTTGTGGCACTTGCCGCCTTGGTCACATTGGTGTCAAGCGCATGAAGAAGCTCCATGCTGATGGACTTTAGAGTCTCTTGGTTATGAATCGTTTGACACATGCGAACCATGCCTCTTAGGCAAAATGACCAAGACTCCGTTCTCGGAACAATGGAGCGAGCAACCAACTTGTTGGAAATCATACATACCGATGTGTGCGGTCCAATGAGCGTTGAGGCTCATGGAGGATATCGTTATGTTCTCACTCTCACCGATGACTTGAGTAGATATGGGTATGTCTACTTAATGAAACACAAGTCTGAGACCTTTGAAAAGTTCAAGGAATTTCAGAATGAGGTGGAGAATCAACGTGACCGAAGATAAAGTTCCTACGATCGATCGTGGAGGAGAATATTTAAGTCACGAATTTGGCACACACTTAAGGAAATGTGGAATCGTTTCACAACTCACGCCGCCTGGAACACCTCAGCGAAACGGTGTGTCCGAACGTCGTAGTCGCACTCTATTGGATATGGTGCGGTCTATGATGTCTCTTACCGATTTACCACTATCATTTTGGGGATACGCTCTAGAGACAGCTACATTCACTTTAAATAGGGCACCGTCTAAATCCGTTGAGACGACACCGTATGAATTATGGTTTGGGAAGAAACCTAAGCTGTCGTTTCTAAAAGTTTGGGGATGCGATGCTTATGTCAAGAAACTTCAACCTGAAAAGCTCGAACCCAAGTCGGAAAATGCGTATTCATAGGATACCCTAAGGAAACTGTCGGGTATACCTTCTACTTAAGATCCGAAGGCAAGATCTTTGTTGCCAAGAACGGATGCTTTCTGGAAAAAGAGTTTCTCTCGAAAGAAGTAAGTGGGAGGAAAGTAGAGCTCGATGAAGTACTACCTCTCGAACGGGAAAATGGTGCAGCACAGGAAACCGTTCCTGTGATGCCCATTCCAACCAAGAGGAAAACAATGATAATGATCAAGGTACTTGGATCAAGTCACTCTGAACTTCAAGGTCCACGAGGACACGTTCCGCACTGAGTGGTACGGCAACCTGTCATGGAAATCATGTTGCTAGACAACAATGAACCTTCGAACTATGAAGAAGCAATGGCGGGCCCGATTCCAACAAATGGCTTGAAGCCATGAAATCCGAGATAGAATCCATGTATGAAAACAAAGTATGGACTTTGACAGACTTGCCCGATGATCGTGAGCGATAGAAAATAAATGGATTTTTAAGAAGAAGACGGACGCGGATGGTAATGTTACCATCTATAAAGCTCGACTTGTCGCTAAGGGTTATCGACAAGTTCAAGGGATTGACTACTGACGAGACATTCTCTCCGTGGCGAAGCTTAAGTCCGTCCAAATCATGTTAGCAATTGCCGATACTATGATTATGAGATATGGCGATGGACG
Source organism: Aegilops speltoides (assembly GCA_021437245.1). Classification (NCBI taxonomy): domain Eukaryota; kingdom Viridiplantae; phylum Streptophyta; class Magnoliopsida; order Poales; family Poaceae; genus Aegilops; species Aegilops speltoides. The sequence goes on along the minus strand of CM038145.1, from coordinate 815,025 downwards.
TCAAAACGGCATTCCTTAACGGACATCTTAAGGAAGAGCTGTATATGATGCAGCCGGAAGGTTTTGTCGATCCTTAGAATGCTAGCAAAGTATGCAAGCTCCAGCGATCCATTTATGGGCTGGTGCAAGCATCTCGGAGTTGGAACATTCGCTTTGATGAGATGATCAAAGCGTTTGGGTTTATGCAGACTTATGGAGAAGCCTGCGTTTACAAGAAAGTGAGTGGGAGCTCCGTAGCATTTCTCCTGTTATATGTAGATGACATACTCTTGATGGGAAATGATACGACACTTCTGGACAGCATTAAGGCCTACTTGAACAAGTGTTTTTCAATGAAGGACCTTGGAGAAGCTGCTTATATATTAGGCATCAAGATCTATAGGGATAGATCGAGACGCCTCATAGGTCTTTCACAAAGCACATACCTTGATAAGATTTTGAAGAGGTTCAAAATGGATCAGTCCAAGAAAGGGTTCTTGCCTATGTTACAAGGTGTGAAATTGAGCTCAGCTCAGTCACCGACCACGGCAAAAGATAAAGAAGAGATGAGTGTCATCCCCTATGCTTCAGCCATAGGATCTATTATGTATGCCATGCTGTGTACCAGACCCGATGTAAACCTGGCCGTAAGTTTGGTTGCAAGACACCAAAGTAATCCCGGCAAGGAACACTGGACAGCGGTCAAGAGCGTCGTGGCGGGATCTACGTGTGAAGCGGAGTACATGGCAGCCTCGGAGGCAGCGCATGAAGCGATTTGGGTGAAGGAGTTCATCACCGACCTAGGAGTCATACCCAATGCGTCGGGGCCGATCAAACTCTTCTGTGACAACACTGGAGCTATTGCCCTTGCCGAGGAGCCCAGGTTTCACAAGAAGACCAGGCACATCAAGCGTCGTTTCAACTCCATCCGTGAAAATGTTCAAGATGGAGACATAGAGATTTGCAAAGTGCACACGGATCTGAATGTCGCAGATCCGTTGACTAAACTCTCTCTCGCGTGCAAAACATGATCAACACCGAACTCTATGGGTGTTCGATTCATCACAATGTAACTAGATTAGTGACTCTAGTGCAAGTGGGAGACTGTTGGAAATATGCCCTAGAGGCAATAATAAAAGTATTATTATATTTCAATGTTCATGATAATTGTCTTTTGTTCATGCTATAACTGTGTTATCCGGAAATCGTAATACACGTGTGAACACTTAGACCCCAATATGTCCCTAGTGAGCCTCTAGTTGACTAGCCCGTTGTGATCAATAGATGGTCATGGTTTCCAGACTATGGACATTGGATGTCGTTGATAACGGGATCACATCATTAGGAGAATGATGTGATGGACAAGACCCAATCATAAGCATAGCATAAAAGATCGTATAGTTCGTTTGCTAGAAGCTTTGCCAATGTCAAGTATCTCTTCCTTCGACCATGAGATCGTGTAACTCCGGTTACCGTAGGAGTGCCTTGGGTGTATCAAACGTCACAACGAATCGGGTGACTATAAAGGTGCATTACGGGTATCTCCGAAAGTATCATTGGGTTGACACGGATCGATCTCGGATTTGTCACTCCGTTGACGGAGAGGTATCTCTGGGCCCACTCGGTAATGCATCATCATAATGAGCTCAATGTGACCAAGGTGTTGGTCACGGATCATGCATTACGATGCGAGTAAAGTGACTTGCCGTAACGAGACTGAACAAGGTATTGGGATACCGACGATCAAGTCTCGGGCAAGTAACGCACCGATTGACAAAGGAATTGCATACATGGTTTGATCGAATCCTCGACATCGTGGTTCAACCGATGAAATCATCGAGGAGCATGTAGAGCCAACATGGGTATCCAGACCCGCTGTTGGTTATTGCCCGAGAGTCGTCTCGGTCATGTCTGCGTGTCTCCGAACCCGTAGGGTCTACACACTAAGGTTCGGTGGCGCTTAGGGTTAGTAGGAAGTCAAGTATGTGACTACCGAATGTTGTTGAGTCCGGATGAGATCCCTGACGTCACGAGGAGTTCGGAAGGGTCCGGAGGTAAAGAATAATATATAGGAAGTGGTGTTTGACCATCGGGAAAGTTTGAGGTCTCCGTAAAATCTGGGACCACCGAAGGGTCCTGGGTCCACCGGTGGGGCCACCTATCCGGAGGGCCCCATGGGCTGAAAGGGAAGGAACCAGCCCACAAGGGGCTGGTGCGCCCCTAGGCCCACCCCTGCGCCTAGGGTTGAAACCCTAGGGGTGGGGCGCCCACCGGCAGGGGGGCACTCCACCCCCTTGCCGCCCCCCACGGAGATTTGATCTCCGGGGCCGCCACCCCTAGGGGCCTATATAAAGGGGGAGGGAGGGGCTGCTGAACCAACTCCCAAGGCGCAGCCCTCCCTCCCAACACATCTCCTCCTCCGTAAGAGCTCGGCGAAGCCCTGTCGGAGTACTTGCTTCTCCACCATCACCACGCCGTCGTGCTGCCGGTGGAGCTGTCTTCCTCAACCTCTCCTTCCCCCTTGCTGGATCAAGAAGGAGGAGACGTCGCTCGTCCCGTACGTGTGTTGAACGCGGAGGTGCTGTCCGTTCAGTACTTGGCATCGGTGATCTGAATCACGTTCGAGTACGACTCCATCATCACCTTGCAAGCTTCCGCACGCGATCTACAAGTGGTATGTAGATGCAAACTCTCTCTCGTTACTCGTTGCTTAGATGAACTCATAGATAGATCTTGGTGAAGCCGTAGGAAAAATTTTAATTTTCTGCAACGTTCCCCAACATTAAGAACGATTGCTTAATCTATGAATGAAATATATGCTTAATTACTGAATTTTAATTGCAAAAATTAGATACTGCTAGTGATTTTTACCTTCATATTTGACAAATCGCAGTGTTACAAGGATTGACAAATCTTAACAAATTGTTTGTACGTGGTTCCACACGGGTCATCCAAAACAACCGTTTGCGTTGAAGGGATGCACAAATCATGTGCTGCTCTCACTTTGCAAATGAGTGTTCTATCTAAAATGTTTGCGATCAAGAGCTGCAGAAAATCCTGCTCGGCACATTTTCTCTTGGCTTCCTGGGGAAGCTGTCGGTTTGCATACGGGTGATCTACCTAAAACGTTTGCGATGAGTGTTTTATATTTAAAAAGTGAATTAAACTGCGGCTTGGGCGCCATTAATGGAGAGGATGCGAGCAAGGCAGGCGCCCATGGAAGTCAAAGGGCTCGCTTCCCGGTGCTCTGCGCAGCGCATAACTCGCCGCGCTTCCCGGTGAGCTCAAGCACTCAAGGACAACTTGCACACCTCTCGGTCAGCTGCGCACAGACGGCACTCGCCGTCTCCCGTTCGATCAAGGTCAAGCAGCTGTCCGCACGGCACCTCCTACAACCATTAAAACTAAGACACGTGGCGTCACGTGAATAGTTAGCAGAATTTTGGATTTACTAGAATTTAAAAACCAGGCATCTCAATGTTTTGCCGGCAATCAACGGTGCCCTGGTATTTGAAATTCATCCCCATTTCTTGCATGGGACCTAGACATGCACCCAAGTACACATATTTGATTTTTCAACCAATTTATATGCACTAGAGCATGTGCATGTAGTTCAAATTTGAATTATGCACATAAATGCATTGAAAACTCAGTTAATGCATAAAAATGTACAAACGAACCCCGAAAAATTACAAAAATTCACACAACACTCCTGTTGTTCTATGTTGACACGAGAAAAAAAATGAAAGGAATAAGAGGCAATGGATATCGTTTCGTCCACAAAGGTGGGACGTTCCCTACCGAAAACCATCATGCTTGTTGTGAGAAGCTCCGGTTTGTGAGAAACATATACCCAAACCTTTCCCAAATGGGACAAAATTTGTACCACGGCATGTTGATGCCGCTCCATGATAGCATGCCAAGTTTCATGAATTTCAGACGAGTTTTGGATTTTATCATCAAAATATCAAACGAATACCAACTTCACATGATTACTTATAACAAGACTTATACCATGTCCTCAAGAACAAAAGTAACCACTCACAAAGCATATTCATGTTCAAGATTAGAGGTCTATTGAATATGCTTAAGGATCTGAACATATAATCTTCCACCAAATAAACCAATTAGCACCAACTACAAGGTGTAATCAACACTACTAGCAACCCACATGTACCAATCTGAGGTTTTGAGACAAAGATTGAATACAAGAGATGAACTAGGGTTTGAGATGAGATGGTCCTGGTGAAGATGTTGGTGAAGATTAGTCCTCCCATGATGAGAGGGGCATTGGTGATGTCGATGGCTTTGATATCCCCTCTCGGAGGGAAGTTTTCCCGGTGTAATCGCTCCACCGGAGAGCAAAAGTGCTCCTACCTGTGTTCTGCCTCGAGGCGGCGGTGCTTTGTCCCAAAAGTCCTCTCCTAATTTTTCTAGGGCAAAACCGTTCATATAGCGAGAAGATGGGCACCGGAGGGCTCTTTGTGGGCCCCACAAGGCATCGAGGCGCGCCGGGGGTGGCCGCGCTGTTGCCTTGTGAGCAGCAGTGGCCCCCTCTGTATTTCTTTGTTTCGTTATTTTATATATATATTCAAGAAAAATCTGAAGGAAATATGCCCTAGAGGCAATAATGAAGTTGTTATTTATATTTCCTTATATCATGATAAATTTTTATTATTCATGCTAGAATTTTATTAATCGGAAACTTAGTACATGTGTGAATACATAGACAAACAGAGTGTCCCTAGTATGCCTCTACTTGAATAGCTCATTAATCAAAGATGGTTAAGTTTCCTAAGCATAGACATGTGTTGTCATTTGATGAACGGGATCACATCATTAGAGAATGATCACTACTGCAGGATGGTCCAAACATGACACTACGATCAGAGACCCTTCGATGAAACTGTGTGTGATGCCATAATCGCAAACGGTGGTGGAAAAAACGTCAAAAAAGGTGCAAAACGTTTGCAATGACAGATGCATCAAACACGGTTCAGAATTTAGTTGCGTGTGTGATGCAGGGCATACGTTCAGCTCAATGAACTGTTTGTGATGAGGAGGCGCAAAAGAAACGGGCTGCCAGATGAAGGCGTGTGCGATATACAGCATACGGTTCACTTGGATGAACTATGTGTGATTAGGCAACACAATGGAAATGGTTCAACTGAACAAGATGTGTGTGATACGCAGCAAACAGGTCCGTAATCTGAAGTGTGTGCGAAGGCCAATAATAACACAGACGATTGCTGCTAATAAGCCATGTGAATTGCTCTGTGTACAGTAGAATAACATGTGTGTGTGTGTATATATATATATATAATTATATATATAACTGAAATAAACATCCAATTACATAAGTGACTATATAGATCATTCGCACACACCTCAATAAACAATTGCATGCATTCTAAAGTAGGAGAAATGATCATCTAGTCATCTACTTCCTGTGACGCTCCCGCCACTTCTATGTGGCTTGATCCCTCGTCTGGGTCAAGAAGAAGATAGTTCCTCATGTCAACGATCCGCCTGTACATCTCGTAGCTTGTGTACGCGTCCACGGCTGCGTACTTGACATGTTGTTCATCCAGTCTCTTATGCCACAAACACTGTGACAGGTGTTCTTGTCCTTATTGCTCTCTTGCTTCATCTTAGCGTAGTAGGGGTCAATGATGGCGGCGAGGTCAACCAGGAGTTCAGTTTGCTTTTGTCGGTGCCCCAGCACCTTGTAGTGGTGCTGGATGTTGACAAGATTCGGGCATTTCAAGTCCGAAACCTTGATCGCTTTTAGATTGTTGGTGGTGTCACCGTAGCGAAACTGTAGTTGGAGCTCTTGATAAACCTGGAGAAATGCTCGCAAGGCGTTGTGGCAAGGTGGAAGTGGTAGACGAGGACGTCATGTCGCACACACAACTGGGCAATGGCAACCTTCTGATCGTGCCCGGCACGACCGGTGGTGTACTCGAGGTCAAAGCCGACCACTTGGTACTTGTCCTCGGCAAGGAACTGCTCCATAGTTTGGATGGAGCTCTCCACCAAGACCGGATCATTCATGTACACCACCGAGAGGGCCTTCCCCCTCACGTGGGTGTCCACTACATGATGCATGGTGAATTGCCCGCCGTTGTTGTCGCCGGTCACTGGGGCGCCATTGAAGCCATGAGGAGCGCCATTGAAGCCATGGGGAGCGCCATTGGAACTGCTGGATGTCCTCTCTATATGTGTCCTCGTGGGTGTGCTTATTGTGACGTGTGAGACGAGAGATGAAGGTAAATGGCCGCAGGAATAAAAGGGGCGGGCAGCATGGATTCTCGGTGTGTCCGCGACGGCAGTTTTTGCAGCGGGTAACTGCATCATCACGCCGCGCCCGGCGCAACCGCTTGCACACGAACGTGCGTGATCGTGTGCCGGCCCAAAACACTGGCAGCGCGCGTGGAGGGACGAGGGCAGAGCACCCGGAGGGACGCGAGAGCAGAGCGCGCGCGGCGGGACGTGAGCAGAGTGCGCAGCGGCCGCGTGAACCGCAAGCAACCACACGCATGGAGCAGTTGAACACGCAGCAAATGGTCACCTACAAGCCGGCCGACAGTTACGTCGCTGCGTAGAGAGCGGCCGTGTGGTACCACCTCCATCTAGTCTATAGTCTCCTTTATATTCCGTTCCATACTTTTCCCTCAAATTTAACCAACAAAATGTTAATGCATGTTTTAAAAATTATATAATTGGAAACTATGTTCAAATACAAATCCAACTATATAATCTTTGGCGACATGCATTCGTATTTTAGTAGTTAAATCATACTTATAAACCAGGACGGTGGTATAGTAGGTAAGTAAATCGCAAACGTTTTTTTATTAATCGTATGTGTACGTGGCCTTTCGTCCTCCTCTCGCACGTCTTGTCACCCCACTGCCACGAACGGCTTATAGCGTAAGCTTGCACAGCGTGCGGGGGCGTTCTTTTTGCCAAATGCTGGCGCCAATGAATCATCGATGAGCCCGTTCCCGCGCAACCTCGCAGGTTCCCGTGCAAGCTTCCCGCCCGACTCGGTGAAATCCCCCAAAATCCCCATGCGTACCGGCCTGCTATAAAAACCCTCATGGCCGGCGAGTCCTGCATCACATTTTCTCCTCCATCCATGTAGCTTATCTCGTCTTCTTCTCCCACATTCGCCAATGGCACCGGTCCATCGTCGTCACTCAGCCACTCCGCCGTCATTAGAGGACAGCTCAATCGGGAGGCTACACCACGGCGGTGTAGTCCCTGGTGTAGTGTAGTGTGTGTGGCGTCACTTTGTTGGTGTCGCGAACACCCACCACACGCTCCTCCGCCGGTGCCCATCGGCAGTTGTTGCAGGCCATCGTTGCCGCCACACCACCGTCGAAAGACAGGGCCATCGCTCGCTCCGCCGCCGTTGCCGAGCTCGTCGGTAGGCTCCTCCTCCTCCGCCTCTTACTGAGCACGCTCGGCAGAGGAGAGGTAGCTGGAAGTAGTACAAAGCCCCTCCGCAACAGTAGTAGTAGTATTTAGGGGCTATTTTGTTCAGTTCATCTGACTATAGATGTGGTGGAACTGTACAACGTACTTAAAATTAGCTAGTATATATATAGTTGAACTAGCTATTTCAGTACGTGCTTGGCAACAATTGGGGAAAAGTTTGGTCGGTTCAGCTGTCGAGTTGAACTGTTTGTATAAATTAAGAACGATTGCTTAATCTATGAATGAAATATATGCTTAATTACTGAATTTTAATTGCAAAAATTAGATACTGCTAGTGATTTTTACCTTCATATTTGACAAATCGCAGTGTTACAAGGATTGACAAATCTTAACAAATTGTTTGTACGTGGTTCCACACGGGTCATCCAAAACAACCATTTACGTTGAAGGGATGCACAAATCATGTGCTGCTCTCACTTTGCAAATGAGTGTTCTATCTAAAATGTTTGCGATCAAGAGCTGCAGAAAATCCTGCTCGACACATTTTCTCTTGGCTTCCTGGGGAAGCTGTCGGTTTGCATACGGGTGTCCTACCTAAAACGTTTGCGATGAGTGTTTTATATTTAAAAAGTGAATTAAACTGCGGCTTGGGCGCCATTAATGGAGAGGATGCGAGCAAGGCAGGCGCCCATGGAAGTCAAAGGGCTCGCTTCCCAGTGAGCCTGCACAGCGTACAACTCGCACGCTTCCCGGTGAGCCTGCGCACTCAAGGACAACTTGCACGCCTCTCGGTCAGCCTGCGCACCAGACGGCACTCGCACGTCTCCCGTTCAGTCAAGGTCAAGCAGCTGTCCGCACGGCACCTCCTACAACCATTAGAACTAAGACACGTGGCGTCACGTGAATAGTTAGCAGAATTTTGGATTTACTAGAATTTAAAAACCAGGCATCTCAATGTTTTGCCGGCAATCAACGGTGCCCTGGTATTTGAAATTCATCCCCATTTCTTGCATGGGACCTAGACATGCACCCAAGTACACATATTTGATTTTTCAACCAATTTATATGCACTAGAGCATGTGCATGTAGTTCAAATTTGAATTATGCACATAAATGCATTGAAAACTCAGTTAATGCATAAAAATGTACAAATGAACCCCGAAAAATTACAAAAATTCACACAACACTCCTGTTGTTCTATGTTGACACGAGAAAAAAAAATGAAAGGAATAAGAGGCAATGGATATCGTTTCGTCCGCAAAGGTGGGACGTTCCCTACCGAAAACCATCATGCTTGTTGTGAGAAGCTCCGGTTTGTGAGAAACATATACCCAAACCTGTCCCAAATGGGACAAAATTTGTACCACGGCATGTTGATGCCGCTCCATGATAGCATGCCAAGTTTCATGAATTTCAGACGAGTTTTGGATTTACTAGAATTTAAAAATCAGGCATCTCAATGTTTTGCCGGCAATCTTGAAAGTGTGTTAAGTTGACTAGAGGGGGTGAATAGGCGATTTTTATGAATTCTTCACTGAGGAATATCAGGGTGAGGAAATTCCTAAGCAAAGAACTACTTGCAGCAAAATAAGTACTCAGATGCAAACATAACAGAACATAAGCATGGTCATCATAATGAAATGAAAACAAGCACGGAGTACAGAAGGCGTAAACACATGATAAAACAGGATGAAGACAAACAGACTGGAGAAATTGAACTGAGGAAATGGAGAAAGTCTTCAAACAGATATGAACAAGCACACAACACAGTTATGAGTAAATGAAAGAGTTGAGGAAATAGAACCAGTAGGCTTGGTGAAGATAATGATTTGGTAGACCGGTTCCAATTGTTGTGACAGTTGTACGTTTGGTTGGAGCGGCTAGGTATTTAAACCTGAGGACACACAGTCCCGGACACACAATCCTCACCGTATTCTCCTTGAGCTAAGGTCACACAGACCTCACCTAATCACTCATGGTAAGTCTTCAGGTGACTTCCAAACCTTCACAAACTCGGTCACTCGGCGATCCACAATTTCCTCTTGGATGCTCTAGACCATGACGCATCATTCTCCTAATGATGTGATCCCGTTATCAACGACATCCAATGTCCATGGTCAGGAAACCGTAACCATCTATTGATCAACGAGCTAGTCAACTAGAGGCTTACTAGGGACATGGTGTTGTCTATATATCCACACATGTATCTGAGTTTCCTATCAATACAATTATAGCATGGATAATAAACGATTATCATGAATAAGGAAATATAATAATAACCAATTTATTATTGCCTCTAGGGCATATTTCCAATAGTGCCATCAAGTCGCAAGTATTGGCTGACTTCATCGCCGAATGGACAGAAGCCGAACTCCCTAAAGAGTACGGCGCATACTCAAACTGGATCATGCACTTCGACGGCTCTAAAATGTTGGCCGGATTGGGAGCAGGCGTAGTCCTGACATCTCCCACCGGAGATACGGTCCAGTACGTCCTCTAAATATTATACATAGACTCCAACAATGCAGCCGAATATGAGGCTCTATTGCACGGTCTTCGAATGGCAGTCTCCATGGGCATTCAACGCCTAGAAGTGCGCGGGGATTCAAACCTCGCGATATCACAAATAAATGGAGATTTTGATGCCAAGGACCCGAAAATGGCGGCCTACCGTAATGCCGTCCTCAAGATGTTAGCTCGGTTCAAGGGGCTCGAATTCCACCATGTGGCTCGAGAAAACAATCAAGCGGCGGACGTCCTTGCTCGCATCAGCGCTAAACACGACCCCGTCCCACCTAACATATTCTTGGAACGGTTGTTTAAGCCATCCGTAGTATGGGAAGGGGAGTCCGGCAACACTAGCATGGATCCGAATACACCCCCAGATTCCGAACTATCAGACATAGTCGGAGGTTCTACCACCGAAATAACGTCCTCGGCCCACGAAATCATGGTTGTAATCGCCCCGTGGACCGAGCCTTTCTTGGCCTACCTAAATAGGCAGGAGCTCCCCGAAGACCAAAATGAAGCACGCTGCATCGTCCGGCGCTCTAAAGCTTACAAAGTCTACGAAGGGGAACTCTACAAGAAAAGCGCTACCGGAGTGCTCCAAAGATGCATCTCCGAAGAGGAAGGGTGGCAGCTCTTGGCTGAAATCCATGCCGGACTGGGCGGGCACCACGCCACGGCTCAAGCATTAGTCAACAAGGCTTTCTGTATAGGTTTCTATTGGCCGACGGCCCGAGCAGACGCACAAGACCTTGTCCAACATTGCGTTGGTTGCCAACTCTTTGCCAATCAGAGTCAAATGCCCCCTACCGCTCTCCAAACAATCCCCATAACTTGGCCCTTTGCGGTCTGGGGGCTGGATATGGTCGGACCTCTTAAAGGGGGAAGCCATAAGAAAAAAAATACTTATTGGTCATGGTGGACAAAATCACCAAATGGGTAGAAGCCAAACCAGTCAAAACGGCCGAATCCGGACCGGTAATAGACTTCATATCCGGGGTCGTACACCGATATGGTGTCCCCCACAGCTTCATCACTGATAATGGCTCAAATTTCACAGCCGACGAAGTGAAAACTTGGTGCGCAAAAATGGGCATTAAGCTTGATTATGCTTCCGTCTACCATCCCCAAACAAACGGCCAGGTAGAGCGGGCAAATGGTCTCATCATGAGCGGCATGAAACCCAGACTAGTGCGATCCTTGACAGAGTCGGATACGCACTGGGTCGAGGAGCTCGACTCCGTACTCTGGGGGCTGCGGACCACGCCGAATCGCACCATCGGATATACACCATTTTTATGGTGTACGGCACGGAAGCAGTATTACCCTGCGACATAATACATGATTCGCCACGCGTACGCATGTACAAAGAGAAGGAAGCCGAATTAGATCGGCAGGATAACTTGGACGCCCTGGAGGAGGAGCGCGACGTCGCAAAAGCCTGCTCCGCATTCTATCAGCAGTAGGCTTGATGATATCAAAGCAGAGAAGTGCGGGCCAAAACTTACAATATTGGCGAGCTCGTTCTACGCCTATCGGAGAAGAAGAAGGACAAGCTCAAACCCAAGTGGAAGGATCCCTTCGTCATTGACAAAGTTCTCACCAGAGGAGCGTCCCGCTTACGTAATGCATCGGATAACAGACTCGAGTTGAACCCATGGAACGCGGCCAGACTCCGGAGATTCTACGCCTAACGCCAAACTCAATGTTAGTCTCCTAACCCCTCCTTTTTAATTATGCTCCATCCCTTTTTCCTTTCTCGACCTTTTTTCTCTTCACACAAAGTATTCAATACAGTGCGGATTCCTGGATCACTCCGGCCGCACTAGGTGTGTAAGCAATACCTGGGGGCTTCCTATATGGAAGCTAAAAATAATTACTCACATGACTTTCTGCCCATCACATATGCATTCTGTTTCCATATGTCCCTTTTCTTCACCATTATATGCATCAATATGACTTAAGATGTGGCCAAGCTGGGTTGCCTGGCTCTTGTATTTATGCCCTACATTCCCGTTAATTCGGCTAGGGCATAAGGGGAGCACCTCTGTGATTGTTACTGCCGGTTCAGCCGGATGTGTACCTCATACTAGGTGAAGCCGAAAGCTAGTTTCCTTAAGAGAATATTCGGTCGGTGAATAAAAGATGTATTCATTTATTATAACGTAAATCCCCAGAAGTCTTGTATCCTGCGCGTTCGCAGTCCGGACATGTGCATTGTCGCATGCATACCCAGGGAAAGGAACCCCTAACGGAACTATTCTCCCTGGAAGATGTTTCTTATTATCCATGTAATATAACATAACTAGTTGGGTACTTGTCTGTTCAAGCACTTATGACCCCTACGCCTTGTTTCCACGCATGCCCCGGTTTTGTATAACTGAGTGGGTATTCGGACACACCCCGGACTATAGGATCCGGGGGCTGAAGCGAAAAGGTCCGCCATGGCAAATGATTTTAATCTGGATAGGGGCTAATTATGTCCATTAAAATACAAAGTCACTTGGACTGACTATATTCCTCCTCTATACCGTCCAACAGGCTATCTAGCTTACAATCATGTTGAGAATATTTAGCGGCTAACGCTACCTGGTCATATACCAGACTCACGGGAATTTCTTTCCCATCGGGCCCCGTCGGTCCTACTTCGGCCATATGGTTCGGGTCCAGCTTGGTGTAGCACGTCTTCACCATAGCCCAGGCTTCTCTTGCGCCTCATCGGCAAGAGGACACCTTCCACAGTCGGAAGCGCCGTCGTGCTCCTTGAAGCATATCCACAAGCTCCCCCATGCCATTCGGCAGCAAGCTTGATGGCCACAAAGCCTGAGCAACACCCTGCATTACTTGCCGAGCTTGCTCGTGCAGTTGCGAAAGGTCTTGCAGTAAATCACTTCCAGATGAGGGCATCTCCTCCTTAGGGCGACCCGTTAACATTCCTGCAAGCAAAATTATTTCAATATACTTCCTCGCGAACTATACTACAGTTCGTCCAGGCACTTACCGTAAATGTCGCGTCGAAGCCTTTTGTTCTCCTTCACGGAGTCCGCCAGCTGAGCGCGGAGATCTTTTAATTCTACGTCCAACTGGACGTTGGCATCTTGAAGATTGTTCTTCTCCTGCCTAACTCGCGTAAGAATGCGCTCGCCAGCCTCCAGCTGCCTTTTGAGATGCGATGCGTCCTCTCTTATGCCCTCCGGATTCGCCCCGGGATTGTCTGCAGACTTTTCTGTTAGACTTGTCATATCAGCCATTTACTAACTAGTGCATCTTCGTACAATTGCGACAACTGTTACCAGATGAGGGCTTTTGGGATTCCTCTAACTTGGCAACTGCGGCCCTCAGTTCGGCCTTGCATTCCTCCAGCTCCCGAGACAATTGCTCATTCTTATCTACAAGGACCTGTGCATAAATTGATCCTTAAAACAGTTGTTCCAACTGTTTCAAGTCTCAGGGGCTACTGCTACACATGCTTATCTAATTTTCTTATCCGTATATCTTTGGTATACTGGTCCGCTGCTCGGGCAAGCCCACCTTGAGCAGCTCGGATGTATGCGTCTCCCGAATTGAAGGCGTTAAATGCCTCTTCGGAAAAGATGTTGTTCCTAAGTACAGCCTGTCAGCGCCGGTGATTCATGGCGCTTTCTACTTCAGAATTCGTGGCTGAGAGCATATCCGCATTCTCTGTTGGAGAACTATGCGGCATCGGCCCCGCTCCCGCCTCCACTCTCGAAGCCGGTTCTGGAACCCGGCTGGTGGAGGCATGGTTGGCCGGATCCCCGGATATAGTCCGTGTTGGAAATATGCCCTAGAGGCAATAATAAAAGTATTATTATATTTCCTTGTTCATGATAATTGTCTTTTATTCATGCTATAATTGTATTATCCTGAAATCGTAATACACGTGTGAATACATAGACCACAATATGTCCCTAGTGAGCCTCTAGTTGACTAGCTCGTTGTGATCAATAGATAGTCATGGTTTCCTGGCTATGGACATTGGATGTCGTTGATAACGGGATCACATCATTAGGAGAATGATGTGATAGACAAGACCCAATCCTAAGCATAGCACAAAGATCGTGTAGTTCGTTTGCTAGAGCTTTTCCAATGTCAAGTATCTCTTCCTTAGACCATGAGATCGTGTAACTCCCGGATACCGTAGGAGTGCTTTGGGTGTATCAAGCGTCACAACGAATCGGGTGACTATAAAGGTGCACTACAGGTATTTCCGAAGTGTCATTGGGTTGACACGGATCGAGGCTGGATTTGTCACTCCGTGTAAGCGGAGAGGTATCTCTGCAGGCCCACTCGGTAGGACATCATCATAATGTGCACAATGTGACCAAGGGGTTGATCACGGGATGATGTGTTACGGAACGAGTAAATAGACTTCTTTGGTAACGAGATTGAACAAGGTATCGGTATACCGACGATCGAATCTCGGGCAAGTAAAATACCGCTAGACAAAGGGAATTGTATACGGGATCGATGAGTCCTTGACATCGTGGTTCATCCGATGAGATCATCGTGGAACATGTAGGGAGCCAACATGGGTATCCAGATCCGCTGTTGGTTATTGACCGGAGAACGCGTCTCGGTCATGTCTACATGTCTCCCGAACCCGTAGGGTCTACACACTTAAGGTTCGATGGCGCTAGGGTTATAAAGGAAGTTTGTATGTGGTTACGAATGTTGTTCGGAGTCCGGATGAGATCCCGGACGTCACGAGGAGTTCCGGAATGGTCCGGAGGTAAAGATTTATATATGGGAAGTCCTGTTTTGGTCACCGAAAAGTTTCGGGTTTTATCGGTAATGTACCGGGACCACCGAGAGGGTCCCGGGGGTCCACCAAGTGGGGCCACCTACCCCGGAGGGCTGCATGGGCCATGTGTGGGAGGGAACCAGCCCGAGGTGGGCTGGTGCGCCCCCCACAAGGGGCCCAAGCGCAGGGGAGAGTGGGAAGGGGCAAACCCTAGGGCAGATGGGCCCTAAGGCCCACCCCAGGCGCGCCTCCCCTCTCTTCCCCTCTGGCCGCCACCTAGATGGGATATGGGGGCTGCCGCCACCCCTGGGGAGGGAACCCTAGAGGGGGCGCAGCCCCCTCCCCTCCCCCTATAAATACTTGAGGTCTAGGGGCTGCCCAACACACGAGAACTTCTCCTCTTGGTGCATTCCTACCTCTCTCCCTTCTCCTCATATCTCGCGGTGCTTGGCGAAGCCCTGCTGGACTACCACGCTCCTCCATCACCACCACGCCGTTGTGCTGCTACTGGATGGAGTCTTCCTCAACCTCTCCCTCTCTCCTGGCTGGATCAAGGCGTGGGAGACGTCACCGGGCTGTACGTGTGTTGAACGCGGAGGTGCCGTCCGTTCGGCACTAGGATCTCCGGTGATTTGGATCACGACAGTCGACTCCTTCAACCCCGTTCTCTTGAACGCTTCCGCTTAGCGATCTACAAGGGTATGTAGATGCACTCTCCTTCCCCTCGTTGCTGGTTTCTCCATAGATAGATCTTGGTGACACGTAGGAAAATTTTGAATTTCTACTACGTTCCCCAACAGTGGTATTAGAGCTAGGTCTATGCGTAGATTCTTTGCACGAGTAGAACACAAAGTAGTTGTGGGCGTTGATTTTGTTCAATATGCTTACCGTTACTAGTCCAATCTTGTTTCGACGGTATTGTGGGATGAAGCGGCCCGAACCGACCTTACATGTACACTTACGTGAGACAGGTTCCACCGATTGACATGCACTTGGTGCATAAGGTGGCTAGCGGGTGCCAGTCTCTCCCACTTTAGTCGGAACGGATTCGATGAAAAGGGTCCTTATGAAGGGTAAATAGCAATTGGTATATCATGTTGTGGTTTTGTGTAGGTAAGAAACGTTCTTGCTAGAAACCCCTAGCAGCCACATAAAACATGCAACAACAATTAGAGGACGTCTAACTTGTTTTTGCAGGGTATGTTATGTGATGTTATATGGCCAAGAAGAATGTGATGAATGATATGTGATGTATGAGATTGATCATGTTCTTGTAATAGGAATCACGACTTGCATGTCGATGAGTATGACAACCGGCAGGAGCCATAGGAGTTGTCTTAATTTATTGTATGACCTGCATGTCATTGAACAACGCCATGTAATTACTTTACTTTATTGCTAACCGGTAGCCATAGTAGTAGAAGTAATAGTTGGCGAGACAACTTCATGAAGACACGATGATGGAGATCATGATGATGGAGATCATGGTGTCATGCGGTGACGATGATGATCATGGAGCCCGAAGATGGAGATCAAAGGAGCAAAATGATATTGGCCATATCATGTCACTATTTGATTGCATGTGATGTTTATCATGTTTATGCATCTTGTTTACTTAGAACGACGGTAGTAAATAAGATGATCCTTACAAAATTTCAAGAAGTGTTCTCCCTAACGTGCACCGTTGCTAAAGTTAAGTAAACTTCTAAAGCACCACATGATGATCGGGTGTGATGGATTCTTACGTTCACATACAACGGTACTACTAGGGAAAAGCCTAGCAGCAGCGCGGGTTTTGGGCCTATCGAGAGCGCGGGCGAAGCGCTCTTGATAAGGCGCCATACTAATGCTTAGCAATAGCGCGGCTTGACCCATGCTACTGCTAAATTGACTTAGTAGCAGCGGTTCTTTAGAACATCGCTACTGTTAATTAGTAGTAGCGCTTCTCCTAACCCACGCTACTACTACTATTTAGTATTTTATTTCTTTTCTATTTCATGTTGTATTCATACACCTTTACACAAGTTTTCATACAACAGGAATTTAGAGATTGTTTTTACATCATAATGAGTTATTACATCATGGGGTGAAAGAACCGTGGACTAGTTTCAAGTGGATGTCCATCCACTTGAAACTAATCTGCCGTTCTTTCACCCAATGATATAATAATATCATCATCATCATCATATCATTAACAAGTTAGCATCATAATACATCATTGTCATATAACACCTCCTCAATATCATCGTTTTCATCATTGACATCACATAACACCTCCTCAAGATCATCATTATCAACTCTAACACATTACCACATAACAAACATATTGTACCTCATAGGACCTATTACATTTGATTAAGACCTACTACATTTTCTAAGGTAAAATAACAAAAACAAGATAGCCCCGACTCTCCATTATGGAGAATGGAGATTAGCCTGTCTCCCATTCTTGCCTTTCGCTGAATGTTACTTCCAAGAACCTCCTTGCGAATGTCCATACATTTCTTCCATTCTCTCGATGATCATGTGTTCACGGGTTTTATAAATCCGATATGCACAGTGAGCTCCCTAGATTTACTCGGCAAGATGTTCAGAATCGAGAGGCGACCATACGAGACATCGATGAGGCACACAATCCATCGGGAGTTTCTGTTGAAAAACATAATAATAACTTTGTAGTTAGCAATGATGTACTAGTTTTAGAAGTATGCAAAAATGCACGAATGTCGTGATAGTAAAAAATCTTACCGGGGTATCTCCGGAGAAGTTATCGTTGTTCAACACATGCACTAGTGGCACGTATTCACCATAATTTGGAGGAGTTCGATAATAGGCATTGTAATTCTCAAGAAGAGTACAGAATGCGATCGATGATTTTCTCCTTATATGTTAATTGGGTGCCTTCGATGTAGTGGGTTTTATCTACCATCTTCCGCAGTCTTTGAAGAATCAAAATAAGCTGTCAATGGAAATAAGCTATCAACTATTTTGAAATAAAGAATATAAATTAGTTAATAACTATGTTTGAGAAACTCACATAGCGGTATAATCGGCAGCGTATCAACAAGGACCCAAATGTCCATATTGTCTTCCTCATTGTCGGGATCACCAAGATCCATGGTGATAATCATACCCTCATCAAAACCATACATTTTGCAAAGTGCTTCCCAATTTTGGCAACCAAAATGGGTTACGCTCTGAGCATTGTACAGATTTACTTCAAAATCCATATCATGATGGGTCCTTAGGTGTATTTTCTTTGTTTCAAAATTTTCATGGTCTTCAAAACCCATCCTCTCCAAGACATAGCGTCTTGCATGGCATGGGATAAGCTAGTCGAATTGTAAAATATGAAAATTAGACGTTGAAATAGTTGAAGTCATGCTTAATGGAGAAAAAACTATTGTCGTCGTTGCGTACCGTATGAACATCGCAGGTCTCCTCGAGCTTAATGCTGAAGCGGCGATCGTCGTCCAGCCGAACAAACCTGTCGCACATACCTCGATCGTCGTGGCACCAGCTACACTCCCCCGGGAGACCGTCGTCGTCCGAGTACGGCATTTCCTACAATCATAATTCAAAGATTAAACTTGTACATATTCTAGCACAAGTCATGTCAGAATTCACGACAAAATCCGGCATGACCTTTGCTAAAAAAGGACATATCGAGCGCCTGAAATTTGCCGGAACGGAAATTAATCAACACTCCGACAAAACATAGGCCACTCGGAGATGTAAACTGAACATGAACGGCCACTTGGGCAACCACATATCCTATTTGAGCAACAACACAAAATATACAAGGATATTTGGCTGGTCTCACCTCGATGTCGGAGGGGTACGTCGGTGGCTGGGATGACGGCGGGGATGTCGGAGGGGTCGGTGACGGGACGACGGAGGTCACCAAACCATATAAGTTATCACTAGCAACAAAACATGTTCAACTAGTTTTATTAATTCAACTAGTTCTTACTAAATATAAACTTACTATAAATAGAAAAAACTAGTTCTTTCTAAAAATAAAGTAGTTCAACTAGTTATATTAATTATCTTACTAAAAATAGATTAGTTACATTAATTCAACTAGTTCAACTAGTTTATTAATTTACTTACTAAACTAGTTCAACTACAACTAAAGTAGTTCAACTACCACTACTACTACTAAAAATCTAGTACTAACTAAGCTAAATTAACATCTACTACTACTAAATTAACATCTAGTACTAGCTAACCCTAAATTAACATCTACTACTACTAAATCTAGTACTAACTAGTGGCGGGGGTGGGGCGGAGAGGTAGCTAGGGGCGGCGAGGTCGAGGCGGTGGGAGGAGGGCTGCGGAGGAGGAGGAGGGCGGCAGGAGGAGGGAGGAGGGCAGCGGAGGAGGGAGGGGCGCAGCAAAGGAGGGAGGATGTGCGAGGAGGATGGAGGAGGGACGGAAGGAGGGGAGTACCTCGGCGGCGGACGAACGAAGGCGGCGGCGGCGGCGGCGACGGACGACGACGGTTGACGCGGGCGAGAGTGAGAGAGTGAGAAGGGCCGGTCCTCCCGTGGGGATAAGGTAGGGATAGTTGTAGCGCGTTTGACAAAAAGCGCTACAGCTAACATAAGTAGCAGTAGCGCTCTACAGTATAGAGCGCTACTGCTATAGCTAGCGGGGGGCCAAGGTCATGGCAACTATAGCAGTAGTGTTGTAGGCCACAAACGCGCTACTGCTACTTCCAAGTCAGTAGCGCGTTTGGCGGACACGCGCTGCTGCTAAGTAGCAGTAGCGTGGTATTTTGAAGTGCGCTGCAGGTAAGATTCTGTGTATAGGCTTTTCCCTAGTAGTGCGGGTGTAAGACAGATTTACACACGCGAAACACTTAGGGTTAACTTGACGAGCCTAGCATGTACAGACATGGCCTCGGAACACAGAGGCCGAAAGGTCGAGCATGAGTCGTATGGAGGATATGATCAACATGAAGATGTTCACCGACGATGACTAGTCCGTCTCACGTGATGATCGGACACGGCCTAGTTGACTCGGATCATGTAATCACTTAGATGACCGAGAGGATGTCTATCGAGTGGGAGTTCATAAGATGAACTTAATTATCCTGAACATAGTCAAAAGTTCTTTGCAAATTATGTCGTAAGCTCGCGCTTTAGTTCCACTGTTTAGATATGTTCCTAGAGAAAATATAGTTGAAAGTTGACAATAGCGATTATGCGGACAGTATGTCCTTAATGCACCGCTCAGTGTGCTGAACCCCAAACGTCGTTTGTGGATGTTGCGAACATCAGACATACACGTTCTGATAACTACGTGATAGTTCAGATAAACGGTTTAGAGTTGAGGCACCAAAGATGTTTTCGAAATGTCGCGGAACATATGAGATGTTTCGATGGCTGAAATTGGGATTTCTGGCTCGTGCCCATGTCAAGAGGTATATAAGACCTACGGCGATTTTCTTAACCGACAAACTAAGGGAGAAAAGCTCAATCGTTGAGCTTGTGCTCAGATTGTCTGAGTGCAACAATCACTTGAATCGAGTGGGAGTTAATCTTCCAGATGAGATAGTGATGTTTCTCCAAAGTCATTGCCACCAAGCTGCTAGAGCTTCGTGATGAACTATAACATATCAGCGATAGATATGATGATCCTTGAGGTATTCACGATGTTTGACACTGCGAAAGTAGAAATCAAGAAGAAGCATCAATTGTTGATGGTTGGTGAAACCACTAGTTTCAAGAAGGGCAAGGGCAAGAAGGGATACTTCATGAAACGGCAAATCAGCTGCTGCTCTAGTGAAGAAATCCAAGGTTGAACCCAAACCTGAGGCTAAGTGCTTCTGTAATAAGGAGAACAACCACTGGGGCGGAATTACCCTAGATACTTGGTAGATGAGAAGGCTGGCAAGGTCGATAGAAGTATATTGGATATACATTATGTTAATGTGTACTTTACTAGTACTCCTAGTAGCACCAGGGTATTAGATACCGGTTCGGTTGCTAAGTGTTAGTAACTCGAAATAAAAGCTACGGAATAAACGGAGACTAGCTAAAGGTGAGCTGACGATATGTGTTGGAAGTGTTTCCAAGGTTGATGTGATCAAGCATCGCACGCTCCCTCTACCATCGAGATTTGGTGTTTGCGTTGAGCATAGACATGATTGGATTATGTCTATCGCAATACAGTTATTCATTTAAGGAGAATAATGGTTACTCTATTTATTTGAATAATACCTTCAATGGTCTTGCAACTAAAGGAATGGTTTATTGAATCTCGATCGTAGTGACACACATTTTCATGCCAAAAAGATATAAGATAGTAATGATAGTACCACTTACTTGTGGCACTGCCATGTAAGTCATATTGGTGTAAAACGCATGAAGAAGCTCCATGTTGATGGATCTTTGGACTCACTCATTTTTTTGAAAAGTTTGAGACATGCGAACCATGTCTATTGGTGTATACGCATGAAGAAACTCCATGCAGATGGATCGTTTGGACTCACTTGATTTTGAATCACTTGAGATATGCAAATCATACCACATGGGCAAGATGACTAAAAAGCCTCGTTTTTCAGTAAAATGGAACAATAGATAGCAACTTGTTGGAAGTAACACATTTTGATGTGTGCAGTCCAATGAGTCTTTGAGGCATCTGATGAATATCGTTATGTTCTTACTTCATAGATGATTCGAGTAGATGTAGAGTATATTTACTTGATGAAACACAAGTCTGAATTATTGAATGGTTCAAGTAATTTCAGAGTGAAGTTGAAGATCATCGTGACAAGAGGATGAAATGTCTATGATATGATCATAGAGATGAGTATCTGAGTTCTGAGCTTTGTACGCAATTAAGACATTGTGGAAATTGTTTCACAATTAATACCGCCTGGAACACCATAGTTTGATGGTGTGTCCGAACATCATAGTTGCACCCTATTGGATATGGTGCGTACCATGATGTCTCTTATCGAATTACCACTATCGTTTATGGGTTAGGCATTAGAGACAACCACATTCACTTTAAATAGGGCACCACGTAATTCCGTTGAGATGACACCGTATGAACTATGGTTTAGAGAAACCTAAGCTGTCATTTCTTAAAGGTTTGGGGCTGCGACGCTTATGTGAAAAAGTTCTAGGTTGATAAGCTCGAACCCAAAGTGGATAAAATGCATCTTCATAGGACACCCAAAACAGTTGGGTATACCTCCTAATTCAGATCCGAAAGCAATAGGGATTGTTTCTTGAATCGGGTCCTTTCTCGAGGGAAAGTTTGTCTTGAAAAGTTGAGTGGGAGGATAGTGGAGACTTGATGAGGTTACTGAACCGTCACTTCAACTAGTGTGTAGCAGGGCACAGGAAGTTGTTCCTGTGGCACCTACACCAATTGAAGTAGAATCTTATGATAGTGATCATGAAACTTCGGATCAAGTCACTACCGTACCTCGTAGGGTGACAAGGATGCGTACTACTTTAGAGTGGTACAGTAGTACTGTCTTGAAGGACATGTTGCTAGACAACAATGAACCTACGAGCTATGGAGAAGCGATGGTGGGCCCAAATTCCGACAAATGGTTAGAAGCCATGAAATCCGAGATAAATGGATCTTTAAGAAGAAGACGGGCGTGGACGGTGATGTCACCATCTATGAAGCTCGACTTGTGGCGAAGAGTTTTTTCACAAGTTCAAGGAGTTGACTACGATGAGATCTTCTCATCCGTAGCGATGCTTAAAATCCGTCGGAATCATGTTAGCATTAGCTGCATTTATGAAATCTGGCAGATGGATGTCAAAACGAGTTTCCTTACCAGTTTTCGTAAGGAAAGGTTGTATGTGATACAATCAGAAACTTTTTGTCGATCCTAAGGATGCTTTGAAAGGTATCTTTGGCTCCAATGATCCTTCTAAGGATTGGAGTAAGCATCTCGGAGTTGGAATATGTACTTTGATAAGATGATCAAAGATTTTGGGTTTATACAAAGTTTGTGAGAAACTTGTATTTCCAAAGAAGTGAGTGGGAGCACTATAGAATTTCTGATGAGTATATGTTATTGACATATTGTTGATCAGAAATGATGTAGAATTTCTGGAAAGCATATAGGGTTATTTGAAAAGTGTTTTTCAATGGAAAACCTGGATTAAGCTACTTGAACATTGAGCATCAAGATCTATAATGATAGATCAAAAGCGCTTAATGGCACTTTCAAAATGAGCACATACCTTGACATGATCTTGAAGGTGTTCAAGATGGATCAGTCAAAGAAGGAGTTCTTGCCTGAGTTGTAAGGTATGAAGTTAAGACTTAAAGCTCGACCACGGCAGAAAAGAGAGAAAGGACGAAGGTCGTCCCCTATGCTTTTGTCATAGGCTCTATACTGTATGCCATGCTGAGTACCGCACCTGATGTGTGCCTTGCCACATGTCTGGCTAGAGGGTACAAAGGTGATCAAGGAGTCGATCACTAGATGGCGGTCAATATTATCCTTAGAGGAATAAGGATATGTTTCTCGATTATGGAGGTGATAAAGAGTTCGACGTAAAGAGTTACGTCGATGCTAGCTTTAACACCTATCCGAATAACTCTAAGTAGCAAACCGGATACGTATAGTGGAGCAACCATTTGGAATAGCTCCAAGTGGAGCATGGAAGCAGCGTTTACAATATGACCTAGAGATTTGCGAAGTACATACGGATCTGAATGTTGCAGACCCGTTGACTAAAACCTCTCTTACAAGCAAAACATGATCAAACCCCAGAACTCATTGAGTCTTAATCACATGATGATGTGAACTAGTTTAATGACACTAGTAAACTCTTTGGATGTTGGTCACATGGTGATGTGACCTGTGAGTGTTAATCACATGGCGATGTGAACTAGATTATTGACTCTAGTGCAAGTGGGAGACTGTTGGAAATATGCCCTAGAGGCAATAATAAAAGTATTATTATATTTCCTTGTTCATGATAATTGTCTTTTATTCATGCTATAATTGTATTATCCGGAAATCGTAATACACGTGTGAATACATAGACCACAATATGTCCCTAGTGAGCCTCTAGTTGACTAGCTCGTTGTGATCAACAGATAGTCATGGTTTCCTGACTATGGACATTGGATGTCGTTGATAACGGGATCACATCATTAGGAGAATGATGTGATGGACAAGACCCAATCCTAAGCATAGCACAAAGATCGTGTAGTTCGTTTGCTAGAGCTTTTCCAATGTCAAGTATCTCTTCCTTAGACCATGAGATTGTGTAACTCCCGGATACCGTAGGAGTGCTTTGTTGTATCAAACATCACAACGTAACTGGGTGACTATAAAGGTGCACTACAGGTATTTCCAAAAGTGTCTGTTGGGTTGACACGGATCGAGACTGGGATTTGTCACTCCGTAAACGGAGAGGTATCTCTGGGCCCACTCGGTAGGACATCATCATAATGTGCACAATGTGACCAAGGGGTTGATCACGGGATGATGTGTTATGGAACGAGTAAAGAGACTTTCCGGTAACGAGATTGAACAAGGTATCGGTATACCGACGATCGAATCTCGGGCAAGTAAAATACCGCTAGACAAAGGGAATTGTATACGGGATCGACTGAGTCCTTGACATCGTGGTTCATCCGATGAGATCATCGTGGAACAAGTGGGAGCCAACATGGGTATCCAGATCCCGCTGTTGGTTATTGACCGGAGAACGTCTCGGTCATGTCTACATGTTTCCCGAACCCGTAGGGTCTACACACTTAAGGTTCGATGACGCTAGGGTTATAAAGGAAGTTTGTATGTGGTTACCGAATGTTGTTTGGAGTCCCGGATGAGATCCTGGACGTCACGAGGAGTTCCGGAATGGTCCGGAGGTAAAGATTTATATATGGGAAGTCATGTTTTGGTCACCAGAAAAGTTTCGGGTTTTATCGGTAATGTACCGGGACCACCGGGAGGGTCCCGGGGGTCCACCAAGTGGGGCCACCTACCCCGGAGGGCTGCATGGGCCATGTGTGGGAGGGAACCAGCCCTAGGTGGGCTGGTGCGCCCCCCACAAGGGGCCCAAGGCGCAGGGAGAGTGGGAAGGGCAAACCCTAGGGCAGATGGGCCCTAAGGCCCACCCCAGCGCCTCCCTCTCTTCCCCTCGCCGCCACCAGATGGGATCTGGGGCTGCCGCCACCCCGGGGAGGAACCCTAGAGGCGCAGCCCTCCCTCCCCTATAAATACTTGAGGTCTAGGGGCTGCCCAACACACGGGAACTTCTCCTCTTGGTGCAGCCCTACCTCTCTCCCTTCTCCTCATATCTCACGGTGCTTGGCGAAGCCTGCTGGACTACCACGCCCTCCATCACCACCACGCCGTTGTGCTGCTGCTGGATGGAGTCTTCCTCAACCTCTCCCTCTCTCTTGCTGGATCAAGGCGTGGGACGCCACCGGCTGTACGTGTGTTGAACGCGGAGGTGCCGTCCGTTCGGCACTAGGATCTCCGGTGATTTGGATCACGACGAGTACGACTACTTCAACCCCGTTCTCTTGAACGCTTCCGCTTAGCAATCTACAAGGGTATGTAGATGCACTCTCCTTCCCCTCGTTGCTGGTTTCTCCATAGATAGATCTTGGTGACACGTAGGAAAATTTTGAATTTCTGCTACGTTCCCCAACAGTCCGGCTGCTCCTCTTCCTGACAGGACACAAAGGGTGCTGTCATACTTCAAAATAACATAATCACAACACAAGATTTTGCCTTACCTCTGTAGTGGCCCTTACCGCCTTCCTCTTGAGCCTGCCCGATCCGGACGCCCTTGGCCGACGAGTCCCCAGGGGCTCGGCCCCATGCTCCGACCGTCGTCTCTGCAAAAACACGACACTTCAAGGGTAAGGCATGACATCTGAAGGGAGTCCTCTTCGGAAGATAGGGTTTTTCGACTTGGCTTACGCGCGACGTAGGAAGCGGTCCGGGATAGTCGGCAGTAATGGCCACTGAGGCGCCATCGCAGCTCGCTTGATAAAATATCCCGTTGATGAGCTCCACGGTAATATCCGGATCTTCTTCGAGATCTGGATCTAGGGCCCTTCCGGGGTCCTCTGGCTGCGGGGAGGGGCTGGAGATTCCTTCTACGGCCCTCCTCAGTTCCTGCTCGGAAATATCAAGGCGGATGATCTTAGCGAAGAACGCCACAATAAGTGACGTAGGGAAAGGAATGACACCTTACCCAGTTTGGGGGGTTGTACATGGAGAATCCATCTCGCGGTTTGATGTGAAGGAATTCCTCATCTTCCCCTTTGTATAAATCGGACAATATCCTTGCCAGAGCAATGGCGGGGTTCGGACCCTTACGGCCGCAGCAGGTGGCATCATCTTCCCCGTTGAAGTGCCACATGGGCTTCCCCCGATGTTGAAGTGGTTGCACTCCCCGTATTATGCATATTGCCATAACCTCGACTATCGTCAGTCCGGAGTTGGCCAGTAACTTTATCCTACTCATCAGGTAATATATTTCCCTGGTATCCTCCTCTTGGGGGCCTCGGGGGCGCCAGCTTAGACGTGCCCTCGGCGGGGCGTTACTGAACTGGGGGAGACCTGTCCGGACTGGATCCGGAAGGGAACGTCGTCAATGTAGAACCACTCTGAAGGCCAGTTCTCCGGAGCCGTCTTGGGAGTGCCGGAAAGGTATCCGGTCTCGGCTATGCGCCATACTTCGGCCCCGCCCACCTGACATAGGGATTCTCCCTGGTTGCGGGGGATAAGGCAGAATAGCTTCTTCCATAACCCGAAGTGAGGCTCGCAGCCTAAAATTAGCTCGCAAAGGGCAACGTACCCTGCTATATGCAGTATACAGGCAGGGGTAAAGTTGTGTAACTGGAGGTCGTAGAACTCCAGGAGCCCGTGAAGGAACGGGTGTATAGGAAACCCGACGCCCCTTAGCAGATGCGGAATGAGGCATATTCGCTCCTCTGGAGACGGATTGGGAGATCTCTCCGCTTGCTCCCCGCCATTATAGGTGGCTATTCCGGCTCGGACAGGGACCATGAATGCTGGTGGAAGAAACCCTTGGATTTTTAACTCAATCAAGCGGCTATGGGGAACTGAACACTCTTCCCAGTCCCCCGGCTTGGAGCAAGCAGAGGAGCTGTGACGACCGACCATGTTGGAGTGGTTTTTCCGGAGCACTCTGTTGGATGCTTGCTCGAGGGGGAAGAGTGAGGTTTGGATCTGAGAATCCCCGTCTCTTCAAATAGGCGGTCAGCCCAAACAATTGAGGGTGGCAAATGCAAAAAATACCTCGGCTCCTCGCATTCGCTCGACACGTGGAGATGGTTATTATTGAGGCACTGAATCCAAGGAATACAAACAGTGATGGAGTTCCGGACACTATTCGTCGTAACAGGTACTTTGGAGTATTCGGAGATGGAACCCGCCCTGCAATGCCGAAGACAAGACTATGCGCCGGACCCATCGTCATTGAAGCCTGGTTCAGGGGCTACTGAGGGAGTCCTGGATTAGGGGGTATCCGGACAGCCGGACTATATACATCGTCCGGACTATTGAAGCGCGAAGATACAAGACTCAAGACTTCGACCCGTGTCTGGATGGGACTTTCCTTGGCGTGGAAGGCAAGCTTGGTGATCCGGATATTATGTTTCCTTCCTTGTAACCGACTCCATGTAAACCCTAGCCCTCTCCGATGCCTATATAAACCGAAGAGGTTGGTCCTTAGAAGGCCGATCACAATTACAAACATACCATCATAGGCTAGCTTCTAGGGTTTAGCCTCTACGATCTCGTGGTAGATCTACTCTTGTACTACCCATATCTAAAATATTAATCAAGCAGGAAGTGGGGTTTTACATCCATCGAGAGGGCCCGAACCTGGGTAAATATCTGTGTCCCTTGCTTCCTGTTACCATCGGCCTAGACGCACAGATCGGGACCCCCTACCCGAGATCCGTCAGTTTTGACACCGACACTGAGGTTTACAATCGAGGTTAGCACCTGCATGGTCTGTTGTCTAATAGCACATTATTGTGCAATTGCAGGAACCATTCTAATATTTTGGATTTTAACAATTTGGTCTTGCACATGTAGGTCCTCCTGTCAGAGGTTTTGACCCACTGTTCGACCCTTTTTGCATATGGGGAAATGAGTTGTCCATGAATATCAATCAAATCAAGAAGCTCAGAAAGATTGTTAGGATAAAGAAATTAGCGACAAAAAACAACAAGATCTTTGTCTGCACAATGAAGAAGACATCAGTTCACTACAAGATGGTACTAACTATTATACCTTGCCTTTTTTATTCATTTGCCCCATTTCCAAAATAGAGAAGATATTTATGCACATTCTTGTTTTCAGGCCTTTCCAAAGCAGTTCACTGATGATTACCTCTCAAACCACCTCTATGGTCAGGAGGCGAGGAAGTTTTTCATACAACACCCACGGTTCAATATTGAAGTGTTCATGAAGAGGTCGAAGGACGGACGGTCAATCATCCATAGGCACTGGCCTAAAGTTGCAAAGACCTTCAACATGAATGAAGGCTCAATATTCGCCTTCCGCTTCAGCAGTTTTCCAGATGAGATGCATCTGTCTATATACCGTCTATGATGCTAATTTCGAAAGGTTTTACATGTTGCATGTGGAACTTGCTGCTAGTGCAGTTGTGTAATGGGGTAGCTGAGTGCTGAAGCTATATCATGTTGTATGATACGTCTCCAACGTATCTATAATTTTTGATTGCTCCATGCTATATTATCTACTGTTTTGGACCATATTGGGCTTTATTTTCCACTTTTATATTACTTTTGGGACTAACCTATTAACCGGAGGCCCAGCCCAGAATTGCTGTTTTTTGCCTATTTTAGTGTTTCGAAGAAACGGAATATCAAACGGAGTCCAAACGGAGTGAAACCTTCGGGAACGTGGTTTTCTCATCAGATATGATCCAGGAGACTTGGACCCTTGGTCAAGAAAGGAGGGAGGCGGCCACGAGGGTGGAGTGCGCGCCCCTTACCTCGTGGGCCCCCCGAAGCTCCACCGACGTACTCCTTCCTCCTATATATACCTACGTACCCCCAACAGATCAGATACGGAGCCAAAAACCTAATTCCACCACCGCAACTTTCTGTATCCACGAGATCCCATCTTGGGGCCTGTTCCGGAGCTCCGCCGGAAGGGGAATCCACCACGGAGGGCTTCTACATCATCATCATAGCCTCTCCGATGAAGTGTGAGTAGTTTACTTCAGACCTTCGGGTCCATAGTTAGCAGCTAGATGGCTTCTTCTCTCTTTTTGGATCTCAATACAATGTTTTCCCCCTCTCTCGTGGAGATCTATTCGATGTAATCTTCTTTTTGCGGTGTGTTTGTTGAGACCGATGAATTGTGGGTTTATGATCAAGATTATCTATGAGCAATATTTGAATCTTCTCTGAATTGATTGGTTATCTTTGCAAGTCTCTTCGAATTATCCGTTTGGTTTGGCCAACTAGATTGGTAGTTCTTGCAATGGGAGAAGTGCTTAGCTTTGGGTTCAATCTTGCGGTGTCCTTTCCCAGTGACAGTAGGGGCAACAAGGCACGTATTGTATTGTTGCCATCGAGGATAACAAGATGTTTTTTATCATATTGCATGAATTTATCCCTCTACATCATGTCATCTTGCTTAAGGCATTACTCTGTTTTCATTAACTTAATACTCTAGATGCATGCTGGATAGCGGTCGATGAGTGGAGTAATAGTAATAGATGTAGGCAGGAGTCGGTCTACTTGTCTCGGACGTGATGCCTATATACATGATCATACCTAGATACTCTCATAACTATGCTCAATTCTGTCAATTGCTCAACAGTAATTTGTTCACCCACCGTAAAATACTTATGCTCTTGAGAGAAGCCACTAGTGAAATCTATGGCCCCCGGGTCTATTCTCATCATATTAATCTTCCTACGCTTTATTATTGCTTTGCCTTTTTAGTTTGCCTTTTTATTTTACTTTGCATCTTTATACCAAAAATACCAAAAATATTATTTATCATCTCTATCAGATCTCACTTTCGTAAGTGACCGTGAAGGGATTGACAACCCCTAATCGCGTTGGTTGCGTTGAGCTATTTGTTTTGTGGTAGGTACGAGGGACTTGCGCGTGGCCTCCTACTGGATTGATACCTTGGTTCTCAAAAACTGAGGAAAATACTTACGCTACTCTGCTGCATCATCCTCTCCTCTTTGGGAAAAACCAACGCAAGCTCAAGACGTAGCATTGTACTCTGATGTATTTCAATTATGAAATTCTGCTTACTTAATATGGAAATGAAATATATTGTGTGCTTAATATGAATGTCAATTAGATTAATAAATGGATTATTAATAATAGGGCAATTAGCCTGCTAATGGCAAATTAGCCTGCTAATTGGGTTTTGATATTGCAAACGGTTGTTGAAAAAATACCGTGGGCAATGACCTCAGGCAACGCACATAGTTTCTAGGAATAAACCGTGTTGGATCAATGAACAATCACACACGACTTTCTCTTGAAAATTGTTTGCGTTAGGCCACCTTGCGCAAACGTTTACCACATAAAAACTGTGTGTGTCATGGGCAGCCTTTGCCACATAGTTTCTTCTATGGACTGTGTGTGCTACATTCAATAATGCAAATGATTTAACGGGAAAAATTGTGTGTGATGTACCTGTGAACGGAAACGTTTTCCTTGGAGCGACTGTGTGGGATGTGCATATGAACGGAAACGTTTATCGGGGACTGACTGTGTGGGATGTACTTGCGACCGAAAACAATTTCGCCGTATAACTGTATTTTTTAGCTCTACTGTACGTATTTCCGTATTTGAGTGCTCGTCGGTCGCACACGACCTCATTTTGTCGAACTTGTGTGCTAGGAGGGCATATCTCCGATGTTTTCTGGGTCGTGTGGGAAGGACCCCCCTATCGCCCACACTCAGTTGGCGACGGTTCCAAATGCCGTCGCGGAAAGGGGTAAAAAATCATTTGTTTAGGACCGACGCGCACCAGTGGATGTGATGGACAAGACCCATCCGTTAGCTTAGCATAATGAT
This sequence comes from Aegilops speltoides, assembly GCA_021437245.1. Lineage (NCBI taxonomy): Eukaryota > Viridiplantae > Streptophyta > Magnoliopsida > Poales > Poaceae > Aegilops > Aegilops speltoides. The sequence goes on along the minus strand of CM038145.1, from coordinate 784,274 downwards.
CATTTAGTTTTATTGCGATTGCTTTCTTCATGACTTATACATATTCCTCTGACTATGAGATTATGCAACTCCCGAATCCCGAAGAAACACTTTGTATGCTATCAAACGTCACAACATAAATGGGTGATTATAAAGATGCTCTACAGGTGTCTCCGAAGGTGTTTGTTGAGTTGGCATAGATCGAGATTAGGATTTGTCACTTCCTGTATCGGGGAGGTATCTCTGGGCCCTCTCGGTAATGCACATCACTATAAGCCTTGCTAGCAATGTGACTAATGAGTTAGTTACGGGATGATGCATTACGGAACAAGTAAAGAGACTTGCCGGTAACGAGATTGAACTAGGTATGAGGATAGCGACGATCGAATCTCGGGCAAGTAGCATACCGATGACAAAGGGAATGATGTATGTTGTTATGCGGTTTGACCGATAAAGATCTTCGTAGAATATGTAGGAGCCAATATGAGCATCTAGGTTCCGCTATTGGTTATTGACCGGAGACATGTCTCGTTCATGTCTACATAGTTCTCGAACCCGTAGGGTCCGCACGCTTAACGTTCGATGACGATTTGTATGATGAGTTATGTGATTTGATGACCGAAGTTTGTTTGGAGTCCCGGATGAGATCACGGACATGACGAGGAGTCTCGAAATGGCCGAGAGGTAAAGATTCATATATTGGAAGGTTATATTCGGACATCGGAATGGTTCTGAGTGATCCGGGTATTTTTCCGGAGTACCGAGGGGTTACCGGAACCCCGGTGAAATGTTGGGCCAACATGGGCCTAAGGGAGAGAGAGGGAAGCCCACGGGAGGTGGCCGCGCGCCCCCCTCCTTGGGAGTCCGAATCGGACAAGGAGGAGGGGGCGGCGCCCCCTTCCCTTTCCATCTCCCTCTCCTTCCTATTCCCTCCGGTGGAAGAAAGGAAAGGGAGGGGGGCAAATCCTACTTGGACTAGGAGTCCAAGTAGGACTCCCCCCATGGCGCGCCCCTCCTGGCCGCCGGCCTCTCTCCCCCTCCTTTATGTACGTGGCTAGGGGGCACCCCAAAGCACAACAAACAATCTCTTAACCGTGTGCGGTGCCCCCTCCACAGTTTAACACCTCGGTCATATCGTCGTAGTGCTTAGGCAAAGCCCTGTGCCGGTAACTTCATCATCACCGTCGCCACGCTGTCGTGCTGACGGAACTCTCCCTCGACCCTCTACTGGATCAAGAGCTCGAGGGACGTCATCATGCTGAACGTGTGCTGAACACGGAGGTGCCGTAGGTTCGGTACTTGGATCGGTTGGATCGTGAAGACGTTCGACTACATCAACCGCGTTGCTAAACGCTTCCGCTTTCGGTCGACGAGGGTACGTGGACACACTCTCCCGTCTCGTTGGTATGCATCTCCTAGATAGATCTTGCGTGATCGTAGGAAATTTTTTGAATTACCACGCTCCCCAACAAAATCGTCGTGAAGTTTCAGGTCATTTGGAGCTCCGTAGAACAGCTATATCTATTGTAGCTCTTTTAGGTTCAGAATCCCAGTTGTCGGTGATTTCCCTCTCCATGTAGATCTTGCAAATTAAGAGAGAAAAGACATTAGAATTGCATCATAAAATGGAATGATGACCAAAATCATTATAAATAATAGTATGAAAACATGCTGCAAAATGGACGTATCAAGGAGACGTCACTGAGCCGTATGTGTGCATATATCGGAGGTGTCATTCGTGTGGTGCTGGATCGGATTGGATCGCGAAGAAAGTACGACTACGCCAACCACGTTCATTAGAACATTTCTGCTTTCGGTCTACAAGGGTATGTAGACACTCTCACACTCGTTACTAGCATCTAGTAGATTGGATCTTGGATGAATTCATATATATATTTTTGTTTCCAGGCAACGATTCCCATCAACTCATCCTCTAACGTTGACTAGCTTCCCACCAAAGAAGTAAACATTGGGATACATCTTTGTCTCCAAAGTCTTTGGATATCCCTAACCCTACCATTTTACTTGTGGTTTACTTTGGTCACTTGACCTTGCATTCAATATAAATGATTGTTTCTCTCACTTTAGCAATTGTTTAGGCACACCTTTATATTCCAATAGTCCAAACTTTCAAATAAACAATGAAAAAATTGTTGTTGTTGACGGTACAGAAAAGCGCCAGTGCCATCGGTAGGGTGGAAAGTGTAGACGAAAGTACCAGAGGGGAGTTTGCACAGGTTTTTTAACCAGGTTCGGCCCCTCATGATAAAGGTAATACCCACTCTTGTTTTCTTCTAAATTGATGTGAAAGTACCTCGTGCAAGGGGGTTACAAGTGGAGGATGATGATGACTACCGAAGTCATCATCAAGTATCAATAAGGCAAAAGGATTAGGGTTGGAGGTAGGAGAAGGGGGCTTTTTATAGTGTTTAACCTCAAGTAGTTGTTTTCGTCGTTTGACACCGTGCGCAAGGGCCAAGTTGGCCCCGTGCGCATGGGGTGTCTAGAGACGAAAATACTACCCCGTGCGCACGGGGTGTCTAGAGGCATATGTAGTCCCCCGTGGGCACGAGATGTCCAGAGAGTAGGGAACTAGCCCAACAACCCGTGCTAGGTAAGCGCACAGGGTGTCCAGATCCTCCGGGGTGCGCACGGGGTGTCCATATAATTTGGGCATTTCCTATCGGCACAATGAGGGTATGGAAATGATGGCAAAGATGCTCCCTTTCCAGTGGTAGGTGTAGGAAGGCAAGTATATAATTTAGGGTGTTTCCACACCGTTATTCTTCCACCTTGCCCCTTGTTGATAATGCGGTTTCTCTACAACACAAATAAAACCAAAATTGGACCCTCGAGTCACCACAAAACCACGCCTTTTATCTTTTTTTTTGGGGGGGGGGGGTCAATCCTCTCCATAATAAGCATCCTAGGCAAAAGATGAACTGAGATAAATCTGGACTGTTGTCATTAGTTCCACTAATAATTATATTGCCATCACACCAAAAAAAATCATTTAGAGCTAAATGCACTTTCATAGGGGATTGTGACGCCCATGAGTTGACCTTTATCCAGAGGGTATTACCCACACATCACAATCGAATATCACCAGTGCCAAAAGCAGTATGGTTCAGCGCCGGAGAAGAGATGTTCCACCTCATACACGACCCCTCATAGAACATGGTGGCCCCTAAGAAAGGCGGCACCACAACTTCGAGACGGCGCCCTCGAGAAAGCGAAGGCGTGAGTCTCAGCGAAAGGAACCGCAACCCGGTCTCCTCGAAAACAAAACACGTCGCCACGCCACGCCACCGGTCAAACCTTAGAGGGAGCCAAGAGACGGGTCGTAAAACAGTCCGTTGCCGAGGCGGGTGGAAAAGCGACGACCTTTTCTCGAGCCCTAAGACCCGTTTCCATTATGTATATATATTTGTAGTCTCCTTTTCTTTCCTATTATTATTATTATTATTATTATTATTATTATTATTATTATTATTATTATTATTATTATTATTATTATTATTATTATCAGTTTGGACCTGGCAACTCAACACTAGTGTGTCACTCTTACTAGTTTTTTTGGGAGAGAAAAAGGAAAAGTGGGGGGAAGAAGAAGAAGAAGAAGATGAAGAGAAGAGAAGACAAGACAAGGGGAAAATATCGGCGCGGCGGGGAAGCAAGCCAAGCAAGAGGAAGGAAGGAAACCCTAGCCAGAGCCAGAGCCAGAGCCAGAGCCAGAGCCAGATAGATTGACAGAAACACCAAAAGCGCCGGTCGCCGGATCGCCGGACGCGCTCCCCCGTCGCCACCACCAGGGCAACCATCGCCATCGCCATCGCCGCCGCCGAGGCACAGTCCCTCCCTCCCTCCCTCCCTCCCTCCCTACAGGCGGGCTACAGCAAGCAAGCAAGAAAGCGAGCAGGTAAGGAGGGGGGGATGGCGGACAGCGGCGGGGTCAGCGCCAACAACGCCGCCGCCGGCAACGACGACGAGGAGGGCAACACCGCCCCGTTCCCCGAGACGGTACCTCCCTCCCTCTCCCTCTCCCTCTCCCTTCCCTTCCATTGATGGAGCTCAACACGAATGCAAACCATGGCCGTTTCTCAGCAGATCTGGCCGGTTTGCCAATCCCAATCACTTTCGATCCACTTTGGTTTGCTTCACTTCACCAAAGAAACGACTTTTACCTTGAAATTGAAAGGTCTTATCTTGATTACAAATGAAAAGATATATGCAACATTCAGCGCTTGGTTGGTCTTACAGACAACAGACACAGACACAGACACAGACACGCCTTAGATTAGATGTGCAAGCGAGCGAGCGAGCGATGAATGCCGATTAACTCGTTTGCCCTTATCATCAATCAGGTCCAGATAGGAGGATCTCCCGAGTACAGGGTCGAGAGGAAGCTCGGCAAAGGCGGCTTTGGCCACGTCTTTGTCGGCCGCCGCCTAACCGGTGGCAACGGCCGCGGCGCCGGTGCTCACGAGGTACCAATCCCTCTCTGTATCTCTGTCTCTCTGTTTGTTTGTGCTTTTTTCTCATTCATTCATATGTTTTGCAAAACAAAAAATAAGAGAGAGACTTTTGGTTCTGCTTAAAGATAACTCCCTTTTTTATTTGTATTTGTAGGTTGCAATCAAATTCGAGCACAACACCAGCAAGGGGTGCAACTACGGCCCTCCATACGAGTGGCATGTCTATTCGTAAGTCTCTATTCTGTCAGCGACCCTTGTCACAACTTCATGCTTCGCGTCATCATCTTTGTCATGACGTTATATACATAACAGTGCTCTTGGAGGTACTCATGGTGTGCCCAAGGTGCATTATAAAGGCCGGCAGGGTGACTACTATGTCATGGTACGAATTATTGTCCGTTCCCGACCGTTTTGCTGGATGACGTTACCCTCTTGCAAGGACCCGAACGTTTTGTTTTATCCCCCTCTTGTGAAACTGCAGATCATGGATATGCTGGGGCCTAGCTTGTGGGATTCCTGGAATTCAGCAGGGCAGACGTGAGTTTCTTTCTTCTCTTACTAGTCTTCCTAACGGCTTAGACCCACTTCCTTTTATTTTTATCTGCTTCTATCTAATCGAGGAAGCTGTTTAGTAGCTGCTTCTCTTGGAAGTCGCTCTTTCTCGACATACAACCACACTGTTATGAGTATCTCTACTTGCTTCATATACCATACATTTTCTGTTTATAAATATAACAGTTGTTTGTGCTGTATTCCTGTGTCTAAGATGTTTGAAGCAGAAATTGTCGTTTTTCCTGCACCCATTACATTGTTCTCACACTAACAAGCTCTTTTGTTGCATGTGAAGAAAAAAAATTGGTTAGAATTTACATATCTACGTGAGAACGGTGTAGTTGAAGGGCCGAGTCTTGACTATTTTTTTTTCACGCTCGATGATTTTTTTTTCATCCTGCACCTATTCCTAAATTTTGCAGTGTAGTTTGTTACTTCCTGGTTTTCTAACTTGTGTCGAAAACTTTCAGCATGTCATCAGAAATGGTAGCTTGTATTGCTGCAGAGGCCATTTCTATCCTGGAAAGCATGCATTCTAAAGGGTAAGCAGGCATCCGAAGGTTAGCTATGTTTGATCCATTAGCCATTCTCCCTCTTTTCTCATGATGCTTCCATATATTTCTTTCAGATATGTACATGGAGATGTCAAACCTGAGAATTTTCTTCTCGGTCAGCCTGGAACTCCTCAAGAAAAGAAACTTTTTCTTGTAGATCTTGGATTAGGTAAACAAACCTCTTCATCCACCATATTCTTGCTACTTGTTAGTTTACACTGCAGCGGTGAAAGTTCCGACTCCGAGTGTTCTGGTAGAATACTGTTGCTAGTGTACTGGTAGTTTAGATGACTCAAACTTGATAATCTTGACTGCTTTAGACCTTCAGTGTTCCATGTTGCTTTGTGTCTGAAACTTCGGATCATGTAAGATTTTTTTATTTTTTTTTGCATTTGGCAGCAACAAAGTGGAAAGATCCTGCTACTCAACAGCATGTTGATTATGATCAACGTCCGGATGCCTTCAGGTCTGCCATGCCTTAAATTTGTTAGTTCCATACGATCTTATATATCTGCAGATGTTCTAAATCTTGCCTTCCTGATGTAGAGGAACAGTCAGGTATGCTAGTGCCCATGCGCATTTAGGAAGAACTGCAAGCAGGAGAGATGACTTGGAATCACTGGCTTATACACTAGTATTTCTCCATCGAGGCAGGTTGCCATGGCAAGGATACCAGGTACCGTATTGTCTAATCTATTTAGTTTTTTTTTTGTCCGTTCACCATCATTTTGTAGCATCTCTGTTTGAGAATCTCATATAGATATTGTGTGTGTGTGTGTGTGTGTGTGTGTGTGTGTGTGTGTTTGCAGGGTGATAATAAATCATTTCTGGTGTGCAAGAGAAAGATGAGTACTTCACCTGATATCCTTTGCGGCCTCTGTCCTCAACCTTTTAAGCTATTTCTTGAGACTGTAGTCAACATGAAGTTTGATGAGGAACCAAACTACTCCAAGTTGATTTCTTTGTTCGATGTTTTAATTGGACCAAACCCTTCCATCAGACCAATCAATACCGATGGAGCCCAAAAGGTTTGTGCTAGGGCATTGCGCATGATTTGGAGTTATCAAGTGAACCTGAAAACACTGCATGTGCTACTAAATTCTTTCGTTCCCTGCAGGTAGGGCAGAAGCGTTCTAGGCTGCTTAATGACGACGACGATAGCAATGCAAGAAAGAAGATCCGCCTGGGTGTTCCAGCAACACAGTGGATTTCAGTGTATAATTCTAGATCACCCATGAAACAGAGGTACGGTTCTGATTCTCAAGCTATCTCTTCTCCTCTATTCTTGAACTGAAAAAGGCCCATGATTTCCTTCTGTACACTTTTGTTGCATGATGCGCGGAGTTCATAGTGTTTGCTTTGCTGCTTTGTTTTAGTGAAACCCACAGGATCATATTAGGATTTCTTTTGACAGTTATCTACTGGTTCAAGTTCAGCTTTGAGGGTTTACCCTAATTATTTGAATTATAAAGCAACTTACAGACTTACTTTAGATGTATTCATGGAACCTGCGTACCGCATACTTTCCAGCACATTGTGCTTACATCTTAGGCTCATACTGGCTTCTGTATACACATGTTGTTGTTAGCCACGGTCAGTTATGCACAGTCCTTTGTGTTGGCAAAAAATGCCAATGCCTCACATAAGACTTTTCTTTTATGATCCAACTATGATAAGACAGGCAATTTGCCTGTCGTGTAGGCCCGGGGTGTGATGATCCTTCCCTGATATGATGTATTGTAATGCCCTCTTACGCATAGCAATACGGTAAAAAAGTTACCTTTCCGCCTAGACCTGTGAAGCTCATGCGCCACATCCCATATATTCCCATTTGCAGGGTTGCCTGTAGTTTATAATCTGTTAGGAGAACTCAAGTATAGTATAAATGAAGGAAACTTTACAATCTTTGCTGGGAACCAAAATACCCGACAATCTACAGTATTCTCCTAAATTGTTTATGTAGTTTATGTAGTTTATTTGTATACCGGCTGATTAACTTTTACCCTTGATAGGTACCACTACAATGTGGCTGACAATAGGTTAGCGCCACACGTGGAGAAAGGAAATGAGGATGGTCTGCTGATAAGCTCAATATCATCATGTGTTGATCTTTGGGCAATCATCATGGATGCTGGAACTGGCTTCACGGATCAAGTCTATGAACTGTCTCCACATTTCCTTCACAAGGTCCCATCTGTCCCTCGTGTAACTTAATTCTCCTCATTTGCACTCATTTTAACCAAAAAAAAAACAGGACTGGATTATGGAACAATGGGAGAAAAATTTCTACATCAGTTCTGTTGCTGGCGCCAATATTGGAAGCTCTCTTGTAGTGATGTCCAAAGGTATGCATATCTTTTGTGTTACATATAGTCTTTAATTTCCATATCTGTCACAAATGTTGCGGTATAGATAGTAAGCAAAGCATGTCTCTGGTGGTGAGTCTAGTTGTCTTGCAATGTAGCACATCCGTGTGAATCAGCCACTAAGAAGTAAACCTGGAGAGGAGAGCGAAGTCGCTGCTCCAAATCCGCTGGTATTCCATTTCCAACAGCAGGATTAGTCATCTGAAATACCAGGAACAGGCACCTTCCATCAAAGTGTCCTGCATAGGCATCTGTCATATTTTCTCTGCTTACCAGATTGTAGTTGGCATCTTTTGATGGGAGCCCCTGTTCATGATTCTTTTGTTGCTTTTTATTTATTATATTATATATGTAACTGCTTAGCTGGTGCTGTAATATGTTGTGGTATATCTGATGATTGGCAGGCACACCATACACGCAGCAGTCCTACAAGGTGAGCGATTCCTTCCCGTTTAAATGGATAAACAAGAAGTGGAAGGAAGGCTTCTACGTGACGTCGATGGCGACATCAGGCAGCCGATGGGCCATAGTCATGTCGCGCAACGCTGGGTTCACCGACCAGGTGAGATTGTGGTTTCATCATTCTTTCTGAAGCATTTTTTCGGTCGATATTTCCTTTCGCACGCCGCAAAGGTTTCTACAAATCATGGTTCCCTGAGTTGGCGTGTAAGATGCTGCCTGTCTTGTTGGTGGTCTTGGGAGTTGACTTTGTAAAACGTCGTAACTGGTGTGGTGGCAGGTGGTGGAGCTGGACTTTGTGTACCCGAGCGAGGGCGTCCACCGGCGGTGGGACAACGGGTACCGGATCACGGCGATGGCGGCGACCATGGACCAGTCGGCCCTGATCCTGAGCATGCCGAGGCGCCGGCCTCGGGACGAGACGCAGGAGACCCTGCGCACGTCGCAGTTCCCCAGCGCGCATGTCAAGGTATGTTTGAACCCTAGCAAAGCAGCAAGTTGTTATGGATTGGGGAGCTTTTGCTGACCGAGGGGATGAAAATGTCGCAGGACAAGTGGGCCAAGAACCTCTACCTCGCCGGGATCTGCTACGGGCGAACGGTGGCCTAGGGGGTAGCACAGCCATAGCCATAGCCATGGCTGCCGGCGGATGCAATGCATCCTTGCTAATAACTAGTAGGTCCTATTTATCCAGACCTGATTCTTGTTGCTGACACCAAACCAACCCAACCCAACCCAACCCCCCACCCCACCCCACCCCACCCCACCCCACCCCACCCCATTCATGTGTGTATATATTTTCATTGGTGGTCAGCAGCAGGCAGGCAGGAGGATCTGCTTGCTTAATGTTAATTTTAATTTTAGTTGTAATTACTGCAGCATCGATTGTAGCGCGTTTGTTTTTTTAGTATTTGTTTGTTTGGATGGTGAATGAATGAATGAATGAATGAATGAATTTCCTCCTTGATCATGTCATGATGATGATTATGTTGCTCGTCCCTTGTACTACTTACCATGCATGTTTTTCATCAAAATCTACCACTATCTAGTTTTTTTTTTGTAATAAAAAAAACAAACTATATCTAGTACTAAATCGCCTCTCATTATAGTACATTCCTGCTAGAATGCAGACATCTCCATGAACTATGCTCGCCCCAGTTCATTTCTTCTTTTCATTTTTCTAGGCAGAAAGCCAAACTAAATTTGCCATCCTCGTGTCTAGGTAAATTAAATTGCCATGAAAAACGTTGGATTTGACAAGAAGTTTTGTTTTGAATTATAAAGCAATTTTGTTTTGTTGATGCGTTTTGGAGCCTAGAAAGAAAGAAAGAAAGCAAGAAAGAAAGAAAGAAAGAAATGAGCAGTTGGAGGGCGTACAAGTGGCCTTGGCTGCACCAACCAACCAAAGTGGATCCAGAGAGAGAGCAGCCATGGCCATGCCCGGCCTCCTCCCCAACCTCCTCCCTCCGTCCATCATCTCCCAACGACGGTGTCGGTGTCGGTGTCGGTGGTTATCTCACCGCCGGCCACCGCCAGCCCACCGCGCCACCACCAGAACCAGAATCAGAATCACAAGCAGCAGCAGCAGCAGCGGCGCGACAACGACCACGTCTCCGGCGGCGGTGAAGCTCACCTACCTCGAGTTCAACGGCTGGCTGTGGGAGCTGCCCGGCGGCTTCCGCGTCCTCGTCGACCCCATCCTCGTCGGCAACCTCGACTTCGGCATCCCATGGCTCTTCGACGCCGCCAAGAAGACCCTCCCCAACTCCCAGCCACAGCCAGACGCCGGCCAGCTCCTCGCCGGCGTCGGCGTCGACCTGCTGCTCATCACCCAGAGCCTCGACGACCACTGCCACCTCCGCACCCTCACCCAGCTCGCCGCCGCCCGCCCCGGCCTCCCCGTCGTCGCCACGCCCAACGCGCGCCCCGTCCTCTCCGCCCTCCCCTTCACCCACCTCACCTACCTCGACCCCGGCCAGTCCACCACAGCTTCCAGTGACGCCGCCGTCACCGTGCTCGCCACCGCCGGCCCCGTGCTCGGCCCGCCGTGGCAGCGCCCCGAGAACGGCTACATCGTCACCGCCGCCGGGGGCAAAAGCACCAGCGTCTACTACGAGCCGCACTGCGTGTACGACGCCGGGTTCCTGCGGGGCAGGGCGGCGCGCGCCGACGTGCTCATCACGCCCGTCGTCAAGCAGCTCCTCCCGGCCGACTTCACCCTCGTCTCCGGGCAGGAGGACGCCGTGGAGCTCGCCAGGCTGCTCCGCCCCACCTACGTCGTGCCCATGAGCAACGGCGAGTTCGACGCCAAGGGGATCCTCGCCGCCCTCGTCTCCACCCGGGGCACCATCCAGGCCTTCAGGGCCATGCTCGCCGACGCGCTCCCCGACGCAAAGGTCGTCGAGCCCACCCCCGGCGTGCCGCTCCACCTCCGCTTCGACGACGACGACGATTCATCAACATCATCATCATCATCATCATCATCATCATAGATTAGTTCAATTCTCCATTCATATTGCAACAATACGATTACTTCTTAGAACAACTCCCATCATCCTAGACATGCTCTAGTAAGTAGAATCTAGTACAAAAATTCTTAATATCATCATCATATATGTAATAATTATAATACAATCTATTTCTTTTTGATTTCAAGGATAAGTATAATAAGTACAATCTTATTACAAGTGTATTCTACTGTACATGGTCAGACCAGTTTCATGGATGGATGCCGGTCAGTCTATAACCATTCCATCGTCGTCGTCGTCGTCATCATCATCATCATCATCCGGCGAGGGCGAGGGCGGCGCGGCGTGGCCGAGATGAACCCAAAAGGACTGCAGCAGGGTCTTGGAGCCCAGGAATTGCCCGCCGGAGTCCGACTCCATGTCGTAGCACCAAGGGCCGCCACCGCCCGACGCCGTAACCGATCCCTGTTGCTCCTGCTCTGCCGCCTTGGCTTTTACAACGAAGAAGAGGCGGCCATCCGAGGCGGCAAGCTCCGCCTGGATCACCTGCGGCCGGCCATAGAGCCTGGGAAGGTACACCTTGTCGGCCATGGATTCGACGACCGGCTTTGCCACCGCCACCGACGACATCGTCCCCGTGAAAAGGGACTGGCCGTCCAATGACTTGACCCTCTTCCATGCCATCTTGGCCTCGTCGAGCCTCAGCACGTAGATGGGCGGAGCTCCGTTGCTGCCCGTCAGCACGGCGAGCAGCTCCGACCGCGAGCCGACAAGGTGGCAATTCTTGTAGGCGAGCTCCGGGCCGAAGCCGGCGGGCTTTGGGAGCGCGCTCCACGTCGCCTCGCCGGGATCGTAGACCCCTAGGGCGCCCTCCTGTCCAAGGCAGTAGAGCATCCCCTTGTGCATCACCGGGCTGCAGCAGGAGGACATTCTGAAGGAGCTCTGCTCCTCCACGCTCTTCCAGCAGCCGCCGCCGCCGCCCCCCCAGCTCTCGACCCTGATGGTGCCCAAGAAGGCGCGGATGGCGAACACGTCGAAGCAGCAGCCATTGTTGTTGTTGTTGTTGTTGTTGTTGTTGTTGTTGTTGTTGCTGCTGCTGCGGCCATTGTCGTCGCCGTGGTGGCGCGGCGCGGAGCACATGAACCCCTGGTCACCGCCCTCGCGCTTGGGCGTCTCGTGGACGGACCCGTCCAGGAGGTTGGCGAGCACGACGGTCGTGCTGGGCGTGCTGAGCATGACCCACCCGCCGGCGCCCGCCGAGAAGAGCCTGCCGCCTTGGGGCAGGGGAGGCGCGGCGAGGAGGAAGGTCCTGTGCAGGTGGGGGCTGTAGCAGCGGACGGCGCCGGCGGCGGTGAGTGTGGCGCTGAGCAGCACGGGCGCGGCGTCGGCCGGGTACACCGGGAACGCGCACGACCGCCAGTGCCTGCAGACGGCGCCGAACCGGGGCACGTCGGCGAGAGGGAGCCGGCCGCAGACGAGGCCCAGCAGCTCCGACAGGAAGCCCGCCCAGTCCGGCCGTTCCTGCTCCTCCTGCTCCTCCATGTCTTCCGTCGTCTCGCAGCTGATCTCCAGTCCTGCAGCAGCAGATGCAGAGCCATGGGGTGGTGACGCGGCGACTGATCGTGATCGGGATCGGATCGGGGTTTCGTGGTGGGTAGGAGTACCTCGCATCCGGGCGTCGAGGTCATGGTGGTGGTCGTAACGGGGCCGCTTGCTGAGGGGGGCGTGGTCGTGGGCGGCCGGGGAGCGGCGCTTGGCGACGGAGAGCGAGGAGAGGAGGGAGGAGATCTCCGGCACGCCGCCGCCGCTTGGGTCGCGGTGGCAGCAGGGCTTCTTGGCGCTCCTCTCGGCGGCTGCCCACTCCACCGCCCTCTTGGCCCGATCCGCCATCTGCTTCCCCTTCCCCTCCCCTGCCCCTGCTCGGTATCTATCCGCCATTGATCAACTCCAGAGCAGAGCAGAGACTCCAATCGGATCGGGAAGGCACGGGACAAAGAACGGATTTTTATCTCACCACCAGATTTAAGGCCAGAGAGACCGACTCAGCCTCTCACACCTTCCCTCAGTTTTTTACCCACATGATAATTCTTTTGAAGGTACCTCCTACACAACTATTTTTGTCCCTCGCCTTCGGTTGCCATCTTGGCTTGGCGCTGAGAGGTGGGGTGACCTCGGATCTTCAAGACCTTTATGTTCTTCGTCAACACTTTGTGATCACTATAGTTTATATTGCTGTCAAGCTTTTTTTTGTTGGTTTAATTCTTTGTGGACGTAAAATTTTCATCGACACCATGGTGAAGATATAGTGATTCGACGGCCTGCACTTCTATGGGATCATCCCCGGCCCAAGTACGTTCATCGATCAATGCTTCCCATCTTTCTAGATGGGCGACTCAAGACGCTTTCAGAAATCATTATTGGTAATGTTCGTGCGGGTGAAAGAGTGACAATATCATTGCTTCAGTCTAGTTATAGTCTCTTTATCAAAGTCTTTGGAGTATTTTTTCGAGCAAAAATTGATATCGCGAAGAAGGTGTTTACAAGAGATTTCCTTCTTATTTTCTTAGATCTTAGATTCAAATCATGTAGTTGTTATGAATATGAATAAAGTTACATGTGTTTCTCAAAAGAAATAAAAAAAACCCTAGTCTCTGCTTATGGTAATCCGGAGATTGAGCTCGTAGTGGCCACCGCCAAGCTTGCGTCACTGCAAGTCTGCAACAACTAAATTTACTTATTTGATTAAAATTACTTTTATCAATTAAAATTACTTTAACTTTAACCCCATTTAATAGTTCGGTGGTTCGTACAACTCAGGAAAGAAGAGAATGAAACTACAAAAAAAACTATGTCTTCGCCCTCCATTGACTTCAGATGAATGACTTCACGTGTCATTATCTTCGACACGAATGTCTTCACGAACCATCAATATCTTCAATGTCTTCATACATTTTTAGGGGTCATCTTCGATAGATAAACCTAATCAACAGGGACTTCTACCTGTGCTCTCCTATGAATCTCACAAACGCATTAGTCCTTCAACCAAATTTGTCGTCAATACTCCAAAACCAACTAGGAGTGGCACTAGATGCATTTACAGTCTCCCTCTTTTTGGGGATTGATGGCAAATGGTTGAAGTTTTCAACAGGGATAAAACATGTGAAGATAAGGTAAAAAGTGATTGGCTTCATGAAGTGGTAGGGGCTCTCCCTGAAGATGTGCATATATGTAATCTGCGTTTGAGTGCAAATGCACATGGCATGTTGTACTTTATGGAGATTTCCCTCTTTTCATGAAGTCAATGTGCATACAGATAATACTTTGAAGATAATGAAATGCACAATTATATATGGGTGTCTGCGACTTCATGCGCATAAGGTCAAAGTTTTGTAGTGCGCAACAAGAAACGACAACAAATGTAGTAGACGTACATCAGGACTTAAGTTTACAACCTAAATACCAAATGTTCAAGAACGAGAATTACAAACTTAACAAAATATAGCATACCCGACCCAAAAGTCCCCGCTTGAAGACTATCAACTCATATGCTTCTCCCCCTTTTGTCATCGAATGACCAAAAAGGTGTAAAGACAGATAGGGTGTCTAAGCGTTCCCGAAAGACAGTGTTGAAGATGTTGGTGTAGCCGGGTCGATGTCAAAGTTCGGTGGTGCAGAAGGGCCTGATGCAGTGTCGCGATGCAGTGAAGTTGTTGCTAGAGAAGTGGCATCATCTTCTTCATCAAGCAGTTGCACGTGTACAGTAGGCACAACTGTTGAAGATCATGCAGGTAAGGAATCCATCATATTTCAAACTTTCAAGGAAAGGATGGGATCTTCACAATCATGTAACACGAAGTTTGATCTTGCTAGAATCATTAAAAAGTGTGAAGGGCTTGATGAGCTACCCCCCCCTTTACACATGATGAGATTGACAAAGTTATTAGAGAGATGCCTGCAGACAGAGCCCCTGGTCCAGACGGTTTTACTAGACTTTTCTTAAAAAGATGCTGGTCAATCATTAAAGAAGACTTTTATAACCTGTGCAATCAATTCCACAACGATGAGCTTAATTTGGAAAGCATTAATGATGGCTTCATCACACTCATTCCAAAAATAGGCTCTCCTGAAGCTATTAATGACTATAGACGATCACATTGTTAAATTGATGTCTCAAAGTCATCACAAAGATTTTGGCCAATAGACTCCAAAAAATCATTCTGAAGATCGTGCATAGGAACCAATATGGTTTTCTGAAGGGAAGGACCATCCAAGATTGTCTTGCATGGGCATACGAGTACATATATCAATGCTAATCTTCTAAAAAAGAAATCATGCTCCTCAAGCTAGACTTTGCCAAAGCCGTTGACATGATTGAGCATGAAGCTATGATTGAGATTATGAAAAACATGGGATTCAATGACAAATGTCTAAGCTGGATTCGGTGCATATTTTCTTCAGGCAAATCCTCAGTCCTCCTCAATGGAACTCCTGCCCGTCAATTTCATTGCAAGTGTGGGGTCAGACAAGGGGACCCTCTTTCCCCACTCATTTTCGTTTTGGCGGCAGACCTCCTCCAAGATGCCATCAATGCTGCCTTTGCACGCAACCTAATTCATCTGCCATTTCCATCCTCGCATCAAATTGAGTATCCGGTGATTCAATACGCTGATGATACAATCCTAGTTTTACCTGCATGCACACAACAAGCGACTGTCATCAAGGATAGTCTGACCGACTATGCTACGTCCATTGGTTTGAAAATAAACTTTCACAAATCAACGCTGATACCAATCAATTGTGATGCTGCTAAGTCTGAGGAGATTACTTCTATCTTCAGATGTGTCATTGGCAAGATGCCCTTCACATACTTGGGGCTTCCACTTGGTACCACTCGCCCAACAGTTCTTGAGCTCATGCCTCTAGTTTGTTCCGTCGAACGACGGTTAACGACCACTCTTAACATGATATCTTATGGTGGAAAGCCCTCTCTGCTTAACTTCGTGATCACATCACTCATTATGTTTGCTTTCTGCACCCTTCGATTGCCTACCAAAATAATTGAGCTCCTGGATAAAATTCAAAGAAAGTGCCTATGGACAAAGAAAACCGAGCAAGGGGACAAGTGCAACTCTCATGCATCTTGGGACATGGTGTGTCGGCCCAAAGAAAGTGGAGCGCTCGGAGTGATTGATCTCAGAGTTCAAGGTGATGCACTCTTATTGAAATATCTGCATAAATTCTATAATGGTTGGAACGTGCCATGAGTTGAACTTATTTGGAAAACATACTACACGAATCAAGTTCCGCATGCGTCTGATCTTGTGGATCTTTCTGGTGGCAAGATGTAGAAAAACGGATGCCAATATATAGAGGCATCTCAACCGTCCACGTGTCCAATGGAACCAATGTGCTCTTCTGGAAAGACTTGTGGACAGACACCATCTTTGCTGAGAAATACCCGCGTGCGCTCTCTTACGCCATAAATTAAGATGTATCAATTAAGGATTTCTTGTCCATCACATCACTACGAGAGGCGTTTCATCTACCCCTCTCGGCACAGGCCCATGCAGAAGTTTGACAACTGCAGTCGGACACGATGGAGATTGTTCTTTCCAACGAACCCGATGCTTGGACATATATTTGGGGCACGGAGATTTTCACAGCTCATAGATATGTAAGTGCATCTAGTGCCCCTTAGTGATTTTGGTGTATTGAAGACTTATAGGTTAAGTAACTGATGCGTTTGTGAGTGTACACAGGTCTATAAGTCTATGAGGAGTTTTGATATTTACAGAGAAAGTCGACCCTAAAATGAAGTTCTTCGATCAAGACTTTGATATTCGAAGACTTTCAAGACTTTGAAAGTGAAGAAATTGGTGTGACCTTGAAGACTTGATAGTCATTCGAGGAATATGAAGCGTGAAGACTTTTGTTTTCGTAGTTTCATTTTCTCTTTCTTGAGTCATAGGAAACACCGTCTTCGTTAAAGGGGCTCGAGGAAATACTAAGGAAAAATTTCCATGTGATGCTCAACTCAAAATCCTCGCCTACCAATCCCTTCGAGTGAAGCCATTGAAATCTCATACAGATTCAGTCAAATTCTTGATGTGAGAGACGCAGTTCTTCCGTCATCGATGACTTTGCTCGATCGAGAGTTAGGAATTCGCCAAATAATTGCCTACAAAGTGAGGAACATGATAGCCCTGAGGAATTTGAGAGTCAAATTTCCGACCGTTGCTGTGCTGCGTGCCGGCGGACCAAAATATCTTATCCACCTAACGGTCATATCATTGAAGGGCATTTATGTCTTATCATGTCGGGCTGCTCCCTAGGCTACAAATAGGCGCCCCCTACAACCACTAGTTGGTTGGCTACCCCAAGAGAACTTGACATTTGTCATTTGAGAGCAACCCATCCTCCGAGGACTTTGAGCGAAAATCATCAAGTGAGGAAAATCCCAAAACCAAACCCCCACAAACCCAAAGTGATTGAGCATCACTGAAGAAATTGATCCTGCGTGGATCCGACGCTTGTTACCTTTGAAGACTGTGCTTCTTCCAGACGGTTAGGCGTCAAGGTCTAGAGCATCCAAGAGGAATTGTGGATCGCCGAGTGACCAAGTCTGTGAAGGTTTGGAAGTCACCTGATGACTTACCACGAGTGATTGGACAAGGCCTGCATGGTCTTAGTTCAAGGAGAATACGGTGAGGAATGGGTGTCCCGAGTTGCGGCTCGAGACTAGGTGTCCGGATGTGTGTCCTCGAGTTTAAATACTCACCGCTCCAACCGACGTATAACCGAGACAGCAGTTTGAACTGGTTTACCAAATCATTGTCTTCACCAACTGACCGGTTCTATTTCCTCAACTCATTCATTCCCTCATTCTTGTGTTGAATGTTGTTCATATCTCGTGCTTGAAGACTTTGACCGACTTTCACAAATTCCTCGTTCAATTTCTTGATCTGTTTGTCTTCATCTTGTTTATCCTGTGTTTACGCTTTCCGTACTCTGTCTTAGTCTTCATTTCATCATCTTGACTATGTGTGTATCCTGTTATGTTTACTTCGAGTACATATTCGCTGCAAGTAATTCTTCGCTAAGGAATTTCCTCACCGCAAATTCCTCGGTGAAGAATTTCATAAAATCGCCTATTCACCCCCTCTAGTCGATATAACGCACTTTCAATTGGTATCGAGCAAGGTACTCCTTGTTACGTGTGATTTTGGTTTAACACTTTGGAGTTTTAGTTATGTCGACCGCAGGTATGAAGAAAGTGACATGCCCTATCTTTGACGGTCATGACTATCCCAAGTGGAAGGCCATGATGAAGAAGCATCTCATGGCGAAAAACAGCGAGCTATGGACAGTCACTGAGATTGGTCTTACCGATCTATGCAAGATGGCGAATGCTGATGATATTCGCAAGTACACTCGACTTGATATCATAGCGAAGGATATCATCTCCTCCTGCCTATCCAGAGACCAATTCAGGCGAATTATGCATCTTGGAAATTCGAAGCTCATCTGGGACCGAATCTCTGATGTCTATGAAGGTCATCGAACCTGTCATGATCCCTGGTTTGAGGACTTCAAGGAATCTCTCAAAACGATGACTTTCGAGCCAGAATCATCATCTTCTGCATCTTGTCTTATGGCAAACGGTCTTTGAGGTAACGAATGCTCCTCATCCGAGTCTTGTGATGATGAATCGATAATGATGAATCGATAATGATGAATCTCATGATGACATTGAATCTGCTATACTAAACTCATTTGTGTTGCCACTAAACATAAACGGTTTTAGAACAAACTCAAGATATGCTAGAAAGAAGTGATAATATGTTGCGCAAAGAAATGGATCACCAAAAGCATTGGGTGAATGTCTTGAGATTTCACTCCAAGTTTGACGCCTTCAAGATCAACATAATACCCTCTTGACTGATCATGAGAAGCTTTCTCTTGAAGCTATTCAAAGAAAGGCAGATCTTGAAAAGCTAAGAGTGTGTTATGAAGATCTTCAGAAGGAGCGCAATTCATTACTAGCTCAACAAATCAGCGCTTCTCAGGAAGAATTTGTTCCTCCATGCTTAAAGTGCATTGAATGTGAATCTGCTAATTCTTCACCTGAATGTTCAAATGCTTCAACTGTTACAAATTCTTCATCCCTCTGCTATCACTAATTCCTCATCCGAGGATATTGCTAGTATCACTTGACAATGCAGGTTGAAGGAATTGTACATGACAGCATGTACAAAAGCCTCAAAGGGCATCGACACTTTGTGATGTGCTCAAAAGCAGATCCTCAACGAAACCCTAGGAAAGAGGGTATTGCCTTTGAGAGGAAACTCAATGCCGATGGAACATATTGGAAGCCTGAGCAGTATCCCAAAACCTCATGGGTTGCTGCAAAGGGACCTCCAGTTGATCCATCTAACTTATCTGGCTTTACTTGTGAATCTCTTCATTCTTCTGATGAGTCATTTGAACTGTTCAAAAATCAGAATGGTGAAGTATTTGCTAGATATGTTGGCACTAACTGCAGGAACGGTTCCCCTATGAAGAAAATCTGGGTTCCCAAAAGCTGTGTTGAAAGTCTTCAGGTGAATGTCCTCATGACACCACCTGTGAAGAACAGGAACCCCAGATCAAATTCTTCATATGGACCAAACTCTTCATATGGATCCAAGTCCTCATATGGACCAAATTCTTCACGAGGATCAAATTCCTCAACTGGATCAAAGTCCTCATATGATTATCATCGTGCTAACAAATCTGCCTTGCAGGGTAGAGCTAAGGGCTATGAATATGTGCATTATTCTTCAAACCATTATGTTCATAAGTCCTCGTAGAATTACTCTGCTTATTCTTATGCTTACCCTAGCCCCTCCTATGCTAAGCGAAATGGTTTGGCATCTTTGCCACCTTTCTCACATGGTGCTCGCAGGATGATGAATTCTTTGCCACCCCTCCAGATGTGGGTGGTGAAGAAAAGAACTAATCTCTTCTGCAGGTCAGTCTCCAGGCGTGCTCTAATGTCCAAGAATTTCTTTGGGACCCGACAAAATGCTCGAAAGGACGCAGCGAATCATGATGAAATGAACCTTCATTTCACACGTCCTCATCTTGCTATATCTTTCTTCGCTTGATGAAATTCATCGATGAACTTGATATCATATTCTTCACCGATGAAGCATATGAGATTGTAAGTTACACTAATTCATCTGCAGGATGATCAACCCAAAACTCTTGAATGGGTCCTCAATAGTGGATGTACAAATCACATGACCGTGACAAGAATCTATTGATGGATGCTCCCTTATCACCGTCACCTCTGAAACATATCATCTTTCTTGACAAAGGCAAAAGTCGTATTGGGTCTTGGTAAGGTTGCTATCTCTAAGGATAAGCACATGGACAAAGTCATGCTTGTTGAGTCCTCGGGATACAATCTCATGTCAGTCTCAATGCTTTGTGATCTTGATATGGTTGTTGTCTTTGGCAAATATCGCTGTGTTGTGATTATGGAAGTCGACAATTCCAAAGTCTTGAAGGCTTTAGGAGAGGAGATCAGATATTGTTGATTTCTCTCAGGACCACAACCAGCCGTGTGTCTACTTGCAAAAGCTTCAGAAGGCTGGCTATGGCAGCGACGACTTGGTCATGCAGGCATGAGGAATTTGAACACGCTTGCGAAGAATAAGCATGTCATTAGCATTGAGAATGTCAAATTCCTCAAGGATCACTTATGCGAGCATGTGAAGCCGAAAAATGACCAAGGCCAAGCACCCAATAAGACTATCATGACCACTACCCGTCCATTCGAATTGCTTCACATGGACCTCTTCGGACCTAACCATTATTCAGCTGTCACTAATGATGCATCTCTATATGGTTTTGTCATTGTTGATGATTATTCTCGATATACATGGGTACATATTGTTACTTACAAACATGAAGTGCAGGAAGTCTTCAAACGATTTTCCTCGAGGGCTTCAACCAACTTTTGTGTGAAGATCAAGCATATCAGAAGTGACAATGGAACTGAGTTCAAGAATTCTGGTCTTGATGCCTATCTTGATGAACTTGGTATTACTCATGAATTATCTGCTCCCTATACTCCTCAGCAGAATGGCGTCGTGGAGCGCAAGAACAGAAATCTTGTTGAGATGGCTCGCACTATGCTTGATGAATACAAAACGCCTCAGCGCTTTTGGATTGATGCAATTGATACCGCCGCCACATCATCAACAGAGTATATCTTCACAAATTCTTAAAGAAGACGCCTATGAACTCCTCAACGACAAGAAACCCAATGTGAGTTATTTCAAAGTCTTGATTGCTAAATGTTGGATTAGAGATCCTCACCACAACTCTAAATTTGCACCAAAGCACATGAAGGTTTTATGCTTGGTTACGGAAAGGACTCGACACCTCTGAGTCTTCAACATTGTTCTTCACAAGATTGTTGACATTGTAGATGTGCGGTTCGATGAAACTAATGGCTCGCAAAGAGAGCACCTACCTTCAGTGTTAGATGAACCAGCACCGAGGATGCTATCAAGCTCAAGGCAACCGAGGATGTCATTCCTCTTGAAGAATCTGTGAAGAATTCATTCCTGTTCATGAAGAACGTCGAGTGATACACCAAGAACATGATGAGGAAAATGGTGTTTGAAGAAAATGCTGATCAAAATCCTCGGCGACAACCAACTCATCCACGCGTTGCAAAAGAAGTGCAAGTGGAAAAGATCATCGATGACATTAGCGCACCAGTCCTCTCACCCGCTCAAAAGCCTCACACTTATCTAACTTTTGTGGGCACTATGCTTTTGTTTCTATCTCGAGCCCACTAAGGTAGATGAAGCATTTCGAGCCGGAGTGGATTCAGGCGATGCAAGAAGAATTACATCGATTCGAGTTGAACAAGGTCTCGAATTGGTCAATCGCCTGAGATCCTCGCAAGCATAATATCATTGGCACAAAGTGGATCTACCGCAACAAGCAAGATGAAAATGGCCTTGTGGTGAGGAATAAGGCACGACTAGTAGCTCAAGGCTACACACAGTTGAAGGAATTGATTTCGATGAAACTTTTGCACTGTTGCTAGACTTGAAGCTATTCGCATTTTACTTGCCTATGCTAACCATCATGATATCATCTTATATCAAATGGATGTGAAAAGTGCATTCCTCAATGGTAAGCTTGAGGAAGAAGTATATGTTGCTCAACCCCTGTGTTTTGAAGATCCCAAGAATCGACAAAGTCTTCAGACTCAATAAGGCCCTCTATGGCCTCAAGCAAGCCCCTCGGCGTGGTATGACACATTGAAGGAATTCTTCGTGAAGAATGGCTTCACACCAGTTCACTCGACCCTACTCTATTTACTAAATCATATGATGGTGAACTGTTTGTGTGCCAAATATATGTTGATGATATTATCTTTGGCTGTACTAACCAACGATATAGTGATGAATTTGCCTATATGATGAGTGAAGAATATCAAATGTCTATGATGGGAGAGTTGAAATTCTTCTTAGGTCTTCAAATTAAATCAACAACGAATGGCATATTCATATCTCGGAGAAATACCTCAAAGATGTAATCGAGGAAATTCGCATGCAAGATTGCAAAGGCGTCCAAATTCCTATGCCCACAAATGGTCATCTATGCAATCGATGAAAATGGTATTGACTTGATCACAAGGTATACCGCCCATGATTGGTTCTTTATTGTACTTATGTGCATCTAGGCGGATATAATGCTTAGTGTTTGCATGTGTGCCCGATTTCAAGCTGCACCAAGGAATCACACCATAAGGCTGTGAAGCATATTCTTTGAAATCTAGCTCACACACCAACACTAGGATTATGGTACCCCAAGGGCTCGCTTTTGATCTCATTGGATATTCGACTCGACTATGCCGGTGATTGTGTGGACCGCAAGTCAACATCCGCACTTGTCATTTCCTCGACGATCTTTGGTCCATTGGTCCTCGAAGAAAGCGAACTATGTATCACTATCTCTCTGAAGTGAATACATTGCTGCTGGCTCATGCAGTGCTCAAGCGCTTTGGATGAAGCAAACCTCAAGGACTATGGCGTCAACGTGAAGAATGTGCCTCTCCTCTGCGACAATGAGAGTGCCATCAAGATTGCTCACAACCCCGTTCAAAGACTCAAGACTAAGCACATCCAGATTCGCCATCATTTTCTTCGTGATCATGTGTTGAAGGGCGATATCTCCATCGAGCATGTGAAGATCAAGAACAACTAGCTGATATCTTCACTAAGCCCTTGGATGAGAAGAGATTTAGCAAGTTGCGTGTGAGCTAAATATCTTAGAATCTTGAATGTTCTTTGAAAAGGACACACATCCTAACCCTTATGCATAATTGATGACTTAGATGTGCAACACATGAAGAAACGTTGTTCCTCAATCAATGAAGAATAACATTCTAAGTGTGAGGAAATTAATGAAGAATTTGATTCTCAGAACCCTACAACAATTGTACGCGGTGTCTGAAATCATCATTCTTATACGGTGGGCTACGCCACCACAAAAGTTGAAAATCTTCAATTTGAGTTTTTCCTCATTTTTGAAATTCCTCAGTTTTTCAAATTCTTCAACTTTGCAAAATCTTCAATGTTTCCGTCGTTTTTCTTCATTGGCTATATATATATAGGTGAGTTTATGTCCTCAACAGCATTCACTTATTGCTAATTCTTCAAGTTGTGATTTCTGCTAAGTGAATGTGATCGGACCCTTCCCCCTCTATGCTATACTCAATCCAATCTATTCACAAATTCTTCATGTGCGTTCTGATTGAAACTCGTTCAGAGTCTTCACTGTGTCCTTGACAGCTGAAGAAATTGCGAACGAAACTTTTAAACAAATCTTATCCAAGTTTTCGGTTTTACCGCTCAAACCGTTCCGCATCCCACGATGTATTAGTTTAATCACCCACGATCTTACGATCTCATCTCGCACAATGCGTGGGTGACACATGTCGCGTGAAGAAGAAAGGGCAGGGCATGTTCGTCCCAAAATCTTCGGCGAACAGTTTTCACGATGGCTATAAATACCCTCTCCCTTCCTTACTTCATTTACTCTGCTTTCGATCGCTGTCTCTCGCTCGAGCTCTCCTCAAACCCTAAGCGCCGCCGCTTCTCCATCGCCGCCGGTGAGGAAAAGCTTCACCCTCGACCTCATCGCCCGTCGTACTCGCGCCGGCCGCGGAATTCTTCACTCCGCCGCCGCCGTAGTCGTCTCCCTCTGCCAAGTTAGGGCGTGGGAGATCTAACGTGACAAACTTCACTACAGTTCATTCCTGTTCGTTGTGTTCTTCAGTTCGGGCAATTAAAAGTCACTTTTATTACTCGCGTTGATTCTCAAATCTTTCTGAAAATCTTCAAAGGTGTTTTTGTTCTTCAAATCTTCACATATGAACACCTCACACACTATATGCTCTTGATTTATCTCTCTAAGCATTCATTTCTTCAAGATTCCTCAATTGTGCGGATTTTCAATCTGTACAACTCTGGAACCTGAGACAAAACGCTTAGTGAAATTCCTCAAGGCTCAACTGGTCAAATTCCTCAAAACTTGTTCTTTTGAAAAATCATCCGAGAACGATATGACCTCTCCAAATTCCTCGCACCTACACTCTGCTCACAGTACTCATGTCCGCCTTTGAATCACTAGGTTCTCATCAACTTAACTCATTTGCAGCGTTCCTCGAAGAAAAACTGCATACTTCTTCAGAGTGCTCTATTGTTCAAATTCCTCATCTGAAGAAAATGGCAGAAGGCAAGAGATCGCAGAAGGGAGGAAAGAAACCGGAGGTCATGACTGCCTTTGAAATTCCTGAGGAAATATACAAAGATTACTGCACACCTGATGAATCCAAGTTTGGCAAGGAGACCAAAAATCAGCGCAAAGTGTGCATACAAAGGATAGAAAGAAGATGGGCACGAGAATGGAGGGAATACCGCTATGTTACTCCCAAGTACATGAGGAAATTCGCCTTAAACCCTCCATGCCCAAGAGCTCCACTGGCTCCTGGCCAAGTCGCTGATCCCACCAGCATCAAGCGTGGTGAAGACTTTCCTGAAGAATGGTCCAGGCGCCAAGCCAAATTGGCAAGACAGGCCAAGGAGGCAGTGAGGAAATTCAATGAGGATTCTGCTGCTGCTGCTGCCACTGAGCCCTCAGTCAAGCCGAGGAAATCAATGCCGAAGAAGCCTGCTCGCAAGCCAAGTGCCTCACCGTCAGCGCCCTCACGGCCCAGTTCCTCAGTCGCGCCCTCACGGCAAATTCCTCATTCAAAATCCTCAACAGCTCCCTCCAAGTCCTCAACACCTGTGCATCTGGCTACATGTCAAAGGACTCAGGGTTTCTCAATTGCTTCTGGTGTCTCAGCAAGTTTCTCAGCTGCACCAATGTCCTCATCTGGCCCCACTCTGCTGAAGACAAAAGCAAGCTGCTGGGCGCGGTCCTCGCCAAGTCCAAAGAAGAAACAGTTGCATTCAATGTGCCCTCGATGATGAAGCTTCGATGAAGAACTTGCGAAATCATCGAGACAGATCGACCAAGGCCGCTAGAGCCAAAAGAACAAGCGTGCCTCTCGCTTTTGGATCCGAAGAAGATCCTTGACTTCATCGACACATGGCATCGGGATCCAAACACTCCCATCTTTGGATCTGCCATCGACTCTGGTCAAAGTCATATGTCAACCATTTCATTGTCAAGAGAAATGGAAATTTGAAAAGGCTCGTGAGATCAAGAGAACACAAGCTAGAAAGGAGAAGCTTCGAGGAAGAACATCGTCAACTTGACTCTGAAGAACTTCTCAAAGCTCAATCAAATCCAAGCCCTCGGCAAGGATTTCGATGCTTATAATGCTGATTGGCAAGGAGCCAAGGTGAGATTCGCAATTTGACGAAGAAAATGACAACTGCTGCAGCTCCATCGCAACAAGAAAATCCTCAGTGAAGACTCTGCTCAGCTGCTTTGAAGAACATGCCAAGATCTGCTGATGACTTTCAACATCTTGATGAGAACACAAGTTCCGTGGCTGATGACTCCATTCCACCACCGAAGAAATTCCTGGGCATCCACTAGTGGTGCGCTCAAGAATCTGAAGGAAACAGGCAATCGCACCGATTGCGCTGAAGAAACTGAACCACAATCCTCAGCTCCTCCTGCGCCAACACCAACTCCAATTCTTCCTTCTGCCTATGAAGTGAAGAAGACAAAGGCTGCAGAACGAGGTGCAGTGAAGAAAAGGAAGGCATCAGCTGCGTCAAATTCTTCGGCTGCGAAGAAAATGAAGCCAATGACCAGCTCAATTGAAAATCCTATTGATGCCATTCCCATTTCCTCCATGTCGCCAAGGAAATTGTTCCTTATGGAGAAGATTACAAGATCCCAAGCGGATCTGATGAAGAAAATCAATCTGTTGCTACCTCAGAACAGCTTGATGAAGAAATAGAAGTGGAAGCTTTCCCTTCAACTCCAGTTGTTTCCTCACCCGTGCCTCGGTTCACTCTTTGAAGAGGCGGTGTTGAGGAAATTGAAAAAGAAGATGAAGACGTGGATATTGGGTGCACTACACGGTGATGAGCGATGACTTTTGGGAAAGCCAGCATC
The DNA here is from genome assembly GCA_021437245.1 of Aegilops speltoides. Taxonomy (NCBI): domain Eukaryota; kingdom Viridiplantae; phylum Streptophyta; class Magnoliopsida; order Poales; family Poaceae; genus Aegilops; species Aegilops speltoides. The sequence continues at coordinate 757,773 of CM038145.1, read as the reverse complement.
CCAATACTCCTCTCTTCACTCCGATTCTACAAGTTCCTCAGTCCCCGGCTACAACTATTCAATTGGGCTCTGAAGAAACTCATCCCACATCGTCATCAATGAAGGAATTCCAACACTAGCGCTGAAGAACCCATCGCTGATCCTCAAATTGCACAAGGAGAGGAACCAGAAATTCCTCGACTGAAGAACACGAGATCGCGATTCACGAGGTTGTGTTGCAAATCACCGATATTCCTATGCCCAAACCAAGAATCCGTTCTCTAGAAAGCAAAAATTCAAGGCTGAAGACTTCTTTTACGAGCATGTGTTCTTAGCGCTTATAATCCTTATGGCTCTGCTCGTATGAGGAAAAGACGCTCCTGGACTCCAACTCAAGCAAACTTCTATTCCTCGGTCTTTGTTTGACAAGGACAAGATCTTCACCATGAGCATATTCCTCATGTGGATATGGAATCACCGCCGTGCTTGAGCCATTACTCCGTGTTCTTCATGATGCGAGGCTGCTGAATTTCTGACCGATATATCTGCGATCGAATGAAGAACTCATTCTTCGATTCTATGCCACCGCACATCACGGAGATCTTTGAAGATATCAACTCATGGGTCTTGGATTGGATGACGAGAATACTCACTACAAGGCACCAAAGAACTGAATTGCTTCGTGTCCTTCCTCTTGATCCTCCCCATGAAACTGCACGTTGCATCTACAATGACCATGAACTGTCTGATCACTTTATGCAAGTGCTTATGAAGCCGCTGAAGCCAAGACAGGCCCCTCGAACCAAATTCCTCGTCAAGGAATTGCTGTATGTGCCTCGAACCGTCTATAGAATCTTGACGAAGACAATGAGTCCCATCAAAGGCCACGACTCAAATGAAGAAGATGTCGTTGGCATCATGAAGAACATGCTTTTCAATATCATTCATGGCGTTCCTGTCAACTTCCATGATTTCTTCATGAGAACTCTGGCCAATGTTGCAATATCACCTTTTGAGCTGAAGCCATATGTGCCTTGGATTATGAGATTCATAAGGGCAAGATCTTCACTGAACTACAAGGCTGACACTCTGAACCATGGCAGCTACTTGCCGCCCATTGAAGTCCTCAAGCGACCAGTTTCATCATCTGATGACAAGGGCAAGGCAGCAATGTGATTGATGAAGGCACTCGTCCATTGGATGGTCAATTTCGCAAGGCTGCATCTTACTCCACCAATGACGACTCGCAGCGCATGACACCGCCGCAAAATACCTCAACCAAGCAACAGCCTCAAGCAATCGCACCGTGGTGATGATGATCGTGAGTTACTCCTCGGTCTTCATCAAAAGGTTGATCGTAATCGAAATGGGTGAAGCGTCAATTTGCTGCAATTCTTCACAACATGACCTCAACACACAATGAAGTGAAGAAAATCAAGACTACCTTCATGAAACCCTCAACCGCACTGGCTGTTCTTAATCATGTCTATTCCGCGGAAGAATTGAAGACTATGGGTCTTCAGGAAGCATTTGACTGGTCTGCACCACCTCCGAAGAAATTCAAGAGAGTTAAAGTTCCTGATTTGGTGGCCAGTTCTTATTCTTCATCGCGTGAAACTGATGAATATGAAGATTTGGACAACAACTGCGGCAGGCCCTACTTCAACATCCAACCCCGACAACGCCGGGCGCCTCCATCAACTTGAAAATCTTCAGGGGGCGTTAGTCCTCAGTTTCGATCCTTTTGGTCATTTGATGACAAAGGGGGAGAAATCTGAGTTAGTCTTCAAGCGGGTTTATATTATGGGCGTTTTTATTAAGTTACAACCCTCGTTCTTCCGAAACCTTTTATTAGATCGAGTTGTAATCTTGAAACCGATGGTGCCCTGATACTTTTGATCGTGCTTCGATACGTTTGATGCTCTGATTTTGATCGTGTTAAGCTCGATGCTTTTGAAGCACTAAGCTCAATGTGATATTTGAGCTCAAAACTTTTGATGTGATATTCGCATGCCTATTCCTAGTCAATACTATTGCACGATGTTGAATCTCATCAGCACCATATTTCATCATGCATTTAAAATTCTTCATATTATATATCAAATCGTGTATGAATTACAAGATATAGGGGAGATCTCCATGATTCAACTCTTCAAATGTGCATTGCCTCAAAAGCAAATTCCTCACTATGCACATATTCGGGGGAGTTCTTCTATATCTTGCAATCAAATTCCTCAATATCAGTATTTACACTTCATATGTTTATCCCGTTGAAAACTTAACCTATGTTGTCATCAATCACCAAAAGGGGAGATTGTAAGTGCATCTAGTGCCCTTAGTGATTTTGGTGTATTGAAGACTTATAGGTTAAGTAACTGATCGCTTGTGAGTGTACACAGGTCTATAAGTCTATGAGGAGTTTGATATTTACAGAGAAAGTCGACCCTAAAATGAAGTTCTTCGATGAAGACTTTGATATTCGAAGACTTTCTCAAGACTTTGAAAGTGAAGAAATTGGTGTGACCTTGAAGACTTGATAGTCATTCGAGGAATATGAAGCGTGAAGACTTTTGTTTTCGTAGTTTCATTTTCTCTTTCTTGAGTCATAGGAAACACCGTCTTTGTTAAAGGGGTCGAGGAAATACTAAGGAAAATTTCCATGTGATGCTCAACTCAAAATCCTCGCCTACCAATCCCTTGAGTGAAGCCATTGGAAATCTCATACAGATTCAGTCAAATTCTTGATGTGAGACGCAGTTCTTACAGTCATCGATGACTTTGCTCGATCGAGGAGTTAGGAATTCGCCAAATAATTGCCTACAAAGTGAGGAACATGATAGCCCGAGGAATTTGAGAGTCAAATTTCCGACCGTTCTTTGTCTTTGCGTGCGTGGACCAAAATATCTTATCCACCTAACGGTCATATCATTGAAGGGCATTTATGTACGATCATGTCGGGCTGCTCCCTAGGCTATAAATAGCCGCCCCTACAACCACTAGTTGGTTGGATGCTCCAAGAGAACTTGACACTTGTCATTTGAGAGCAACCCATCCTCCGAGGACTCGAGCGAAAATCATCAAGTGAGGAAAATCCCAAAACCAAACCCCACAAACCCAAAGTGATTGAGCATCATCAAGAAATTGATCTGCGTGGATCCGACGCTTGTTACCTTTGAAGACTGTGCTTCTTCCGACGGTTAGGCGTCAAGGTCTAGAGCATCCAAGAGGAATTGTGGATCGCCGAGTGACCAAGTCTATGAAGGTTTGGAAGTCACCGATGACTTACCACGAGTGATTGGACGAGGCTGCGTGGTCTTAGTTCAAGGAGAATACTGGTGAGGACTGGTGTCCCGAGTTGCGGCTCATAGATCGGGTGTCCGGATCTGTGTGTCCTCGAGTTTAAATACTCGGCCGCTCCAACCAGACGTATAACCGAGACATCGGTTGAACTGGTTTACCAAATCATTGTCTTCACCAACCGACCGGTTCTATTTCCTCAACTCATTCATTCCCTCATTCTTGTGTTGAATGTTGTTCATATCTGTGCTTGAAGACTTTGGTGAAGACTTTCACAAATTCCTCGCCCAATTTCTTGATCGTCTGTCTTCATCTTGTTTATCCTGTGTTTACGCTTTCCGTACTTTGTCTTAGTCTTCATTTCATCATGCTGACTATGTGTGTATCCCGTTATGTTTACTTCTGAGTACATATTCCGCTGCAAGTGATTCTTCGCTAAGGAATTTCCTCACCGGCAAATTCCTCAGTGAAGAATTTCATAAAAATCGCCTATTCACCCCCCCTCTAGTCGATATAACGCACTTTCAAGATACTACACATTCTACTTCCGGGAAGTAAGGGCTCATGAGGCTTTTGGCTGGATCTGGAAATCAAAATCCACCAAGAAAATCAAGGTCTTTGGTTGGTTACTCCTTTCTGATCGACTAAACACACAAAATATGCTCAAATGAAGATATTACAATATTGGAAATGACCACGACTGTATCCTATGTTGACTTCACATCGAGGAAACCCTGGAGCACATCTTTTAGCACTGAATGCTGGTCCAGCCTTCGTATAATCTGGAATCAGGGACAATCAAGATTACAAAACGTTGCTTCCACCAAGAACAACTGGAACAAACCTCTCTTCATGGAGCTATTTTTACTTGCAGCCTGGAGCATCTAGAAGTAACATAACAATAAACATTTTGGGGGGATTGTACCAACAAAGACCTCCTGGTTAGATAGGCTCAAAAGTGACTTCTCTCTCCTTACCTATTGGATTAAATGAAGGAAATATGCCCTAGAGGCAATAATAAAGTTATTATTTATTTCCTTATATCATGATAAATGTTTATTATTCATGCTAGAATTGTATTAAACGGAAACATGATACATGTGTGAATACATAGACAAACATATAGTCACTAGTATGCCTCTACTTGACTAGCTCATTAATCAAAGATGGTTATGTTTCCTAACCATAGACATGTGTTGTCATTTGATTAGTGGGATCACATCATTAGGAGAATGATGTGATTGACATGACCCATTCCGTTAGCCTAGCACTTGATCGTTTAGTATATTGCTATTGCTTTCTTCATGACTTATACATGTTCCTGTAACTATGAGAATTATGCAACTCCCGTTTACCGGAGGAACACTTTGGGTACTACCAAACGTCACAACATAACTGGGTGATTATAAAGGAGTACTACAGGTGTCTCCGAAGGTACATGTTGAGTTAGCGTATTTCGAGATTAGGTTTGTCACTCCGATTGTCGGAGAGGTATCTCTGGGCCCTCTCGGTAATGCACATCACTATAAGCCTTGCAAGCAATGTGACCAATGAGTTGGTTACGGGATGATGCATTACGTACGAGTAAAGAGACTTGCGAACGAGATTGAACTAGGTATTGGATCTCAAGATCAAATCTCGGGCAAGTAACATACCGATAACAAAGCGAACAACGTATGTTGTTATGCGGTTTGACCGATAAAGATCTTCGTAGAATATGTAGGAACCAATATGGGCATCCAGGTTCCGCTATTGGTTATTGATGAGAATAGTTCTAGGTCATGTCTACATAGTTCTCGAACACTGTAGGGTCCGTGACGCTTAACGTTACGATGACAGGTTTTATTATGAGTTTATAAGTTTTGATGTACCAAAGTTTGTTCGGAGTCCCGGATGTGATCACAGACATGACGAGGAGTCTCGAAATGGTCAAGACATAAAGATTGATATATTGGAAGCCTATATTTGGACATCGGAATCGTTCCGGGTGAAATCGGCATCTTACCGGAGTACCGGGAGGTTACCGGAACCCCCCGGTGGGTTATTGGGCCTACTGAAGGAAATATGCCCTAGAGGCAATAATAAAGTTATTATATATTTCCTCACATCATGATAAATGTTTATTATTCATGCTAGAATTGTATTAACCTAAACATAATACATGTGTGAATATATAGACAAGCAGTGTCACTAGTATGCCTCTACTTGACTAGCTTGTTAATCAAAGATGGTTATGTTTCCTAACCATGAACAAGGTGTTGTTATTTGATTAACAAGGTCACATCATTAGTTGAATGATCTGATTGACATGACCCATTCCCTTAGCTTAGCACACGATCGTTTAGTATGTTGCTCTTGCTTTTATCCATGACTTATACATGTTCCCGTAACTATGAGATTATGCAACTCCGTTTACGGAGGAACACTTTGGTGCTACCAAACGTCACAACGTAATCGGGTGATTATAAAGGAGTACTACAGGTGTCTCCAAAGGCGGATGTTGGGTTGGCGTATTTGAGATTAGGTTTTGTCACTCCGATAGTCGGAGAGGTATCTCTGGGCCCTCTCGGTAATGCACATCATCAAGCCTTGCAAGCACTACAACTAATAAGTTAGTTGTGAGATGATGTATTACGAACGAGTAAAGAGACTTGCGTAGCGAGATTGAACTAGGTATTGGATACCGACGATCGAATCTCGCAAGTAACATACCGATGACAAAGGGAACAACGTATGTTGTTATGCGGTCTGACCGATAAAGATCTTCGTAGAATATGTAGGAACCAATATGGGCATCCAGGTCCCGCTGTTGGTTATTGACCGTGAATGGTTCCAGGTCATGTCTACATTGTTCTCGAACCGTAGGGTCCGCACGCTTAAGGTTTCGATGACAGTTATTATGAGTTTATGTATTTTGATGTACCGAAGGAGTTCGGAGTCCCGGATGTGATCACGGACATGACGAGGAGTCTCGGAATGGTCGAGACATAAAGATTGATATATTGGAAGCCTATGTTTGGAGTTCGGAATGGTTCCGGGCGAAAACGGGAATTTACCGGAAAACTGGGAGGTTACCGGAACCCCCCGGGAGGTAAATGGGCCTCGATGGGCCTTGGTGGAAAGGAGAAGGGGCAGCCCAAGCGGGCTGCGCGCCTCCCCCCCCCCTTCCCTAGTCCTACTAGGACTAGGAGAAGGGGCCGCCCCTCTCTCTCCCCCCTCAGGAATCCTAGTTGGACTAGGATTGGGGAATCCTACTCCCGAGGGAGTAGGACTCCTGGCGCCCTCCTTTGGCCGCCGGCCCCCTCCCCTGCTCCTTTATATCACGGGCAGGGGGGCACCTTGAACACACAAGTTGATCGTGAGATCGTTCCTTAGCCGTGTCGGTGCCCCCTCCACCATATTCCACCTCGGTTATCTGTCATGAAGCTTAGGCGAAGCCTCTGCGCAGTGAAACATCAAGATCGTCACCACGCCGTCGTCTTGTGACGAACTCTCCCTCGACACTTGGCTGGATCGAGTACGAGGGACGTCATCGAGCTGTACGTGTGTCAAGAACTCGGGGCGTCGAGTAACGGCGCGGGATCGGTCGGATCGCGAGGAGAACGTCGACTACTTCCTCTACGTTGTGATCGCTTCGCCGGGTCTACAAGGGTATGTAGACAACACTCTCCCCTCTCGTTGCTATACATCACCATGATCTTGCGTGTGCGTGGGAAAATTTTTGAAATTACTCGTTCCCCAACAAAGTGGCATCCGAGCCTAGGTTTTATGGTTTGATGTTTTGCACGAGTAGAACACAAGTGAGTTGTGGGCGATACAAGTCATACTACCTACCAAATGTCATACTTTGGTTCAGCGGTATTGTGAGATGAAGCGGCCGGACCGACATTACGCGTGACGCTTACGCGAGACTGGTTTCACCGCCACGAGCACTCGTTGCTTAAAGGTGATTGGCGGGTGTCTGCTCTCTCACTTTAGTTGAACCGAAAAGGCTCGCCCGGTCCTTGAGAAGGTTAAAACGGAGTCTATTTGACGAAGTATCGTTGTGGTTTTGATGCGTGGGTGAGACTGGTTCTTGCTTAAGCCCGTAGCAGCCACGTAAAATTTGCAACAACAAAGTAGAGAACGTCTAACTTGTTTTTGCAGGGGCATGTTGTGATGTGATATGGTCAAGGCGTGATGCTATATTTTATTGTATGAGATGATCATGTTTTGTAACCGAAGTTATCGGCAATCGGCTGGAGCCATATGGTTGTCGCTTTATTGTATGCAATGCAATCGCTTACGTAATGCTTTACTTTATCACTAAGCGGTAGCGATAGTCGTAGAAGCATAAGTTTGGCGAGGCGACAACGATGCTACGATGGAGATCAAGGTGTCGCGCGGTGACAATGGTGATCATGGTGGTGCTGCAAGATGGAGATCATGAAGCACAAGATGATGATGGCCATATCATATCACTTATATTGATTTGCATGTGATGTTTATCCTTTATGCATCTTATCTTGCTTTGATTGACGGTAGCATTATAAGATGATCTCTCACTAAATTATCAAGAAGTGTTCTCCCAGTATGCACCGTTGCCAAAGTTCGTCGTGCCCGCACACCACGTGATGATCGGGTGTGATAAGCTCTCGTCCATCTACAACGGGTGCAAGCCAGTTTTGCACATGCAGAATACTCGGGTTATACTTGACGAGCCTAGCATATGCAGATATGGCCTCGGAACACGGAGACCGAAAGGTCGGCGTGAATCATATAGTAGATATGATCAACATAAGATGTTCACCATTGAAAACTACTCCATTTCACGTGATGATCGGTTATGGTTTAGTTGATTTGGATCACGTGATCACTTAAGATGACTAGAGGATGTCTATCTAAGTGGGAGTTCTTAAGTAATATGATTAATTGAACTTAAATTTATCATGAACTTAGTCCCGGTAGTATTTTGCAAATTATGTTGTAAGATCAATAGCTTGCGTTGTTGCTTTCATATGTTTAATTTTGATATGTTCCTAGAAAAATTGTGTTGAAAAATGTTAGTAGCAATGATGCGGATTTGATCCGTGATCCGAGGTTTATCCTCATTGCTGCACGTAAGAATTATGTCCTTAATGCACCGCTAGGTGACAGACCTATTGCGAGGAGCGGTCTGCGGCGTTATGAGCGTTTGGCTAGCTCAATATGATGACTACTTGATAGTTTTGTGCACCATGCTTTATGGCTTAGAATCGGGACTTCAAAGATGTTTTGAACATCATGGACCATATGAGATGTTCCAGAAATGAAGTTAATATTTCAAGCAAATACCGAGTTGAGAGATATGAAATCTTCAACAAGTTCTATAGCTAAAAGATGGAGGAGAATCGCTCAACTAGTGAGCATGTGCTCAGATTATGCAGGTACTTCAATCGCTTGAATCAAGTGGGAGTTAATCTTCCGGATAAGATAGTGATTGATGAAATTCTCTAGTCACCATCACCAAGTTAGTAGAACTTCGTGATGAACTATAGTATGCAAGGATGACGAAAATGATTCCCGAGCTCTTCGTGATGTTGAAATCGACGAAGGTAGAAATCAAGAAAGAGCATCAAGTGTTGATGGTTGACAAGATCACTAGTTTCAAAAAAAAGGGCAAAGGGAAAGATAGAAGGGAACTTCAAGAAGAACGGCAAGCAAGTTGCTGCTCAAGTGAAGAAGCCCAAGTCTGGACCTAAGCCTGAGACTAAGTGCTTCTCTTGCAAAGGGACTGGTCCTTTGAAGCGTAACTACCCCAAGTATTTGGCGGATAAGAAGGATGGCAAAGTAAACAAAAGTATATTTGATATACATGTTATTGATGTGTACTTTACTAGTGTTTATAGCAACCCCTCGGTATTTGGTACTGGTTCGGTTGCTAAGAGTAGTAACTTCAAACGGAGTTGCGAATAAGCGAAAACTAGTTAAGGTGAAGTGACGATGTGTGTTGAAAGTAGTTTCAAGATTGATATGATCATCATCGCACACTCCCTATACTTTCGGATTGGTGTTGAACCTAAATAAATGTTATTTGGTGTTTGCGTTGAGCATGAATATGATTTGATCATGTTTATTGCATACGATTATTCATTTAAGTAAGAGAATAAAACTGTTATTCTGCTTACATGAATAAAACCTTATATGGTTACACACCCAATGAAAATGGTTCATTGGATCTCGATCGTAGTGATACACATATTCATAATATTGAAACCAAAAGATGCAAAGTTAATAATGATAGTGCAACTTATTTGTGGCAATCGCCGTTTAGGTCATATTGGTGTAAAGCGCATGAAGAAACTCCATCTTGATGGGATTTTGGAATCACTTGATTATGAATCACTTGATGCTTGCGAACCGTGCCTTTTGGGCAAGATGACTAAAACTCCGTTCTCGGAACAATGGAACAAGCTCTTGACTTATTGGAAATAATACATACCGATGTATGCGATCCAATGAGTGTTGATGCTCGTGGCAAGTATCGTTATTTTCGACCTTCACAAGATGATTTGAGCAGATATGGGTATATCTACTTGATGAAACATAAGTCTGAAATAGTTGAAAGGTTCAAAGAATTTCAGAGTGAAGTGGAAAAATCATCGTGACAAGAAAATAAGATTTCTACGATCGATCGCGAGACAAATATTTGAGTTCTGAGTTTGGTCTTCAATTAAAACAATGTGGAATAGTTTCACAAATTCATGCCACCGAACACCACATCATAATGGTGTGTCCGAGCGTCATAACCGTACTTTATTGGATATAGTACAATCTATGATGTTTCTTACCGATTTACCAATATCGTTTTGGGATCATGCATTAGAGACAGCTGCATTCACGTTAAATAGGGCACCATCTAAATCCGTTGAGACGACACTATATGAACTGTGGTTTAGCAAGAAACCAAAGTTGTCATTTCTTAAAGTTTGGGGATGCGATGCTTATGTGAAAAAGCTTCAACCTGATAAGCTCGAACCCAAATCGGAGAAATGTGTCTTCATAGGATACCCAAAGGAAACAGTTGGGTACACCTTCTATCACAGATCCGAAGGAAAAACATTTGTTGCTAAGAATGGATCCTTTCTAGAGAAGGAGTTTCTCTCGAAAGAAGTGAGTGGGAGGAAAGTGGAACTTGATGAGGTAATAGTACCTTCTCCCTTACTTGAAAGTAGTTCGTCGCAGAAACCGGTTTCGAGACACCTACACCAGTAGTGAGGAAGTTGATGATGTTGATCATGAAACTTGAGATCAAGTTACTTCAGAACCTCGTAGATCAACCAGAGTAAGATCCGCACTGAGTGGTACGGTAATCCTGTTCGAAGTCATGCTACTAGATCATGATGAACCTACGAACTATGAAGAAGCGATGGTGAGCCCAGATTCAAAAATGGCTTGAGGCCATGAAATCGAGATGGGATCCATGTATGAAAACAAAGTGTGGACTTTGGTTGACTTGCCCGAGGGTAGGCAAGCAATAGAAAACAAGTGGATCTTCAAGAAGAAGACCGACGACGACGGTAATGTTATCGTCTATAAAGCTCGACTTGTCGCAAAGGTTTTCGACAAGTTCAAGGGATTGACTACGATGAGACCTTCTCACCAGTAGCGATGCTTAAGTCCGTCCGAATCATGTTAGCAATTGCCGCATTTTATGATTATGAAATTTGGCAAATGGATGTAAAGACGCATTCTGAATGGATTTACGGAAGAAGAGTTGTATATGATGCAACCGAAGGTTTTATCGATCCAAAGGAGCTAACAAAGTGTGCAAGCTCCAATGATCCATTTATGGACTGGTGCAAGCATCTCGGAGTTGGAATAAGCGCTTTGATAGTGTGATCAAAGCATTTGGGTTTATCTGAGACTTTTGGAGAAGCCTTGTATTTACAAGAAAGTGAGTGGGAGCTCTGTAGCATTTCGATATTATATGTGGATGACATATTGCTGATCGGAAATGATATAGAATTCTGGATAGCATAAAGGGATACTTGAATAAGAGTTTTTCAATGAAAGACCTCGGTGAAGCTGCTTACATATTGGGCATTAAGATCTATAGAGATAGATCAAGACGCTTAATTGGACTTTCACAAAGCACATACCTTGACAAAGTTTTGAAGAAGTTCAAAATGGATCAAGCAAAGAAAGGGTTCTTGCCTGTGTTACAAGGTGTGAAGTTGAGTCAGACTCAATGCCCGACCACTGCAGAAGATAGAGAGAAAATGAAAGACATTCCCTATGCCTTGGCCATAGGTTCTATAAAGTATGCCATGCTGTATACCAGATCTATTGTATACCCTGCACTGAGTTTGGCAAGGGAGTGCAATAGTGATCTAGGAGTAGATCACTGGACAGCGGTCAAAATTATCCTTAGTGGAATAAGGATATGTTTCTCGATTATGGAAGTGAAAAGGTTAGCCGTAAAGGGTTACGTCGATGCAAGTTTTGACACCGATCCGATGACTCTAAGTCTCGATCTAGATACATATTGAAAGTGGGAGCAATTAGCTAGAGTAGCTTCGTGCAGAGCATTGTAGACATAGAAAAATTGCAAAATACATAACGGATCTGAATGTGAAAGACCCGTTGACTAAGACTCTCTCACAAGCAAAACATGATCACACCTTAGTACTCTTTGGGTATTAATCACATAGCGATGTGAACTAGATTACTGAATCTAGTAAAACCCTTTGGGTGTTGGTCACATGGCGATGTGAACTATGGGTGTTAATCACATGATGATGTGAACTATCAATGTTAATCACATGGTGATGTGATCTAGATTATTGACTCTAGTGCAAGTGGGAGATCAAGGAAATATGCCCTAGAGGCAATAATAAAGTTATTATATATTTCCTCACATCATGATAAATGTTTATTATTCATGCTAGAATTGTATTAACCGAAACATAATACATGTGTGAATATATAGACAAACAGTGTCACTAGTATGCCTCTACTTGACTAGCTTGTTAATCAAAGATGGTTATGTTTCCTAACCATGAACAAGGTGTTGTTATTTGATTAACAAGGTCACATCATTAGTTGAATGATCTGATTGACATGACCCATTCCCTTAGCTTAGCACACGATCGTTTAGTATGTTGCTACTGCTTTTATCCATGACTTATACATGTTCCTGTAACTATGAGATTATGCAACTCCCGTTTACGGAGGAACACTTTGGTGCTACCAAGCGTCACAACGTAATCGGGTGATTATAAAGGAGTACTACAGGTGTCTCCAAAGGCGATGTTGGGTTGGCGTATTCGAGATTAGGTTTTGTCACTCCGATAGTCGGAGAGGTATCTCTGGGCCCTCTCGGTAATGCACATCATCAAGCCTTGCAAGCACTACAACTAATAAGTTAGTTGTGAGATGATGTATTACGAACGAGTAAAGAGACTTGCCGTAACGAGATTGAACTAGGTATTGATACCGACGATCGAATCTCGGGCAAGTAACATACCGATGACAAAGGGAACAACGATGTTGTTATGCGGTCTGACCGATAAAGATCTTCGTAGAATATGTAGGAACCAATATGGGCATCTAGGTCCCGCTGTTGGTTATTGACCGTGAATGGTTCCAGTCATGTCTACATTGTTCTCGAACCGTAGGGTCCGCACGCTTAAGGTTTCGATGGCGGTTATTATGAGTTTATGTATTTTGATGTACCAAGGAGTTCGAGTCCCGGATGTGATCACGGACATGACGAGGAGTCTCGGAATGGTCGAGACATAAAGATTGATATATTGGAAGCCTATGTTTGGAGTTCGAATGGTTCCGGCGGCGGAATTTACTGGGAAAACGGGAGGTTACTGGAACCCCGGGAGGTAAATGGGCCTCGATGGGCCTTGGTGGAAAGGAGAAGGGCAGCCCAAGAGGGCTGCGCGCCCCCTTCCCTAGTCCTACTAGGACTAGGAGAAGGGGCCCCCCTCTCTCTTTCCCTCCGGAATCCTAGTTGGACTAGGATTGGGGGAATCCTACTCCCGAGGGAGTAGGACTCCCTAGGGCGCGCCCTCCTTTGGCCGGCCCCCTTCCCCCTGGCTCCTTTATATACGGGGGCAGGGGGGCACCTTGGAACACACAAGTTGATCGTGAGATCGTTCCTTAGCCGTGTGCGGTGCCCCCTCCACCATATTCCACCTCGGTTATACTGTCGCAAGCTTAAGCGAAGCCTCGCGCAGTGAAACATCAAGATCGTCACCACGCCGTCGTCTTGACGAACTCTCCTCGACACTCGGCTGGATCGAGTACGAGGGACGTCATCGAGCTGTCGTGTGTCAAGAACTCGGGCGTCGGAGTAACGGCGCCGGATCGGTCGGATCGCGAGGAGAACGTCGACTACTTCCTCTACGTTGTGATCGCTTCCGCCGGGTCTACAAGGGTATGTAGACAACACTCTCCCCTCTCGTTGCTATACATCACCATGATCTTGCGTGTGCGTAGGAAAATTTTTGAAATTACTACGTTCCCCAACACCTACATGGGCCTCGAGGGAGAAGAGGGAAGGAGGCAGGAGGTGGCCGCGCGCCCCTTCCCTTCCTAGTCCGAATAGGACAAGGGAAGGGGGGCGGCGCCCCCCCTTTCCTTCCCCTCTTCCTCCTCTTTCCCCCTCCTCCTTCTCCAACTAGAAAAGAAAGGGAGTCCTACTCCCGGTGGGAGTAGGACTCCCCCTTGGCGCGCCCCTCCTTGGTCGGCCGCCCCCTCCCCTTGGCTCCTTTATATACGGGGGCGGGGGGCACCCCATAGACACACAAGTTGATCTACGGATCGTTCCATAGCCGTGTGCGGTGCCCCCCTCCACCATATTCCACCTCGGACAGATCGTCGTTGAGTTTAGGCGAAGCCCTGCGCCGGTAGAACATCATCATCGTCACCACGCCATCGTGCTGATGGAAGTCATCTCCGGAGCTTTGCTGGATCGGAGCCCGGAGATCGTCATCGAGCTGAACGTGTGCTGAACTCGGAGGTGCCGTACGTTCGGTGCTTGGATCGGTCGGATCGTGAAGACGTACGACTACATCAACCGCGTTGTGCTAACGCTTCCGCTTACGGTCTATGAGGGTACGTGGACAACACTCTCCCCTCTCGTTGCTATGCCATCACCATGATCTTGCGTGTGCGTAGGAATTTTTTTGAAATTACTACGTTACCCAACATTAAGGACAAGCGCAAACATCTCATTCCACTCATCCTGTCTTTTATAAGCTAAGCTCTCCCTCACCTCCCAAAGGGGGGTTGACATGTAACCATATCATGTAAAGATCCCATGTAAATTGTTACCCCTTTATATTAATACATAAACAGTAGGAGGTTCTCCTATTGTTAATGGTTCAAAAAAATAGTAATAGATGCAGGCAGGAGTCGGTATACTAATCTTGGACTTGATGCCTATATAATGATCATTGCCTGGATATCGTCATAATTATTTGAAGTTCTATCAATTGACCAACAGTAATTTGTTTACCCACCGTATGCTAATTTTCTCGAGAGAAGCCACTAGTGAAATCTACGGCCCCCTGGTCTCTTCTTTATCATATTTGCCTTCGAGATCTATTTTTATTTGCTTTTATTTTCAGATCTATTAATCCAAAAACCAAAAAATACCTTCCTGCAATTTATTGTTATTTATTTTATCTCGCGTTCCTGCGAGATCTATTTATCCAATCTACTACAATTTTATCTATCTTTTTACCCGGGAGGGATTGACAACCCCTCTTTTACGTCGGATTGCAAGTATTTGTTCTTTGTGTGCAGGTACCGTTTACGTAGTGTTGCGTGGTTCTCCTATTGGTTCGATAACCTTGGTATCATCACTGAGGAAAATACCTACCGTAGTTGTGCTACATCATCCCTTCCTCTTTGGGGAAATGCCCCCGTAGTTCAAGCAGCATCAATGGTCCTTGGTTTATCTTGCCTGAGCTGGTGCGCAAGCCACTCATCTCGGATGTTGTTTCGAAAGGCAGCGATCGCCTTAGCGTCGGGGCAGTCTATGATTTGGTTATTTTTAGTTAAGAACTTGTTCCAGATTTTCCTTGCCAACTCACCAGGTTGCTGAATGATATGGCTGAGGTCGTCGGCATCTGGAGGTCGGACATAAGTCCCTCGCTGGCCTGTCGCGCCCTCCAGGGGGTCGATCAGGTTGGTCAGCCCGTCCGCGTGTAAAAGGCACGCCGTTAGTTACTTCTTCATCGAACTCGGGCAACAAATGCCTGCGCGGGTAAGATTTAGGCACGCTATGGCGCCGTTCTTTGAGGTATTGCTCGGCCAAGAGTATTTTGATCCACTTGTCATTAAGTGCATCATGATTTGCTTGCAGCTGACGTTGCTTTCGTTTCATGCTTCTGGCGGTGGCCTCAAGGCGCCGTCGAAACCATTCTTGCTCAAAGGGGTCCTCGGGGACTATAAAGTCCTCGGTACCGAGGCTCTCATCCTTCTCGGATTGGGGTAAGTAATTATCGTCAGCCCCTTCAAAGAGGTCATCGGGGTCCTCGTCCTCGGGGATTCCTGCGGGACTATGTTGCCGCCCTGTGGAGTCTTGAAAATCCTCTCTCAGATTGCCAGTCTCGTCTGCTACCGCGTCATTGTTGGTGGCGGTGGCGTTGTGCCCGCTGGGGTCCCCATTGGTACCTCTCCCGTGCCTTCGCTGATGTTTTGATAGGTTCTTGGGAGTATCTACCATATATACGTCGTAAGTGGATGTTGCAATCCACTTACCGGTGTTGGTCAGCGGCGTAGTGGTTTCTATAGGGCCATCGACATCTTCATCCATGTTGGTAGCCTCCTCGTAGTCTAACACGCCGGTTAAATCGTCGACCGTGGTGACTAGGTGGGTGGTGGGTGGGACATGAACCCCGATCATCGGATTTAAGTCCGATCTTGTCATAAACTGAGGTCTGACCATCCAAGGTTGACAAGCTCTGGATGCGATCCAACATCTCGTTTAGGTGAGATAATTCCTTAGGGTTCATGGCCTGGCTATAAGCCGGGCCAACTTGAAGTAGGATTGGCAAGTCGCTTGACGCGTTCTCAGCCTTGTGAGGGGCTGGAGTTAATTCTGGATCTGGTACTGGAGTCAGTTTTGAATCCGATGTAGTATCCAAAGCCGGGTTCGGACCAAAGTCGAGGCTTGACGCCGAGATGTTACTCTGAACCCGATGTAGTATCCGAAGTCGGGTCCGGACCAACGCTGAGGCTTGACGCCGAGATGAGGTCGCCTGAGGCTGGGGTGATTGATTCCTTCGTGTAGTCTTATGGTGCCAGGGGGCCTTGTCCAACGTCCTTGAGGGAGATCGGTTCCGGGGGTCGAGCCCCTGATGTCCGATAAGCCCTCAATCCGGCCCGGCGTCCAGCCCGAAAGAACGAGCACACCGCGGGAATCCACGGTGTATTCCAAGCCTTAGAAAGTCACGACCTGAACCGGGGCTTAATTCTCGATGGGAGCCAGATGACCCGCAGAGTGAGTGCAAAGGACCATGCTGCCAAATACGGAAAGTTGGCCCGTAGCCGATGCCACGGTTAATCAACAGATGAGCCATCGATCTTTTCATTTATCTCACAACAAAACTCTCAACGAGAGCACCAATGTCAGTGGTAAAATCGGCAGATCTCGGGGTAGGGGGTCCCGAGCTGTGGATCTCGGATCGTTGGTAATAGGAACGAAGGCGACAGTATTTACCTAGGTTCGGGCCATCTCGAAGAGGTAATACCCTACATCATGCTTTGATTGTATTGATGATGATGTATCGAGTACAAGCTTGATGTACCTCGAGATTGTAAGGAGAGATCTAACCCTAAGGCTAGGTGAATGTAATTGTGATTGGATCCCTTCTACAGGCTAACCCCTCTGGCTTATATACATGCCAGGTGGAGGCATCTAGGGTTACATGGTCGGTATCCAGGGCTACGCATGGAGGCGGCAGGAGATGTCTTGGAGTATACGCTAAGTCTTGGGTAGGTGAGGTTTTGACCACGTGCAGGCGTGTAGCTTACGGAGTCCACCCGAACCCGAGGACTATGGGCCGACTAGATTGGTATCCACTAGTCCAGGACACCATCACCAAGTCTAACCCAAAAGTAAAAAACGACAAAGTGACGTGTATGGCCCACTGCCCCGTGCATACGCAGAGAGAAGAGAACCTCGACTCGACTCACACAAGGTTGAATTAGGTCAGGCCTCGACCGATGGTAGCAACCACCGGCAACGACAAAGCTGATATCACTCTTGTCCCCAACAGTATGCATGCTTTGTCGGCGTTTGTTTCGTGTTTCGAGAAGCCGGCAAGGGCTCCGCCACTGCATGTAGAAAGAAATGGAACCGGTTTCTCTTTGGACGATCTTTCGCGTGCGGCGGCGCTTCTTGGACGCGTGGAATCGACAACGAATTAACCCTTTGAGAAAACACCTCCTCTTAAAAGTTGTGTGTGTTTTGTGTACCGGAAAAGAAAAGAAAGGAAAGGAAAGGAAAGGAAAAGAAAAGCCCCCAAATGCCAAGTCCATGAGTGAGTGAATGAATGATCACATGGCGGTAACATGCGATGCGTGGACCGGGGCTGCAAATGCAAATGACCATCCTCTCCCTCCCACCCTCCATCACGCACACGCACACGCACACTGTCATTCATGTGGCCTGACCGCCATTAACACACTCTCTCCTCTCTTCTCTCTGAGTCTGACCGCCCCCTTCCCTTCCCACAAGCACAGCACAGCACAGGCGCATTGGTGGCGTGGTTGCGGTTGGGATCGCCGCCGGCCATGGCCGATCCGTACGGCGACGGCCGGGCGCTGAGGAGCCAGCACCAGCAGCCGCCGGCGCAGCAGCAGCAGCAGCGGCCCAGGCTGAAGCCGGCGCTGGAGATGGAGGACCTCATCAGCCTGCTCCACGGCTCCGATCCCGTCCGCGTCGAGCTCACCCGCCTCGAGAACGACCTCCACTGTAAGCTCCCCCCCCTCCATTGCCCTCCGATCCAGATCTCCCGACCTCCCGGACCAAGATTCCGCCTTTGGATTGGACCTCAACGGATTGGATTTGGTCCTTGCTTGCTTTGCTTTGCTTGCAGACAAGGAGAAGGAGCTCGGCGACGCGCAGGCGGAGATCAAGGCCCTGCGCCTCTCCGAGCGGGCGCGCGAGAAGGCCGTCGAGGATGTCAGTACCCCTCAATTCCACCCCCAATTCCCCTTCTCTTTTACTCTACTACATCTAGGCTAGAATTGAGTAGATCCGAGCATCAGCTTCATGTTTCCTCAGCAATTTCCATGTCTTTCTCGCCGAAAACGACTGCTTCATTTTTCCGGTTACAGCTCATGAAAGCTCCATCTCCATCTGCATCTTCTTGAACCTTCAGAAAAATATGCACGCACTTGTATCAGCTGTCACATCTAGCCGGCACTGCTAGTTCTGGATAGCTGTTTGTTAATTTTACAAGTAGAAGCCCTCATCTTAGGACAATTGTTAGTTTGCAACTAGTAGGAGAAACTAATGAAGCTCCAAATGCCTTCCTTTTCCGCGCATTCGTCGAAATTTTACACCTCTGGTGTGGTGTAATGCTAGGAGAATTGTTTGTTTGCAAAATAAAGAGTAGAAGAAACTAACCAAGGAACCACCTCTGTCAGTCATTACACTTCAAATGCCTTCCTTTTCCGCGCATTTTTCAAATTTCGGGGACGATCCTGACTTTGCCTTACGCATCAATGTAAGCTTACCGAAGAACTGGCAAAGGTGGATGGGAAGCTCAAGCTCACAGAGTCTCTCCTGGAAACCAAGGTAATGGATCAGCCCTCCCTTTTCCTGTTTTTCTCACTTCCAAGCTCACAGTTTTTATCTTGAGAAGAGAGCAGCTGTTGCTGACACACGGCATTTTGTAGAACCTTGAAGCGAAGAAGATCAACGATGAGAAGAAAGCAGCGCTTGCTGCCCAGTTTGCAGCCGAGGCTACGCTGCGGAGGGTTCATGCAGCGCAGAAGGACGATGACATGCCCCCCATCGAGGCCATCCTTGCGCCGCTGGAGGCCGAGCTGAAACTAGCCCGTCAAGAGGTACTTTTGGTCCGGGCATATGGTTGTGTTGTCTTGTTTTCTCCTGCAGTCTCATCAGTGTGCTCCATGCAACCGTATTTGTGTGAAACCTTTGCTGCGGGGTATCCTAGCCAGCTTTGAGCAATCTGTATTCAGTTTTTGTTCTCAGAAGATATTGGTAGCTTTTATGCAGCACCTCCTGTAATCTTACTTAGTATTTTCCACCGTTTTCTTGGTAGTTGGTAATACTGCAACCTTCTGGTGTCCAGATGTGGATTTACGTGTTGCTACTTCACAATTTTGCAAAGCGGCGCATTCTATCACTGATGTTTATGTGCAGTTGCCGATTCTACCATCAGTCCTGTTCTCTGTCGATTGAATGCCCTCCTGCTGAAACACTAATGCATCGATTTTGTTGAGCAGATTGCAAAATTACAAGATGACAACAGGGCATTGGACCGTCTTACAAAATCCAAGGAAGCTGCTCTGCTGGAAGCAGAGAGGACAGTTCAGATAGCATTAGCGAAAGCTTCCTTGGTGGATGATTTACAAAACAAAAACCAAGAATTGATGAAACAGATTGAGATATGTCAGGTATAAGACGGTGAAAGCATGCATTTACAAACAATTTACTAGCTGTGGCATGCGATCAGCAATGGTATATGAGACTTCCTTCTTTGGTGTTCTATAGGAAGAGAACAAAATCTTGGACAGAATGCACCGCCAGAAGGTTGCTGAGGTCGAAAAGCTTACTCAGACTGTCAGAGAGCTAGAAGAAGCTGTTCTTGCTGGTGGTGCCGCCGCAAATGCTGTGAGGGACTATCAGCGGAAAGTTCAGGAGATGAATGTAATGCATGAGCTTGACTTGAACTCCTATTTATGCATTTCATGATATTTAGCGTATCGATATTTCTTACATGTGAATTCGCAAAAAAAAAAAAAAATAAAAAAAAAATCTTACATGTGTGTTGTTCTCAGGAGGAAATGAAAACTCTGGATCGTGAGCTTGCCCGTGCAAAGGTTTCAGCAAATAGGGTCGCGGTAGTGGTGGCAAATGAGTGGAAAGATGGCAATGATAAAGTAATGCCTGTTAAGCAATGGCTCGAAGAACGGAGGCTTCTCCAAGTAAGTAATGAAGGTTTCATTCTTCTAGTCCTACTCGGCTTTTTCTGGATGGATGTCTAGAAGCTCCTCAAACTCAAAGGAACTGTGGCCTTTTTGCATTTGTCTTCTTCTTTGACTGGACTAAACCATGGCACATTTTTATTAACTTGTGGAGGGTTATTTATCCTTTTACAGGGAGAAATGCAGCAACTCCGTGATAAACTTGCTATAGCAGAGAGGGCTGCAAGATCAGAAGCTCAACTAAAGGTATCCATTTTCTTCTTGATGTTTCTCATGAGATCCTTTACTTCTGCCTTCCTGTCAGTCAGCTTTTTTTCGCTCTCTTCATTGTTATATGTATCGAATATCTCAGGACAAGTTCCAGCTACGGCTTAAAGTACTCGAGGAAGGATTGAGAATGTCAACATCTCGAACCAATGCAAGTGCTGCGCGCCGTCAGTCTGTTGGTGGTGCTGAGAGTGCATCTAAGACCAATGGCTTTCTATCAAAGCGGCCATCATTCCAGATGAGAACATCGGTATCTACCACCACGACTACTCTCGTGAACCATGCAAAGGGGGCATCCAAGTCTTTTGATGGAGGGTGTAGATCACTTGACCGCTATAAGGGCCATGTAAATGGGGCTGGCATGAACGTATCTACCGACTCCAGCGAGGATAAGGAGTCAAACAACTCAGATGAGAAGCCTAGTGAATTTACATGTGTTGAGTCGGAGGACACGGTGTCAGGTATGCTGTATGATATGCTGCAAAAGGAGGTCGTTGCTCTAAGGAAGGCTTGTCATGAAAAGGACCAAAGCTTGAAAGACAAGGACGATGCAGTTGAGGTAACTCTAGCCGGGTGCTAGGATCACACTGTTAGGCTGCCCTCTCTTTTTTTTTTCGCATTCCTGTTAATGAGTTGTTTGATGTGCAGATGTTGGCTAAGAAAGTCGACACTTTAACAAAGGCGATGGAGTCAGAGGCTAAGAAGATGAGACGGGATGTAGCTGCCATGGAAAAGGAGGTGGTGGCTATGCGATTAGAGAAAGAGCAGGATACCAAGGCAAGAAGGTTCGGCAGTTCGAGTGCTTCTGCCAACACTTCACAGATGCCACCTGGAAGGTACATTACACCCCTACCACAGATACCATCATTGTCTCTGTTGAGATTTTGAGATAAACAATCACCGTGCTCGTTTCGAACTCCACTAGGCACGGTATGTGTTGTTAGTTAAAGAATTTTTGTGTGGTGTATCTCAGGACTCTGCCTCGGAGCGGTTCAGCACGCAACATGTGAGTGATGCTGATATGAAGCATTAAAAAGACCTTGGAGCATCCCTCGTGTAGTTAGTTGAATCATGGCGTCCAGGGACCCTCTCCTCTGCTGACTTGTGTGTAGAGAAAACAAGAAGGCATTGCATCTTGGTGTCCAGAAGTGTCGAGCCTGAGCCTGATCTCATGCTGTCTATGGATGTTTTATTTATTTATTACATTTTTTTGGTTTCTTTCATTTTTTGTCTCTTTGTTAACAGACCGACTTTTGTGAAAATGACGACATGCTTGTTCCAGTGACTCCCTTTCTCTGTTTTGATTCTCGAGTTTACTCATGTATAATGGGTTTCCATTGATTTAATTGGCTACATAATAATAAGGTTTTTAATGCCATATTCTCCTATTTTATTTTATCTGCATGCAACAAGGATTGGAAACTTGAAGGTGTGTGAAAACAATCCGTCTACATTACATTCAAGTACAATTTAGGCACGCATATTCTAGAGAAGTATCCATGTAAGTTGTTGCACCTTTTTTTTAGAAAATGTTGTTCATATATATCTAAAAAAATCTATCACCTTGTCATTCGCATGTTTTCTTAAAAGAAACATCATGTGAGTTGTCCGTGCGTTGTAAACGAAGAAATGGAAAACACCAGGAAACCACATAAATTAAACCGTTTTTCCTAGGAAATACTCGCAGGCGAAAACATGGTGGCTGAGAAAAAACAGGGCATCTATAATCCCCACAGCCACTGAGGCAATCACGCTTAGTCTTATTATTATTTTCAAGACCTATGTCTGGATAAACAGAATATTTCCGGTCCGGTTGGGGAAAAAACAACTGTACCGCTAAAATTACACAAGAAGAGAGAACCTGGCACCATACATCCCGCCAGGGAATATCTTCACCTTTGCAGTTTCATCAGGCAGTATTTTCAGTTTTGGCATTTGAACCTGAGGTGATTTAGGTGGAACAAATTGCTTCTGCCCACAACATTATCATTTTCTAGTTCATTACACATTCGGTTATGCTCTATCTATACCGGCCCATTGTCTTGGATTTTTAGAATGTGTTAATCAATTGCTCCATTCTGCAATACATATGAACAACAGACACCTGTTTTTCTTTTCTTTCTAACAGGGGCTCATCCAGCTTCCATTTGATACTGTTAATGGAAACAACACCATACAAGCTTGACAAAGCTCTATATGGACTGAAACAGGCTCCCAGGGCATGTTACTCACGACTAATTAAGTCAGAAACTGCAAACACTTGGTTTGGTTCCTTCAAAATTTGACACATCCTTGTTCATTTAAAATAAATCAAATACCACTATATTTATTCTTATTTACGTTGATGATATCATTGTCACAAGTTCATCTGATGAAGCTGTGACAGGTTTGTTAAAGGATCTGAGTGCTGAGTTTGCCCTTAAGGATCCGGGAGACCTACATTTCTTTCTAGGAATTGAAGTTAAAAAACATGGAGACAGTCTTCATCTCCCTCATGAAAAGTATGCCACTGATCTGGTAAGGAGAGTTGGGTTGCAAGGATATAAGCATGCACCAACACCACTATCTAGTACAGAAAAACTGTCACTTGCTGAGGGGGAACCCTTGAGTGAGGAAGATAGTACCAGATATAGATGTTTAGTGGGAGCACTTCAGTACATAACTTTAACAAGACCTGATATTTCTTTTGCTCTCAACAAATTATGTCAGTTTCTTCACGCTCCCACCAAAACTCATTGGACTGCTGCAAAACGCATAGTGAGATATGTGAAAGATACTATGAATCTTAGTCTTACCTTCAACAAGTCCTCTTCCACTCTTTTTAATGCTTTTTCTGATTCTGACTGGGCAGGATGTCCAGATGACAGACGCTCCACTGGTGGTTTTGCAATATTCTTTGGGCCAAACTTGATATCCTGGTGTGCAAAGAAAGAAGCCATGGTGTCAAGGTCAAGTACATAAGTTGAGTATAAATCAGTAGCTAATGCCACAACAGAGATTATATGGGTTTAGTCCATGTTAAAAGAGCTTGGTGTGAAGCATACTCGAATTCCATGTCTATGGTGTGATAATCTCGGTGCTACTTATCTATTTGCTAATCCAGTCTTTCATGCCAGGACGGAACACATTGAGATAGACTTCCACTTTGTTCGAGAAAGGGTAGCTAATAAGAAATTGGAGATCTGTTTTGTGCATTCATGAGATCAGGTTGCAGATGGATTCACAAAGGCATTACCTACAAGGAGTCTTGAGGAATTCAAGCCTAATCTCAACTTAACCAAGTTGTGATTAAGGGAAGGTGTCAAACGACACATATTGCATCGTGTGATAGCCGGCTCCACTCCATAGAGATAGGTAGTTTATATTCTCTGTTATCTCTTGTAACTAGATATCTCTTCCTTCCTTCCCAAGCCTATAATCCCAACAACTTGTATGCTTTCCAAGGAGTGGCGCCCCTGGTTATATAACATGCAAGCGTCGCCCAGAGCTAGGGTACGACGTTTCCCGCAGGGCTCATCCAGGTTCCATTTGATGCTATTAATGGAAACAACATCATAAACGCACAAAATGCAACAAAATGGTAAATCAGAAGCCTCCACACACGGGCCTACTAAAAGATGATTTTGACACCTTTCTGGGAGGGCTAGCAAGGTGGGTACAAGCGAGTACGTAGTTAGCATTTTGGGCCGTGTGGATGTGGAGTTCTTGCATGTAACCATCTTGTAAGAATATTGTGGATGGGGTTGTTTCCCTCCTCCTTTAATACATGATACACACACTCGTGCGATGTCTAGAAAAAAAGCCTCCACTAATGCCAGGAAAAACCCACTAAAACGCGCGCTATCGTGTCGACAAACATCCTTATGAGGCGAAAAAAACCTGGACAGAGTAGCAAAGGTGCCCAAACATCAACGTCTATACCTGACGCAATAGGCAAACAAATGAATGAAAAAATATTTACAGGATTTGAAAACAATATAGAAATTTGAAAAAAAAAGTTCATAGATTTCAGATAAGGTGTCCTGGTGGTTTGTTGCTTCGATCAACAACAACGATTTTTTGTTCGATCTACCACCACGCGCTAATAATTATTTAACGAAAAGAAACTAAAGCAGCCCGGTCCAGCGGGGAGCAGGGTGTGCGTGCTTTGGAATTTTTGTTTCTGAAAGGAAAAAACACTCCAGCGGGCCGGCCCACCTTACGAGTCCCAGTTAAAACAATGGCAGGGTTCTATTTAGACCGGGGTTGCAGAGTTCAAGGTGCAATCGACCGAGATTTCGACTTTTTTTTTTCCGAAAACGGAACTGCTAAATCTCAGTCGACTGAGACTTCGCGAAGTCTCAGTCGACGAGCTCGCCATTGGATGCTTTGGTCGTTTCAAGATTCGTGTCGGGTGCTTTGTCCTATGTTTTGGCCTATATAAGGCGCCGACCGGCCCGTTTTTCATTTTTTTAGTCGGAGCGTCATCGCGCTTGCCTTTTGTGGGCTGGACAGGTGCTCGGGGTGGGCCTTTTTGTTTGTTTGTTCTTTTCTTACTGTCTTTTTTTCTCGCCGCAGTAAAGAAATGGAATGGGAAGCGGCGGCCGAGAGCACTCTGTGGCCAGTAATCAGTCCATTTCTTCGTCTATCTCTCTGTTCTTTGTCTGTCAAAAAGCCAAAGATCTCTGCGGTGGAACGAAAGAAATCGCCTTTGCTCCTGAACGGCCAGCGAGAGCCTGGGCGATGCTGCTAGTGGAGTAAGTGTTACCCTCTTTCCTCCAATCTTTTTGTTTATTTGTTGGCGCTCTGCTTCAGATCTGAGGGGTTTGGGTTCCATTTTCTGTTTGGATCAAGTCTAAATTAGTAGCTTGAAGCATGGAATCCCTCCCAGATTTAGTCCTTTTTTCGTGTCCTTTTTCTTCAAGCAGTGGTATGTAGTGCGCCCATTTTTTGTTTGATTTATTTTTCCAGATTGCCGAAACCCTTGTGCAATCAGTAGCATGTTGAAATCATTATCTGGAAACAAGAGGATTAATACTGAACCTATCACTAGGAGTGACATGTTTTTTTCTTCAGATCTTGCTGAAACCCTATTAATCAGTAGCTTGTTTTGAAACCATTCTCTGGAAACAAGAGATTATTACTGAACCTATCACTAGGTGTGGGCTTGTATTTTTTTTTTTTTGTTTTTTCAGATTTTTGCTGAAACCCTATTAATCAGTAGCATGTTCAAATCTTTCTATGGAGTCAAAGAGAATGATTACTGAACGTATTTTCTAGCAGTATCATTTTTTTTGTTTTTCAGATTTTGCTGAACCCTAGAATCAGTACCATGCTCTAATTTTTTCTATGGAATCAAGATAATGATTACTGAACCCATCACTAGCAGTGGCATGTTGATTTTTAATTTTTCAGTTTTTTACTGAAACCCATTTTTCTGGTGTGGTACTGTTTTTTTTTACAGTTTTGTGCAGGTGCAAAAGCTCAACATCACTAGAGCTGACCTGATTGATCTATACATGTGTAGGACCAAAACTAGTACTATGAGTACTACTAATCTTTTTTTGCTTTGTAGGTACTTAGAGATCAACTAGGATCTTTGGCCGAGAAGATCTGGAATAGTATTGAGCAAAAGTACTGCCAGTACTGCTATTTTTATGCTATGACTTTTTGAGAGTCATTAAATTAGGGGGACTTCGTTTGCAGGAGAACAAATCTTAATTAAGCCAGTTCTTCCGTGCTTCTATACAGGAGGAGAGCATGCGTTTTTACTTTTTTCATATTTGTGCTGTTAGTGAATTATGCAATTAATTATTTTCTTTTTTGCTTCTTTTTTATGCGCACAGGAGATGGCTTGTGGAGTTTGTTTGAACCATTGCAACTATGAGAGTGAGGGAAGCGGTTTCAGCATGTATGTATGGGAGCACTTCAAAAACGCAGGGGTAACTCACTAGCTTCTTTTTTTAATATATTTTCTCATTTTTTATCCTTTGTTTCTTTTTATATTAGTCTTTGTCATGACACCACTCCTAACTTTTGTTCTTCGCTTTTTTGTGTTTAACCAAAATAGGTTGTGCCATGCAATGAAAGGGTCCGTTTCAACAACATGATGGGAGCAAAGGTGACATTTGTGGCAAACCAAATACATAATTCAAATCTGAACTGAAATATGAACTATAAGCTTTTTGTAGGGTTTTTAGTTTTTGTAACTCTGAACTGCATTTTTTCAAGTATGGATGTACATGTTTTCCAGTTTTCAGCTTTTCTTTTTTGTTTTCGGTATACTTCAAGTAAAAATCTGAAATTGTTTTACTTGTTTTTGTTAGATTTTTTACTATGTTTTTTTGTTATAATACACATTTTATATTCTTTTTCCTGTAGTGGTTTTTTTTAGGAATGATAGTTTGATAGAACACTCATAATTGTCTTACAAGTCAACCCTCGACTCTTAATTGGGGGCTTTTTCGTAGTTTTGTAGTTGTACCCTGGGACCCTGCTCCGAGTTGCATGTCAACTATAGGCACTCAACTAGGCTTTTTTCATAGTTTCTAGGGGGGCAGTTGGAAGTCCCCAAGGTAACCGCTGAAGAGTTATGTAATGTCAAATGTTCCAAGAACTGCAAGGGAGAAATCAGTGGAAGTTTGCAGCAACAAGTGCTATGAGTTTTGCAAGTATCAAGTCAGTGCCACAGAATATGTTAAGATGGCTGGCGAAAAACTCAAGGAGGCCGCCGCTGCCTCTCCCGAAGAGGCCGTTAAACTCAAGAATGAAGCTCAAACCTACTTAGAACGTGCCAAAAGCCTCAGCGACAAAGCCGGGACCCCGCCGTGAGTGTCGCTGCTGTCTGTTATGGTGTCTACGATTTTTTTTTATTTTAAAAAATAATAATTTAAACTGTCGTGGTTGCATCCCACATTTTTGGGTTTCTTTGATTTTTGTCTCTTTGATAACATAATGTCTTTTGTATTATGACGACATGCTTGTTCCAGTGACTCGGTTTCTGTGTTTTGATTGTCGAGATTACTCATGTATAATGGTTTTCCATTGATTTAATTGGCTACATAATAATAAAGATTCTTGCTTCCTTTTTAATGCCATATTCTCCTATTTTATTTTATCTGCATGCAACAAGGATTGGAAACTTGAAGGTATCCGTGCAGTTCTACATTCAACAACAATTTAGGCACGCACGCATATTCTAGAAAACTATCCGTGCAAGTTGTTGCACATTCTTTTTAGAAAACGTTGTTCATATATATCTAAAAAAATCTATCACCCTGTCATTCGCTTGTTTTCTTAAAAGAAACATCACGCAATTTGTCCGTGCGTTGTAAACGAAGAAATAGAAAACACCAGGAAACCACATAAATTAAACAGTTTTTCCTACAAAATACCCGCAGGAAAAACCAATCAGCCGGAACACATGGTGGCTGATTTTCTAAAAATAAAACAGGGCATCTATAATCCCCCACGGCCGCCGAGGCAGTCAAGCTTAGTCTTATTATTATCATTGTCGACACCGATGCCTTGGACCGGCTCAAGACCGATGCATCGCGATCTGGATGAAAAGAATATTTCCGGTCCGGTTGAGGGAAAAAACGACTGTACCGCTAAATTACACAAGAGGGTTCTGCAAAGAAGTGGTCGCCCAGTGCGAAAATTGCTTGTTACAATTTTTCTCTTTTGAGAACTCGTTGCCAAATAAGCGCCCCCGTTGTAGATGCCCTTAGCGGACTAGCCGCAGGAGGTTTCAACTTCTTTGATCCATCTATAATAAGGCCAATGGAAGACTTTGCGGAGACAAGGAAACAATAATGTAAGTGTTTTCTTTGTTAGAGTTACATTAAGTGATGTCTTTTTGGCCTTTTGCATTCTAGTCTCTTGGCATCCTCTTGTAGCCTTTTGGCATCCTCATGTGTGTGTATATGTGTTGGCTCATTCGGTTTTGGAGGTTTTTCTGTGTGAGTTTAGGGTTTGTGTTTTTCTATAAAGACGAGACGGCGGCGGCTTCCTGAAGTTGGAATAAGATTCTTCCCCTTAGTCCCCGTTCTGGTGGCGCGTCTAGTATCATCGAAGGGCATGTGGAGATGTGTCTCCGACGGATATCACGGGATTCGGTCGGTGTTTGTCTTC
This sequence comes from Aegilops speltoides, assembly GCA_021437245.1. Taxonomy (NCBI): domain Eukaryota; kingdom Viridiplantae; phylum Streptophyta; class Magnoliopsida; order Poales; family Poaceae; genus Aegilops; species Aegilops speltoides. Next base: position 728,955 of record CM038145.1, on the reverse strand, counting down.
GGTGGATCCAAATGGATCTGGCCTTCGTTAGTATGTGTTCTTGTGTCTTTAGATTGGATCCTTCCGTTCTACTCTTATCTTCATCGGCGGCGATTGTTGTTCTGGTGCGTTGGTCCTCTTGGGCCTTAGCACGACGACTTCCCGACTGTCTACCACAATAAGATTTGCCCAGCTCCAGTGAGGGAGGGGCGATGATGGCGGCGCGCCTTCGGCTCGCCTCAGTGCTTGTAGTCGTTGCTAGGTGGTCTGTGGACTTGGATGTAATTCTAGTGTTCTTTGTACTGCTTTGAAGATGATGAATAGATTGGAAGTTTATCCCGCAAAAACAAATAATATAAGTTGCTATTCTCAACATGGTATTAGAGCTCTAAGTATTATTTTTCCGCACGCGCAACTCGTGCTGCTCCCGATCCAAACTCCTACACGGCCGCCGTTGTTCTCATTCCTTCCGGTCGTGATTTTGTTTTTGCCTGCGTCCATCTTCAGCTACAGGAACTTCCCATCCAAGTTAGCTTGTTGATCTAGCCGCTGGCTAGTTGTTGCCCTCCCGTAAAATCCATTGTTAATCAATTTGGCCCTGGCAAGTACAATTGACAGGAATCAAAATGGCACAAAAGACCAGTTGAGTCGTGGCGGCAGGCGCAACAAGCGACACGTACGTGTCACTTGCCGCCACAGCCGAAAGCGGCAGGGCCTGCCGCCGCAGCGTGTGGCGGCACCACTTATGTCACAGGTTTTTAAGTGATGCGGGAACGGAAAACGGGAATGAGCGTTGGCATTGCACCTGCCGCCTAGGCATGTGGCGGCAGGTTGCTGCATGTTGTACGTCATCAAGCGCATACATGTCCAGTCCTATAGCATGCATGCATGTGCAGTCTGCCTCGTGTATGTCTAGTCCTATCATGCATACTTTCCTCTCTCTCTTGCTACATGCGCATTCCTCTTTCTTTCCCGGCACATACCTTCTCACTCACACACATCGCAGCATGCAGCAAATAGGCCTGCCGCCACAGCCTCCGGCGGCAGGTGCCATGTCTAGACGGCTATACCCATTTCCCGTTTCCCGTTCCCGCATCATTTCAAATCTTGTGATATATGGGGTGACACGTGTCGCACGCCGGGCCTGCCGCCAGGACTTAGCTGATCTCTTGTGCCATTTTGATCCAAAGGTGGTCTTTTTTGTCTATTGCACTCGCCAGGTAGTCTTTCTAGACAAAAATTCTCGTGTGGAATCGGCTGGGTAATATTGGATCCGATCGGACTTGGTCTCAATCGATCCAGCCGCTAGCCGCTCGTCCTCCTCCAAGGTCGCTGCCGGCCGTGGGACTCGTCCGTGCTGCCGCTGCTTTCTGTGGCTGCCGGCCACCAGCCTTGTTCTGCGCCGCTGCTTGCTTACAGGGCTACCGATCGTCGACCCGTCTGCGCCCGCTGTTGCGGACTCGTCCGTGCATCGCTGCCTTCTGCGACGCCACCGGTCGCCGGCCCCGTCTACGCCGCTGCTACCGGCCGCTTGCTCAGTCCGCTGCTGCCTGCGGGCGCTTGCGTGGTTACGTGAGTGGCTGCTGCCGTTTCTTGTCCGGGTGTCTAATACACCAGATCGTGACTCGTCTAATCGATTTGGTCCTCGCTCGCTGGCTTTTCGCCCGATTGATCTGCTGCTGGTTACGCCGCCTCATCTTGGCCAGTTGAGTCTTGGGTGACCTCTGCTATTCCAAAAAGACAAAAAAGGTGCACCATGTCTTTGGCGTCATCTGGCTATGTTGCCATCCCACGCTGCCCGGTGATATTCGATGGGGCTAACTATGTTGAGTTCGTTGCCTTTATGCGCATTCACATGTGTGGCATTCGTCGCTCGGGTGTTCTTCTGGTGAGGTCCCCTGTCCTCCGCACCCAGTACCTCCTGTGGCTCCTAACCCACCGCCGACGCCATCAGCTCTTGACGCAAATGCTTCTGATGCTGATAGGGCTACAACCAGGGTTATTGCTGATGATGCGACTGCCGCTTATGACCAGGAGGTCTTGGATTATTGTAATGCTCTTTATGTTTATCGTGACGGTCTGGCTGCTTACACTCAATGGTGTGATGATGACGCTCGTGCTGCGACTGTTCTTACTTCTAGTGTTTTGCCTCAGTTTGCTTCTGAGTTTATAGGCCTAGGTACTGTCTTTGAGATGTGGACTCATCTTCGTCACCGCTATCAGCCCTCTGGTGATGCTCTCTACTTGTGTGTGGTCCTTCAGGAGCATGCTCTTCAGCGGGGAGACTCCACTATTGATGAGGTCCACACCGAGAGTTCTGCTTCAGCGCCACTTGACTCCTTCAAGACTCTGCTTGTGGCACTTCCCGTGTTGTCATCTTGTGAGGTTAGACTTGGAGCTTGCTGCCTATGAGTTCTTTTCACGACTCGTGGGGAGTTTGAGCCTCGACGTGCTCGGCTTGTTTGCTCGTGGCCTGCTCCTATTTTAAAGGTTTTTCTCACTTCATGCTGAGGAGACTCGCCTCAGTGGTGCTTGTTAGCTTCATATTCCCTTTGTGCTCGGTGCTCGAGCTGCTACTCCACCAATGTCTTCTCGCTCCAGTGCTCCGCCGCTACTGCCCACTCCTTCGGGTAGTAAGGCCCGCTCTCGTGAAGGCCGCTCTCGTCCTCATACTCATTGTGACTACTACAACAGGGATGGTCACCCCGAGTCTGACTGGTTCAAGAAGAAGCGTGCACTACGGGAATATGCTTATTTGTCGTCTGCCATTGTAGACAACAAAGGCACCAAAAGCGGACGGCAAAGGCCTTTGTCGTCTATCACCGACGGCAAACCTGCCCGGCAAAGAGAGTGACGGTAACCAGGTTATTTGCCGTCTGCTTCCTCAAAGCGGACGACAAAGGTACTTTGTCATCGGTGGTGGACGACAAAGAACATGGACAGAAAAAACCGTGCGTTAGCCACGTCAGGTGGCTAACGACAGCCTTTGCCCCGCGCTACCGACGGTAAACGCGCTTCGACATGTCACCCCATGTGCCTAGCATGACATGTGTCGCCCAGCCGCGTCGCCGATCAAACAGATGCGTCTTGCCGGTCAAACTACAGCGCTCGCCACTTCGATGACTGTCTCGCCGAGAGCCGCTTTGCCTTCCACGCCCCGCCGCCTCGTCCCATATCGTCATGTCCCGTCCTAAGGTGCTGGCATTAATGAGCACAATGCCGACGCCGGCCCGCCGCCGACACTTGTCGCCGGACGGCTATAACAACCCGCCCGCCGCCGCCCCCCACACCCGACCACACTCGACTCTTGCCTCGGCGAGAACCAACGCCGGTGATGGGTTACCACCACGAAAGCAGCAGCACTGGCGGCGATGACGACGCCCCGAGCTCCTGTCCGTTGAGCCTCGGCAACCCGGAGATGGAGGAGCTCGGCGGTATCGCTCGCCAGGCTGGGCTGCCGTCTTCCTCGCAAGAGAACATCTCCGCCGACAGTACCCGACGCCGCCTCGGCGCGACGGCGGAGGAGCTCTGACCCACATCGCCGCCGCCACAACATCGTAAGGGAAGGTGTATGACAAGGTCATCACCGCCTTTAATGGCGGCGTCCGACGTCACCCGAACACATGGGCACGGCGATCGCCTTCACGCCATGGCACCGGTGCCGACCTAGCCTAACGCCATCATGGATCGCCGCCGCCACTAGCACCCCGGCGGCGCGGCGGCGCCACACCGCCTCCCCGCCGTGGAGCTGCCGCCGGCAGCGGTGGTCCTCCGCGAGGACGGCGACCGGACGACACTGGCTGCACGCCGCCCTATGGGCACCGGAAGCGGCGAGGAGGCCGCCGAGGTTGTAGCTACCATCGGCCGCCATGCCATGGCAGCAGAGGAGGCCAGACATTCAGATGTCTCACGCCCTTTTGATTTAGTACATTCAGATGTGTGGGGCCGGCTCCTTCTCTTCCAAATGGGGCCAAGACATGTTTCACTTGAAAAAGCTGGATTTTACGTTTTTCAGCTTTTTGCCTTGTACATGAAGTACATCATCAGGATTGAGTAGATACCTTATATCTGTGTCGCTGACCCGTACTTCATGCACGAGGGCTTCTTGGTAGTCTGCCCAAAGCACCGTGAATACCCGAGTAAGTACATCGCCGATTTCATGGTCGGCAATAAGGACAAGGAGACGATTCTCGTGCCTTATTATTCCATGTAAGTCATCCGCAGATATCCTTTCTTCGATTTCAATCATTCATTTGCATGCGTAGAGGATAATTTGAGGTGTAATTATTTTGCACAGCGACGGGCGTGCCGTCCTCATCATCCTTTACCCCCAATTCTCCCACGCTCTTTACTTGGACTCATCGAAGAACATGAAGAAAAAGGATTACACCCACATCAAGTGTGTTCTCGACAATGCTATCTTAAGCTACGATCTACAGGGTGGAGGGATCACGCTCAAGAAGACAAGGAACCACGCACCCTCGTTCGGCCATAAGACCGACTTCTGCTACATCCAGCAACCGAGTGGTACTCTCAGTGATGGATTCTATGTCCTCCACCACATGTTGGAGTACCGATGGGATCACCAGAACCTTTGCATGTCACCTAGATCTGGCGATGCCAATATTCTGCAATGGGAAAGAAACTAGGGGATGTCCCGGATCATCGACTCCGAGCTGAGATCTAAGACATCCAGCGTGAACTTGCCCAAATCATCATGAAGGAGATCCTCGAACAAACAGGGTTGTTCTACGAAGAAGAGAAAATGTCACAGGAAGACGTCCGAGCATGCGTAGCCTCTCAACGTCTCGACCTGAAGCCTTTCACTACGCTTGGGGACTATCTACCTGATTTGGATGGATAGCACGACATGTTGGATTGATTGACGATATATGACAATGTGTCCATTTAGTCCATACTTTCTCTATGACGAAACTTTGAGTTATGCACGACGAAACTTTGTGATGTAATTAAACCTTCCTCTTCAACTAGCGAAGATCGCTCTATTTAGGGCATTTTGGGTATGATGAACATTGTTATTTATGGTTATGATATGTTACTTCACTAGTAGAAAAATCCCCATTTGTCCCGGTTCGTGAGGGCCATTTGTCCCGGTTCCCGAACCGGGACTAAAGGATCGTTACAAAAGCCCTGTACCTTTAGTCCCGGTTCACCCATGAATCGGGACAGATGGGGCTCCATGTGGCCGCTGCCACTTGCCTAAGCAGGGGGACCTTTTGTCCCGTTGGTGCCACCAACTGGGACCAAAAGGCTTCCATGCGTCAGCAGCTCAGGGGCTGGGTTTTTTTATGAAGGGTGGGGGGGGGTGGGGGGTTTTGGGGTTTTCTAGGGTTAATTTAGGGGTTTCATCTATTGTGTTAGCTAGCTAATAGAGCAAAGTGTCCTATCTTATCTCCGTGCTTGGTCGACGCTAAGTATAGAGAGGACTCGACACGCTAGCTAGCTAGTAAGCAAATGAAGGAAACCATTAAGTACAGAAGATTGTCATGAACATATACACAGAGAGAAGTGATCGACCTCTCCTTCTCTGATAGATTGGTTAAACAACAAGTTTTCGTATACCTATCCGACGCTACTGGCTACACATATATATACAATATAAGATCTCTTACGTCCCCTAACATCTGAACTCAACTTCCACATGGCATTCTCCGTGTTTGTCGATGACATGGTCAAGAAAGAATCACACAAATTCCTCTTGAATTGCTCGTATGCGATCTTGTGGTAGGAGTTCATCCCGCATCTGCCACATCTAATTTCAAGAAGGGGGTCAATACATATATATGAATGAAACTGAACAAAAATCATGGTAATAAAATAAAATTGTGAATATTATTGCTTACGCACTTCATATTGTTGTTTAGAGTAGCCCCCCTCATAGGTGGTGTGGTGTATGAAATCGCAAATGTAGTATCCACAGAAACCATTCCCGGGTTCCTGCCACAACCACTTTACAAGAAATAGAGGTCAATCAAACTGATAAGCAAGCATGCTAAATGGTATTGGTGAAACTAGCTAGAATCAATGGGAGATGCATGGAACTAGGTAGAAGCTAGTACTTACTTTCGGGTGGTTAAATCGCAGCTGCGCCGGCAGTCTCGGAGCTTGTGCGGTGAACTTTTTCCAAACCCTGCCAGACAAAGGAAACAATCACTTGATATCAGGAAATGAACAAAGTTGCCGATATGGTGCAATAATGATCGATTGAACTTACTTCTCGAGCATTTTAGTCACAGTCGCATACTCCTCCGGATTTTTTCATTTGGAGTCTATGACGGTTACCAGTCCTTGCTCAAGCTTAATCTCTAGCAGAATAAAGTGGAAGCTGCGCACGCATGCATAACTCATAAATTACATTACTATAACCTCGAGTAATAAGGGAAACCGAATATGCACAAGAAAGTAACACTCACTTGTATTCGTAAGGAAAGAGTATTGTAGCTTTGTTTTGATTTCGAAGTAACCATGCGAGAAAGTTGGCCTCGATTTCTCTCGCAGAATGTTTAACACTCCATTCATCCATGAGATATATGTTAATGAACCCAATATCACCTACTTGTCTTTTCTTCAATTCAGCGATCTTCAATCTGCATAATATAATGAGGATAATTATATACAAACAGTAGCAAGTGATGATTGTTTTATCGAGGGCATTTTGATTCACAAATTGGAAAAACTCCTCATATGGAACTAACAACACATCAATTCCAACGAGGTCATGCTCCTCTTTAACTCTCAGCGACAAAGTATTTTTCCCAGACTTCCTGCAGATGTCCATGTACCAATCATGGAATCTTCGCATCATCGTTGTTAGGGAAGTACCAGGTCTGACGAGAGGCTTCCCGTGCTCGAATCTTAATGGGTCCACCTCCATTGTTTCAAAAAAAATTGCATCGTCATCGGTCATGTAATCTCCAAGATTGGTACCGGGCAACATCCCCGGAATATTAGCGACGATATCGCTAGACACATTGAGCGGGGGGCACGATTGCTTCGCTTGTTCGCCGAGCTGGGGAATTTTTTCCCTTTTCTTCGTTCTGCTAGCCTTTGCCGAGCTGTACTGCTAGACGCCGAAGCAGCCGGAGCGGCTGCGGTTGTCTTCTTTCATTGCTGAAGAGGCGGAGCAGCCGGAGGCTGACTGCTACGACGCGCCGGAGCAGCCAGAGCGGCGACGTCTGTGTTCTATCGTTGCTTACGAGGCGGCGAAGGAGGAGGCGGGCTGCTTGGACGCGCCGGAGTAGGCGGAGAAGGAGGCAGAGTACTGCCGCCCTCACGCGTCGGAGCAGGAGACAGGCTGCTTGGACACGCCGGGCAAAGCGGAGTACTACCGCCTCACATGCCGGAGCAGGAGGCAGAGTGCCTGATCACTCCCGAGGAGGAGGAGGAGTAGGCGGAGTGCTCAAGCGACTCACCGAGCCCCAAGTTTAGAAGGTTGATGTGCTCCTTCCGCAATAGACACAGAGTCTTCATAGCAAGACCCACCAGTCTCCCCAACACCGTAGGGTGGTCAAGCCGAGCTCCTCAAATCCTCTCATTATTTTGTCCACCATCACAACAACATAGCCTTGTGGAATCGACTGCAGTGAAAAGTTGCTCCGGTGAAGGAGGGAACACAGAGTCGACGGCCGCCTTTGACTTTGAGCTGAAGCCATTGCGCCATAAGGTTGCACTAGTGTGAATCCGTGATAGAATCCATGGGGTAGCTAGGACCCGTCAAGTCAGGCTGTTGAACAAGCTCGGTGGAAGCCACACTGCTTCTCTGCTGAGATGGTGGGGTAACTTCTGGGGCAGGATCTCACAGCTGCTGGTTCTCAACATCTTGTTCCTCTAGCTTCTTACCCTTGCCTTAAGCTACTGCAGTTTGCTGTGCTCCACTTTCCTCCTCCTCTCTTGGGTTTTGTAACCGCCTGCGTCGGGAAACCCAACCTTCCATGGAACGGAGCCTGGCGTGCCACGTATTCGTCTAGGGTGCTCAGGATTCCCGAGGGCCCTTGTGAGCTTGTTGTTCTCTCTGTCGGGAACGAACTTCCCTTCATGCACTTCGTTGATTTCTTTCCGAAGCTTCGTGATGGGTGTTGCAAGTTGCTCATTCGCCCAGCAGTACTTCCCCGTTTCAGGGTCCAATGTTCCACCAGCCCCAAAGAACCAAGTCCTACAACAGTCTGGCCAGTGCAATGTCTCTGGTTCGACCCCTTTAGCAACCAGGTCCTGCTCAGCCTTGTCCCATAACGGCCGGGCTTTGAGGTAGCCACCTAACCCCGTGCAATGGTGATGCTCCTTCTTTGCAGCATTTATCTTGTTAGTCGCTCACATCTTCTTACTCCTCTCCAATGTCTTGTTGGCCACAAATGTGGGCCAGTGATCTCTTATCTTATCAAATCGGCCGGTGAATTCTGGAGTCTTGTCTTGGTTGACGTACGTTGTTTTGAACTCATTCTTCCACCTCCTGAATGGATTTGCCATCTTCTTAAGAGCACAGGACTTGATCAATGGCTCTTTAACTAGATTCTCCGGATCCTCCTCTTCCGGTAGGGTGAAATTTACCTTCAGCGCTTTCAAAAGATCTTCTTTCTGTCTATCTTTGACAAAAGAAACTTGAAGCTCTTCCTTTCTTAGGCTCATTCCATAGGTCGATGCTGATCAGGATCATGTCCCTGACAAGAACCCCGCACTGAGCAGAAAATGCTTCCTGGGTCCGGAGGGGTTTAATTGGTTGGCCATTGCGCATGATTTCTGTGATCGTGAACCTTTCATCCGAGCGCAACTTTTTCTTTGGCCTCGTTTATTTACTAAAGTATTGCTTGATCCGGAGGGCTATATAAAAGAAGAAAGAAGAGTTAATATATGTACATACCAAAACAATTAATGCATCAATTAGCTAGTCAGCACAGGCTTAATTAATATATATACCTGGCCGGACTCTGTTCGGTCACCGGAGCCGTCATCACGGTCTCCTTGCACCAGCATTCAGTCACCGGAGCCATCATAATCATGTCCTTCCTCCTCCGTTGTTCGATAACTGTAGCCTGCTTCACCATCTCCTTACAGACCATCAGTTTCGTTGAGATACGACATGACATAACCTCCGCTTTGCGATTGTGTCCTCAACACCTGCTCGCTTCCTCGTCTCGGCCGTGCTCCATAGTTTCGCAAATATTACAACATGGAAATTACAATAGAAACATGACAGATGGATATACTAGTGGCAAACGAGACCTAGCTATAGCTAATCACAACAAGGAATTATATTAATTAGTGGCCTCAACGCTTCTCTAGGGTTTGGGGTGGCCTCGCAATGCTTCAAGGGTTCGGGTGGCCTTGACGACAACGCTTTTTAACTTGGTAAATTTGGGTGGCCTCGGCAGTGCTTCTAGGGTCTAGTGTCAACGAATTCAACAAAACCATGTCTTCATCATTAGGCGAAAATGTGTATATGATGATGGTGCGAAGTTCTCAAAGTTATTCAAGAACGGAATCCCGATAGATAATTAGCTTTTTGGTACAAAGTACAGCAAGAGCCTTCCGAATATTGCTATTTGGAAGGCCTTTGCTGAAATTTGTACCAAAAGGCGGATTATCCTATCCGGGACTTCGTTCCAGAATAACTTTGGAGAACTTCGTACCATCATGCCCCGGTCATAATTGGCCAAAACTATGAGTGTTGACGACGGACATGTAAACGCACCCTAGGGATCTTCAATCATGGAAATCGCTTAAGGACCCCGAAACGGTGAGTAATTGTGCACGAAACAGACCAGATTCGGACAAAACCAACAATTATTGATGACCGACACGTAACTGCACCTTGGGGTTCAACAACCATGGAATTCGCTTTGGGACCCCAAAACAATGAGTAAGAATCCACGAAACGGGTCTGAATCGACACAAATTGCGAGTGTTGATGGCCGACACGTAAACGCACCACGTGGTTCGTCAATCGTGGAAATCAATCGAGGAACCCAAAACGATGAGTCATAGTGCATGAAATGGACCAGAATCGGCCAAAAACTGTGATTGTTGATGACCGACACGTAAGCGCTCCGTGGGGTTCAACAACCATGGAAATCTCTTTGGGATCCCAAAACGGTGAGTAATAGTCCATGAAACGGGTCAGAATTGACCAAAACCGCGAGTGTCGATGACCGACACATAAACGCACCCCGTGTTCATAAATTGTGGAAATCACTCCGGGACACCAAAATAGTGAGTAATAGTACAGGAAATGGGCCAGAATCGTCCAAAACTCTGAGTGTTGATCACCGACATGTAAATGCACCCCAGGGTTCGTCAATCACGTAAATCACTAGGAATCCCAAAGCAGTGACTAATAGTCCATGAAACAGGCCAGAATCGGCCAAGACTGCGAGCGTTGATGACCGACACGTAAGCGCACCTTGGGGTTCAACAACTACGAAATCGCTTCGGACCCCAAAACAGTGAGTAATGGTCCATGAAACGGGCCAGAATGGGCCAAAACTGTGAGTGTTGATGACGGACATGTAAATGCACCCCGGGGATTGTCAATCGTGGAAATCGCTATACAACCCCAAAACGGTGAGTATAGTGCATGAAACGGATCAGAATCGGCCAAAAACAACGATTGTTGATGATTGACATGTAAGTGCACCTTGAGGTTCAACAACCATGAAAATCGCTTTGGGACCCCAAAACGGTGATTTATAGTCCATAAAATGGGTCAGAATCGACAAAAACCGAGAGTGTTGATGCCCGACAGGTAACCGCACCTTGGGGTTCAACAACCATGGAATTCGCTTTGGGACCCCAAAATGGTGAGTAAGACTCCACGAAACGGGTCTAAATCGACACAAATTGCGAGTGTTGATGACCGACACGTAAACGCACACCGGGGTTCGTCAATCATGGAAATCACTGTAGGAACCCAAAACTATGAGTCATAGTGCATGAAATGGACCAGAATCGGCCAAAAACTGTGATTGTTGGTGACCGACATGTAAGCGCTCTATGGGGTTCAACAACCATGGAAAATCTCTTTGGGACCCCAAAACGGTGAGTAATAGTCCACAAAACGGGTCAGAATCGACAAAAACCGCGAGTGTCTATGACCGACACGTAAACGCACCCTGGGTTCATCAATCGTGGAAATCACTCCAGGACACCAAAGTAGTGAGTAATAGTCCATGAAACGGGCCAGAATCGTCCAAAACTGCGAGTGTTGATGACCGACACGTAAAAGCACCCCGGGGTTCGTCAATCAGGGAAATCACTACGGAACCGCAAAATAGTGAGTTATAGTCCATGAAATTGGCCAATATTGGCCAAGACCGCAAGTGTTGATGACTGACATGTAAGCGCACCTTGGAGTTCAACAACTACGGCATCGCTTTAGACCCCAAAACGGTGAGTAATAGTCCACGAAACGAGTCAGAATGGGCCAAAACTGTGAGTGTTGATGACGGACATGTAAATGCACCCCGGGGATCGTCAATCATGGAAATCACTCTACGACCCCAAAACAGTGAGTAATAGTGCACGAAACAGACCAGAATCGGCCAAAAACAGCGATTGTTGATGACGGAAACGTAAGCGCACCTTGGGGTTCAACAACCATGGAAATCGCTTTGGGACCCCAAAACGGTGAGTAATAGTCCATAAAACGGATCAGAATCGACAAAAACCGAGAGTGTTGATGACCGACGCGTAAGCGCACCTTGGGGTTCAACAACTATGGAAATCGCTTCAGACCCCAAAATGGTGAGTAATAGTCCACGAAACGAGTCAGAATTGGCCAAAACTGTGAGTGTTGACGACAGACATGTAAACGCACCCCAGGGATCTTCAATCGTGGAAATCGCGTTAGGACCCCGAAACGGTGAGTAATTGTGCACGAAACAGACCAGATTCGGCAGAAAACAACGGTTGTTGATGCCCGACAGGTAACCGCTGTCGGTGTCAAAACCGGTGGATCTCGGGTAGGGGTCCCGTACTGTGTGTCTAGGGCTAATGGTAACAGGAGACTGGGGACACGATGTTTACCCAGGTTCGGGCCCTCTCGATGGAGGTAATACCCTACTTCCTGCTTGATTGATCTTGATGATATGAGTATTACAAGAGTTGATCTACCACGAGATCGTAGAGGCTAAACCCTAGAGGCTTGCCTATGATTATGATTGTTGTTGTCCTACGGACTAAACCCTCTGGTTTATATAGACACAGGAGGGGCTAGGGTTACATATTGTCGCCATAAAGAAGGAGATCTATCATCCGAATCGCCAAGCTTGCCGTCCACACAAAGGAGAGTCCCATCCGGACACGGGACGAAGTCTTCAATCTTGTATCTTCATAGTCCAACGGTCCGGCCAAAGTATATAGTCCGGCTGTCCGGATACCCCCTTATCCAGGACTCCCTCAGTAGCCCCTGAACCAGTCTTCAATGACGATGAGTCCGGCTCGCAGATTGTCTTCGGCATTGCAAGGCGGGTTCCGTTGCTACGTCTTGAGCTTGCGTTGGTTTTCCTCGAAGAGGAGAGGGTGATGTAGCAAAGTGTAGCGTAAGTATTTCCCTTAGTTTTGAGAACCAAGGTATCAATCCAGTAGGAGGCTCCTCAAAAGTCCCACGCACCTACACAAACAAACCGAGAACTCGCAACCAATGCAATAAAGGGGTTGTCAATCCCTTCACGAGCACTTGCAAAAGTGAGATCTAATAAAGGTAGTATGATAAGATAAATATATTTTTGGTATTTTATAAGATAGATGCAAAAAGTAAAGATGCAAATAAAGATAGATTGAAAGCAAATATGATTAGAGATAGACCCGGGGCCATAGGTTTCACTAGAAGCTTCTCTCAAGATAGCATAAGTATTACAGTGGGTGAACAAATTACTGTTGAGCAATTGATAGAAAAGAGCATAGTTATGAGATTATCTATGTATGATCATGTATATAGGCATCACGTCCATAACAAGTAGACCGACTCCTGCCTGCATCTACTACTATTACTCCACACATCGACCGCTATCCAAATGCATCTAGAGTATTAAGTTCATAAGAACAGAGTAACGATTAAGCAAGATGACATGATGTAGAGGATAAACTCATACAATATGATATAAACCCCATCTTGTTATCCTCGATGGCAACAATACAATACATGTCTTGCAACCCTTTCTGTCACTGGGTAAGAACACCGCAAGATTGAACCCAAAGCTAAGAAGTTCTCCCATGGCAAGAAGAACCAATCTAGTAGGCCAAACCAAACTGATAATTCGAAGAGACTTGCAAAGATAACTCAATCATACATAAAAGAATTCAGAGAAGATTCAAATATTATTCATAGATAAACTTGATCATAAACCCACAATTCATCGGATCTCGACAAACACACCGCAAAAAGAGTTTACATCGAATAGATCTCCACAAGAGAGGGGAGAACATTGTATTGAGGTCCAAAAGAGAGAAGAAGCCATCTAGCTAATAACTATGGACCCGTGAGGTCTGTGGTAAACTACTCACAACTCATCGGAGGGGCAAGGATGTTGATGTAGAAGCCCTCCATGGTCGATTCCCCTCGGGCAGAGTGCCGTGAAGGCTCCAAGATGAGATCTCATGGATCTGTATGTTACGGGCGGTGGAAATTGTGTTTCATGGTGCTCCTGGATGTTTCGGGGTACGTAGGTATATATAGGAGGAAGAAGTACGTCGGTGGCCGCCCGAGGGGCCCACAAGATAGGGGGCGCGCCCTACAGGGAGGGGCGCAGCTCCCTATCTCGTGGGGCCCTCGGGAGCTTCTTGACTTGCACTCCAAGCTCTCCAGATCAGATTTGTTCCAAAAATCACGCTCCCGAAGGTTTCATTCCGTTTGGACTCCGTTTGATATTCCTTTTCTTTGAAATACTGAAATAGGCAAAAAACAGCAATATGGGCTGGGCCTCCGGTTAGTAGGTTAGTCCCAAAAATGATATAAATATGTAAAATAAAGCCCATAAACATCCAAAAGGGGTAATATAATAGCATGGGACAATCAAAAATTATAGATACGTTGGAGACGTATCAAGCATCCCCAAGCTTAATTCCTGCTCGTCCTCGAGTAGGTAAATGACAAAAAGAGAATTTTTGATGTGGAATGCTACCTAGCATAATTCATAATGTAATTTTCTTTATTGTGGCATGAATGTTCAGATCCAAATGAATACAAAATAAAAGTTCATATTGACATAAGAAATAGTAATACTTCAAGCATACTAATCAAAGTAATCATGTCTTCTCAAAATAACATGGCTAAAGAAAGTTATCCCTACAAAATCATATAGTCTAGCTGTTGCTCTATCTTCATCACACAAAGTATTTAATCATGCACAACCCCGATGTCAAGCCAAGCAATTGTTTCATACTTTAATAATCTCTTGATTCTTTCAACTTTCACGCAATACATGAGCGTGAGCCATGGACATAGCACTATATGTGGAATAGAATGGTGGTTGTGGAGAAGACAAAAAGGATAAGATAGTCTCACATCAACTAGGCATATCAACGGGCTATGGAGATGCCCATTAATAGATATCAATGTGAGTGAGTAGGGATTGCCATGCAACGGATGCACTAGAGCTATAAATATATGAAAGCTCAACAAAAGATACTAAGTGGGTGTGCATCCAACTCGCTTGCTCACGAAGACCTAGGGCACTTTGAGGAAGCCCATCATTGTAATATACAAGCCAAGTTCTATAATGAAAAATTCCCACTAGTATATGAAAGTGACAACATATGAGACTCTCTATCATGAAGATCATGGTGCTATTTTGAAGCACAAGTGTGGAAAAAGAGATAGTAGCATTGTCCCTTCTCTCTTTTTCTCTCATTTTCTTTCTTTCTTTCTTTCTTTCTTCTTTTTTTTTCTTTGGCCTTTCCCTTTTTTTGGCCTTTCTCATTTTTTTCTTTTTCTTCCTTTTTTATATTTTTGTAAAGTCCAAAGCCTCATCCCGACTTGTGGGGGAATCATAGCCTTCATCATCCTTTCCTCACGAGGACAATGCTCTAATAATGAAGATCATCACACTTTTATCGATTTACAACTCAAAGCTAGAACAAGATATGACTCTATATGAATGCCTCCGTGGTGTAATCGATATGCAATGAATCAAGAGTGACATGTATGAAAATTATGAAGGTGGCCTTGCCACAAATACGGTGTCAACTACATGATCATGCAAAAAGCAATATGACAAAAGTAATGTGTGTCATATGAAAGAACGATGGAAAGTTGCATGGCAATATATCTCGGAATGGCTATGAAAATGCCATAATAGGTAGGTATGGTGGTTGTTTTGAGGAAGGTATATGGTGGGTGTATGGTACCGGCGAAAGTTGCGCGGCACAAGAGAGGCTAGCAATAATGGAAGGGTGAAAGGGTGCGTATAATCCATGGACTCAACATTAATGACAAGAACTCATGCACTTGTTGCAAAAATTTAGAAGTCATCAAAAACCAAAGCACTACGCCGCAAGCTCCTAGGGGATACACTACTAGGAAAAGGCTAGCAGCAGCGCTGGTTTTAGATGTATCGATGAGCGGGATAGGCGCTACTAAGAAGGCGCTTCATACTAACACATAGCGATGGCAGCGTCTTGTTCAGCGCCATTGCTACACAAGTGTAGCAGCAGCGCTGTTAGCGGAAGCTCACTACTGCTAGTAGCTCTATAGCGCTTTGCCTGGACGCGCTACTGCTATCGCGATGCGTTTGTATTGAGGAAATCCATAGGGGCGACCTCTGTCTCATCATCCATTCTTTGTTCTACAGGAGAAATTACATCAGCCAGTACTATTGCACCCCTTCATCATGTTGTCCGCCGCTCTCACCCGGCACTACAGGAGCTGGTAATTGCGTAGGCGGGGTGGCGGTCTCCGCACATGCTTGTTGATGTGTGGTTATTGGTGTGCTGTCGGACGGCTCTAGACGAATAAGATTCTTCGGCCATAGCAGCACCCAACCCTTGCAGCTTCCAATCCGTGGCGGGGTCTCGTCGTCCGCTCCCACATGCTGTACTGGAGGAGGCAAATAGTCGTGCCCTGATTTCACACTGGTCAATCTAACCCTGAAGTGCCCAGCGGGGATCGGCTGGTTGTGGAACGTGGCTCGCGAGCGGTCCATTGTCATCCCCTTTCCCACGTCCACCTTTTGGCCTTTGATCAAGTAGTGTATGGTGCACGGGGTTTCTTTCACCTGCAAACACATATGTCTGTGGCGTAAAACAACTGAAAGGTAACAAAAATGGAATATTATATTATATATATATATATATATATATATATGTTGGTGCGACATGTAATTACCGTGACGGCGTCGAGCTCAGCCAAAGATGAAGGCCCACCTAGTGCACCTGAGACTGAGGACGGGCTGCTATGAGCGGGAGCGGCTGCGAGAGGAGGCCCGGTTGCGTGAGCAAGTGATGGTGCGATGGTGTTGTTGTTCATGGAGTTGCTCCCGACGAAACTGGGCAACGAGAAATCATGTACCGTCTTGTTTGGATTTTCCTTCATCCAGTTGATGATAACTGGAACCAAGCTAGTAGCGAAATCATTTTTGCAGGCAGTTATAGCTGCATTGACTGCCTGCTATAGCAACTCATATTTGTCCTCGGCTGCTTTTTTTGCATCCTCAGCTGCTTTTTTCTCGACCGCAAGCTTCACCTTCGCGTCGATGTCCGCCTGACTAAACTTCTTTTTCTACTTCTTGGCCTCCGGGCCCTCGTTGTAAAACACCTTCCACGTGGCGCCATCTCCAGCGCCGTGCACACGACCATATTGCGGCCGCTGGCCCAAAGGGATTCCCTTAAGTTCGTTCAAGGCCCGGTTGAGAGGGGTGTCCCACTTGGGCCTCATCAGAGAAGTAGGGCTTTCGGCTGCAAGCTGGTGTTGCTTCTCCAGTAGTCTAATCAATTTCCTCGTGATCTTGTCCATGTAAAAACCCTTTTTCTCCTTGTCCCACTTGTAGCGGGCCCCGATGAAGTCATGCTCCAAGGGGTTGGTGAACTTTCGCGAAGGGTCTGGGAGACCAGCGGCTTCATGTTCGCGTCCCTCCTTATCCCATATGGGCCTTTTACCGAGGTAGCCACGACTTCCAAGGCGATGCTTCCCCGTGTTCCTTTGCTGAAGGCTCTTGAATTTCGAAACCTTAGCCTTGGCTGCCTCGGTAGCGCAAGTGTCCTTGAACTTTTCGAACTACTCTTCCGTAAGTGTCGGATTTTCCTCCGTAATCTTGGACAGGGGTTCATCAGCCTCAATAGCTCATTTCACCCTCCCTTTCCAGGAGGCCAAATCAATGCTGAACATGCCCATGGCGTGATTGTTAATCTTTTTCATCTTCGGATCATCCCACGGTTGTTCTATGTTATCATCCCGGTCGGGAACTTGAATCTCTTGTGCAACTTCGTTAGGAGCAATCTGCATCAAATGTTCTTTACTCCTTAAGTCATCGCTCGTTGATGTCACGCATTCCGTAGGATGCATCCTACTTGGTTCCCATAGCACTTGCGAGGTTCTTCCGGCTCTAACGGCTCAAACTTGCGAAGTGCCATCTTTGAGATCACAAGTCGTCCAATCCCTAGTTTGTTAGGTTTTCGTATCCTCTGCTTCTTATGCTTCCTCTTTTCGGTAGTGGCATCGGGGCCGGTACCATCCCCGCCGGTATCTTCCCCACCAGTACCTTCCCCACCGGTCTCAGCGCCGCCATCGGTGCCGACGCCGTCGGTGTCGATGTCGGCGTCAGTAGCATCATCGAGGCCGACGTGCAAACCTTGCTTAGCAGTAAAATAGTCGAGGTACTCTTGTTCACCCTCATAATCCATCGCGTCTGCATCTTGGTCAGAAGGCCAGTTTCTTCGTTGTTCGACATGTTTCCTATGATTAAGTGTCCTCATTTATTTCTAAAAGTATGAATAAATGAGAAATGACATAAAAGAAATCTATGTGCCAAGACTCGATATGCCAACTATGTAGCACAAATCATGCCTCTATTCACGGAAATTTTGGCATGACCTTTGCTAAAAAATGGACATATCGAGCGCCTGAAATTCACCGAAACGGAAATGAATCAACATTCTGGCGTAACATAGGCCACTCGGATCATTTTCCAAACATGACATGTCCAAAACATGACATATCCACATATCACATGTCCAGTTCAAATTTGCATATAAATTCAGCTAATTTTGAAACTTAGCTAAATTCATAACTAAATAGATAACCTAATTAACCGACTGCCCTAACTAAAACCTAAGTAAATTAACCGAAGAACCCTAGCAGAGAGAGAGAGGGGGGGGTTACAGAGGGTGCAGGGGCGAGGAGGCAGGCCCGACAACGACCGAGGTTGTGAGGGGAGGAAGCAGAGGAGGGAGGCGAGGGGCGACGGGTCGGGGGCGAGCACACCGGGGTCGTGGGCGGCGCTGGGTCGGGGCTAGGGCCGGTCGAAGCGAGCGCTGGGGTCGAGGCGGCGCGACGGGAAGAGAGAGGGGATTTGGGGAAAAAGGCGGGATGAAGCAGGGATAGTGAGAATTTTGGGTTAAGTGGACGTAGCAGCAGCGCGTATGGACAAAACTCGCTGCTACTACCTTCAGTAGCTGTAGCGGTTTATATGAAATGCGCTACTACTACCTTCAGTAGCTGTAGCGGTTTATACGAAATGCGCTGCTACTACTACTGCTAGTTTTCCTTTATTTTCTCCCACTTTTATTTCCTGAGAGCAGTGAACGAAGGGAGGGCGATATATATTGCATCATTTGACGGTTAAATATGTATGCAAAATAGGAACATATATATTACATCATTGGACCCATGCATAATAATGGCTAAGTGTGTATACAAAATAGGAATATATATATATATATATATATATATATATATATATATATATATATATATTACATCATTGGACCGATAACAAACGGTTCCTCAAATACGACGCTTTTCATTTTGAGTCAGCTTCTTTCCCTTCTTGTTCGTCAAGAATAATTGAGCCCCTCATTGTGACTTTGCCTTTTCCATGGAGTACGATTTTTCTTAGGTAATGTAGTATTGATTCTTCTTTGACGATACTTCATCATCATCGCCATCTTCCCGATCGGGTTGCCGTCTCGATCATAGTCTTCCTCGTTGACGGCTCCATCCATTCCAATGATGTTCCTTTTGCCTCTCCTCACGACAACACGACTGGGATTGCATGGGTCGGTTATGAAGAAGCTTTGTGTCACGTGCTTAGCGTGTACCCATGGCTCGTTTTTTGTGATAGCGTTCACGGTAGCGCTCTTGGCATCGGGTATACTCATGGTAGTGAAAATCCGGTTTTCTCTTTCGACATTCTTTGCCCATCTGACACGGAACATCGTCGTGTTGTGCAGTCCAGAGTAGTCAAGCTCCCAGATCTCCTCGACCCTTCCATAAAATCGCTCGATTCTTGCCGCTGTCGCCGCCGGTCATGCATTCCATCGTCACCCCGAGTTCGATCATCACTGTCCATATCTTTGGCCTCCGTATGGAACGTGTATCCGCTGATATCATATGCCCGATAGGTTACGAGGTTGGGCGAGGGCCATGTGCTAAGGCGATATGAGCAATCCGTCCTAGAGCCCTCCTCCGGGATTAGCAATAATATGCTCTTTGAGCCAATGCGAGAAAGTGGAGTTGTGCTCTCTAGTAACTTCGGCGTTAAATCCCCGCATACCCCGGTCACGATACTTATTTGCGATAATTTCTTTGTGCGAAGGCCACGAAAGGATCTACCTCGCCTAGGTGTTGTAGCACTACCAAGTTTGCTCTATCAAAGTTGCTGCGCCGATCTGAGTATGCCACGCAGCAGTTCCTGCGATTGCAAAGACCATCTCCTTCGAGCCTCCCATCGTGCTTGTTAACGGGCAAACCAACACTAACACCAAAGCGGCTGGTCTGCGCCATATAGAAAATTCTCGCAGAAGAGATGCACTCTTGTACCAAATAGCCCGGATGATGGTTCCTTCCGGACGGGACATGTTACTTAACGAGTTCTTTGATGATCCCATTCATCCTCTCAAACGGCATCATGTTGTGCAGGAATGACGGCCCCAGGTCTATTATGTCATCCACAATATGGACACACACATGCACCATCATGTCAAAGAACGCGGGCGGGAAGTACATCTCAAGCTCATTCGGTATCACAACGATCTCTTCCTGTAGCCTTCGGAGCCGCTTCACACTGATCTTTCTTTATTTTCTTGCCCTTCTTCTCCCGTGCCTCTATCTCCGTCTCTGTCTCGTCTGACATTTTAAGGGTTGGCATGTGCAGATCTTCCCTGATATTCAAATCTTGCAAGTCTTTTCTTGTCTTCGCCCATCCTTGGTCTTATCCGGCATGTTCATCGGTGTTGCGAGCAAGCTCTCAAGGACATTCTACAGATATGCATTTGATCAAGGCAATGAGGTGTATCGAGTTTGTGCCAAGACTCCAAGTCCCGCAACACGACCTCGTCCGCCATACCTTCAAAGAGCGGCTCCGGCGCCTTTCTCATCGTCTTTCCCGACGCGGGGCACTCCTTCCAGTTTTTCAACAGCTCATCGATTTCGGCACCGCTCCGCTTACGTGGAGGTCCTCGATGCTCAGTGTGACCATTGAATAGATCTCCACAGTTTCTCCACGGGTCGTCCTGTTCAAGCCATCTTCGATGCCCCATGTACACGATTTTCCCAGACCCGCCATCTTTCCTTTGCTGGAAATATGCCCTAGAGGCAATAATAAAAGGATTATTATTATATTTCCTTGTTCATGATAATTGTCTTTTATTCATGCTATAATTGTATTATCCGGAAATCGTAATACACGTGTGAATACTTAGACCAAATACGTCCCTAGTAAGCCTCTAGTTGACTAGCTCGTTGGTCAACAGATAGTCATGGTTTCCTGACTATGGACATTAGATGTCATTGACAATGGGATCACATCATTAGGAGAATGATGTGATGGACAAGACCCAATCCTAAGCATAGCACAAGATCGTATAGTTCGTTTTGCTAGAGCTTTTCAAATGTCAAGTGTCTCTTCCTTAGACCATGAGATCGTGTAACTCCCGGATACCGTAGGAGTGCTTTGGGTGTACCAAACGTCACAACGTAACTGGGTGACTATAAAGGTGCACTACAGGTATCTCCGAAAGTGTCTGTTGGGTTGACACGGATCGAGACTGAGATTTTGTCACTCCGTATGACAGAGAGGTATCTCTGGGCCCACTCAGTAATGCATCCTCATAATGAGCTCAAAGTGACCAAGTGTTTGGTCACGGGATCATGCATTACGGTACGAGTAAAGTGACTTGACGGTAACGAGACAGAATGAGGTATTGGGATACCGACGATCGAGTCTCAGGCAAGTAACATACCGATTGACAAAGGGAATTGTATACGGGGTTGATTGAATCCTCGACATCGTGGTTCATCCGATGACATCATCGAGGAGCATGTGGGAGCGAACATAGGTATCCAGATCCCGCTGTTGGTTATTGACCGGAGAGCCGTCTCGGTCATGTCTGCGTGTCTCCCGAACCCGTAGGGTCTACACACTTAAGGTTCGGTGACGCTAGGGTTATTTGGAAGACTTGTATGTGATTACTGAATGTTGTTCAGAGTCCCGGATGAGATCCTGGACGTCACGAGGAGTTCCAGAATGGTCCGGAGGTGAAGATTTATATATGGGAAGTTGTCATACGGACACCGGAAAGTTTCGGGGGCATATCAGTATTGTACCGGGGCCACTGGAGGGGTTCCAGGGGTCCACCGGGAGGGGCCACCCCTCTCGGAGGGCCTCATGGGCCGCAAGGGGCAAGGAACCAGCCCCTGGAGGCTGGGCGCGCCCCCTTTGGGCCCATGCGCCTAGGGTTGGGGGGGGGGAACCCTAGTGGGGGCGCCCCCTTGCTTGGGAGGCAAGCTCCCCTCCCTGGCCGCCGCCCCCCCTCTAGATCCCATCTAGAGGGGGCCGGCCCCCTTCCCTCTTCCCCTATAAATAGAGGGGCGAGGGGAGGGCTAAACACCTGATCCAAGGAGCAGCCCCTCACCTCCCCAACACCTCTCCTCCTCCGTCGAGTGCTTGGCAAAGCCCTGTCGGAGTACTGCCTCTCCACCATCATCACGCCGTCGTGCTGCTGCTGGAGCCATCTTCCTCAACCTATCCTTCCCCCTTGCTGGATCAAGAAGGAGGATACATCATCCGCTCCGTACGTGTGTTGAACGCGGAGGTGCTGTCCGTTCAGCACTTGGTCATCGGTGATCTGGATCACGGCGAGTACGACTCCATCATCCCCGTTCCCTTGAACGCTTCCGCACGCGATCTACAAGTGGTATGTAGATGCAATCTCTCTCCCATGACTCGTTGCTTAGATGAACTCATAGATGGATCTTGGTGAAACCGTAGGAATTTTTTTTATTTTCTGCAACGTTCCCCAACAGTGGCATCATGAGCTAGGTCTATGCGTAGTTCTCTATTGCACGAGTAGAACACAATTTTGTTGTGGGCGTAGATCTTGTCAACTTGCTTGCCGCTACTAGTCTTTTCTTGCTTCAGCGGTATTGTGGGATGAAGCGGCCCGGACCGACCTTAGACGTACGCTTACGTGAGACAGGTTCCACCGACTGACATGCACTAGTTGCATAAGGTGGCTAGCGGGTGTCTGTCTCTCCTACTTTAGTTGGAGCGGATTCGACGAAAAGGGTCCTTATGAAGGGTAAATAGAAGTTGACAAAATCACGCCAGGTTATTCGTAGGTAAGAAAACGTTTTGCTAGAACCCAATTGCAGCCACGTAAAGATGCAACAACAATTAGAGGACGTCTAACTTGTTTTTGCAGCAATTGTCATGTGATGTGATATGGCCAGAAGTTGTGATGAATGATGATTGATATATTGTGATGCATGAGATCATGTGCTTGTAATAGGAATCACGACTTGCATGTCGATGAGTATGACAACCGCAGGAGCCGAGAAGTTGTCTTTATTTTTTGTATGACCTGCGTGTCATTGAAGAACGCCATGTAAATTACTTTACTTTATTGCTAAACACGTTAGCCATAGAAGTAGAAGTAGTCGTTGGTGTGACAACTTCATGAAGACACGATGATGGAGATCATGATGATGGAGATCATGGTGTCATGCCGGTGACGAAGATGATCATGGAGCCCCGAAGATGGAGATCGAAGGAGCTATATGATATTGGCCATATCATGTCACTACTTTATATAATTGCATGTGATGTTTATTATGTTTATGCATCTTGTTTACTTAGAACGACGGTAGAAATTAGATGATCCCTTATAATAATTTCAAGAAAGTGTTCCCCCTAACTGTGCACCGTTGCTAAAGTTCGTCGTTTCGAAGCACCATGTGATGATCGGGTGTGATAGATCCTTACGTTCACATACAGCGGGTGTAAGACAGATTTACACATGCATAACACTTAGGGTTAACATGACGAGCCTAGCATGTACAGACATGGCCTCGGAACACAAGAGACCGAAAGGTCGAACATGAGTCGTATGGAAGATACGATCAACATGGAGATGTTCACCGATGATGACTAGTCCATCTCACGTAATGATCGGACACGGCCTAGTCGAGTCGGATCGTGTAACACTTAGATGACTAGAGGGATGTCAAATCTGAGTGGGAGTTCATTCAATAATTTGATTAGATGAACTTAATTATCATGAACTTAGTCTAAAACTTTTGCAAAATATGTCTTGTAGATCAAATGGCCAACGCTCATGTAACCATGATCTTCAACGCGTTCCTAGAGAAAACCAAGCTGAAAGATGATGGCAGCAACTATTCGGACTGGGTCCGGAACCTGAGGATCATCCTCATAGCAGCCAAGAAAGCATATGTCCTAGATGAACCGCTAGGTGAAGCACCCATCCCACAGAACCAAGACGTTATGAACGTTTGGCAGTCACGTGCTGATGATTACTCCCTCGCTCAAGGCGGCATGCTTTACAGCTTAGAACCGGGCTCCAAAAGCGCTTTTGAGAAACACGGAGCATATGAGATGTTCGAGGAGCTGAAAATGGTTTTTCAAGCTCATGCCCGGTCGAGATATGAAGTCTCCGACAAGTTCTATAGTTGTAAGATGGAGGAAAACAGTTCTCGGTGGAGCACATACTCAAAATGTCCAGGTTGACCAACCTCCTGCACTCAGCTAGAGATCAACCTCCTGGACGAGGCGGTCATTGACAGAATCCTTCAGTCGCTCCCACCGAGCTACAAGAGCTTTGTGTTGAACTACAATATGCAGGGGATGGTGAAGACCAATGTCGGTGTCAAAACCGGCGGATCTCGGGTAGGGGGTCCCGAACTGTGCGTCTAGGCGGATGGTAACAGGAGACAAGGGACACAATGTTTTTACCAGGTTCGGGCCCTCTCGATGGAGGTAAAACCCACGCCCCGCTTGATTAATACCGATGATATGGGTAGTACAAGAGTAGATCTACCACGAGATCAAGGAGGCTAAACCCTAGAAGCTAGCCTATGGTATGATTGTTGTAATGTATGTTGTCCTACGGACTAAAGCCCTCCGGTTTATATAGACACCGGAGAGGCTAGGGTTACACAGAGTCGGTTACAATGGTAGGAGATCTACATATCCATATTGCCAAGCTTGCCTTCCACGCCAAGGAAAGTACCTTCCGGACACGAGCCGGAGTCTTCAATCTTCTATCTTCGTAGTCTTTGGAGTCCTGCGGATAATGATAGTCCGGCTATCCGGACACCCCCTAGTCCAGGACTCCCTCAACCATTCCTGAAGTATTTTCCATGTTGAAGTCAGCAGAGTTTGAAATCAAGAAAGAACATCAAGTGTTGATGGTCAATAAGACCACTAAGTTTAAAAAGGGCAAGGGTAAGAAGAACTTGAAGAAGGACGGCAAAGATGTTGCCGCGCCTGGTAAGCCAGCTGCCGGGAAGAAGTCAAAGAATGGACCCAAGCCTGAGACTGAGTGCTTTTATTGCAAGGGGAAGGGTCACTGGAAGCGGAACTGCCCCAAATACTTAGCGGACAAGAAGGCCGGCAACACTAAAGCAGGAGCTGCGGAATAAGCGGAGACTGGCGAAGGACGAGGTGACGATGCGCGTCGGGAATGGTTCCAAGGTCGATGTGATCGCCGTCGGCACGCTACCTCTACATTTACCTACGGGATTAGTTATGAACCTCAATAATTGTTATTTAGTGCCAAGTTTGAGCATGAACATTGTATCTGGATCTCGTTTGATACGAGATGGCTACTCACTTAAATCCAAGAATAATGGTTGTTCTATTTATATGAGAGATATGTTTTATGGTCATGCCCCGATGGTCAATGGTTTATTCTTAATGAATCTCGAACGTAATGTTACACATATTCATAGCGTGAATACCAAAAGATGTATAGTTGATAACGATAGTCCCACATACTTGTGGCACTGCCGCCTTGGTCACATTGGTGTCAAGCGCATGAAGAAGCTCC
The DNA here is from genome assembly GCA_021437245.1 of Aegilops speltoides. Taxonomy (NCBI): domain Eukaryota; kingdom Viridiplantae; phylum Streptophyta; class Magnoliopsida; order Poales; family Poaceae; genus Aegilops; species Aegilops speltoides. Next base: position 703,464 of record CM038145.1, on the reverse strand, counting down.
ATGCTGATGGACTTTTAGAGTCTCTCGATTATGAATCATTTGACACGTGCGAACCATGCCTCATGGGCAATATGACCAAGACTCCGTTCTCCGGAACAATGGAGCGAGCAACCAACTTATTGGAAATCATACATACCGATGTGTGTGGTCCAATTAGCGTTGAGGCTCGCGGAGGATATCGTTATGTTCTCACTCTCACTGATGACTTGAGTAGATATGGGTATGTCTATTTAATGAAACACAATTCTGAGACCTTTGAAAAGTTCAAGGAATTTCAGAATGAGGTAGAGAATCAACGCGACCGAAAGATAAAGTTCCTACGATCAGTTCGTGGAGGAGAATACTTAAGTCACGAATTTGGTACACACTTAAGGAAATGTGGAATCGTTTCACAACTCATGCCGCCTGGAACACCTCAGCGTAACGGTGTGTCCGAACGTCGTAATCGCACTCTATTGGATATGGTGCGATCTATGATGTCTCTTACCGATTTACCGCTATCATTTTGGGGATACGCTCTAGAGATAGCTACATTCACTTTAAATAGGGCACCGTCTAAATCCGTTGAGACGATACCGTATGAATTATGGTTTGGGAAGAAACCTAAGCTGTCGTTTCTAAAAGTTTGGGATGCGATGCTTATGTCAAGAAATTACAACCTGAAAAGCTCGAACCCAAGTCGGAAAAATGTGTCTTCATAGGATACCCTAAGGAAACCATTGGGTATACCTTCTACTTAAGATCCGAGGGCAAGACCTTTGTTGCCAAGAATGGATCCTTTCTGGAAAAAGAGTTTCTCTCGAAAGAAGTAAGTGGGAGGAAAGTAGAACTCGATGAAGTACTACCTCTCAAACCGGAAAGTAGTACAGCTTAGGAAAATGTTCCAGTGGTGCCTACGCCAACTGGAGAGGAAGTTAATGATTATGATCAAGGTACTTCGGATCAAGTTGCTACTAAACCTCGTATGTCCACAAGGACACGTTCCACACCAGAGTGGTATGGCAAACCTGTCCTGGAAATCATGTTGTTAGACAACGGTGAACCTTCGAACTATGAAGAAGCCATGGCGGGCCCAGATTCGAACAAATGGCTTGAAGCCATGCAATCCGAGATAGAATCCATGTATGAAAACAAAGTATGGACTTTGACAAACTTTCCCGATGATTGGCGAGCGATAGAAAACAAATGGATCTTTAAGAAGAAGACGGACGCGGATGGTAATATTACCGTCTATCAAGCTCGACTTGTCGCTAAGGGTTATCGACAAGTTCAAGGGGTTGACTATGATGAGACATTCTCTCCCGTAGCAAAGCTGAAGTCCGTCTGAATCATGTTAGCAATTGCCGCATACTATGATTATGAGATATGGCAGATGGACGTCAAAACGGCATTCCTTAACGGACATCTTAAGGAAGAACTGTATATGATGCAGCCGGAGGGTTTTGTCGATCCTAAGAATGTTGGGCTGGTGCAAGCATCTCGGAGTTGGAACATTCGCTTTGATGAGATGATCAAAGCGTTTGGGTTTATGCAGACTTATGGAGAAGCCTGCATTTACAAGAAAGTGAGTGGGAGCTCTGTAGCATTTCTCATATTATATGTAGATGACATACTTTTGATGGGAAATGATATAGAACTTTTGGACAACATTAAGGCCTACTTGAATAAGTGTTTTTCAATGAAGGACCTTGGAGAAGCTGCTTACATATTAGGCATCAAGATCTATAGGGATAGATCGAGACGCCTCATAGGTCTTTCACAAAGCACATACCTTGATAAGATTTTGAAGAAGTTCAAAATGGATCAGTCCAAGAAAGGGTTCTTGCCTCATCTCAAGCAAGGTGTGAGATTGAGCTCGGCTCAATGCCCCACCACGACAAAAGATAAAGAAGAGATGAGTGTCATCCCCTATGCTTCAGCCATAGGATCTATTATGTATGCCGTGCTGTGTACCAGACCTGATGTAAACCTTGCCGTAAGTTTGGTAGGAAGGTACCAAAGTAATCCCGGCAAGGAACACTGGACAGCGGTCAAGAATATCCTGAAGTACCTAAAAAGGACAAAGGACATGTTTCTCGTTTATGGAGGTGACGTAGAGCTCACCGTAAAGGGTTACGTCGACGCTAGCTTTGACACAGATCTGGATGACTCTAAGTCACAAACTAGATACGTGTATATGTTGAATGGTGGAGCAATAAGCTGGTGCAGCTGCAAGCAGAGCGTCATGGCGGGATCTACTTGTGAAGCGGAGTACATGGCAGCCTCGGAGGCAGCGCATGAAGCTATTTGGGTGAAGGAGTTCATCACCGACCTAGGAGTCATACCCAATGCGTCGGGGCCGATCAAACTCTTCTGTGACAACACTGGAGCTATTGCCCTTGCCAAGGAGCCCAGGTTTCACAAGAAGACCAGGCACATCAAGCGTCGCTTCAACTCCATCCGTGAAAATGTTCAAGATGGAGACATAGATATTTGCGAAGTACATACGGATCTGAAAGTACATACTAAACCTCTCTCGCGAGCAAAACATGATCAACACCAGAACTCTATGGGTGTTTGATTCATCACAATGTAACTAGATTATTGACTCTAGTGCAAGTGGGAGACTGCTGGAAATATGCCCTAGAGGCAATAATAAAATGATTATTATTATATTTCCTTGTTCATGATAATTGTCTTTTATTCATGCTATAATCGTATTATCAGGAAATCGTAATACACGTGTGAATACTTAGACCAAATACGTCCTTAGTAAGCCTCTAGTTGACTAGCTCGTTGGTCAACAGATAGTCATGGTTTCCTGACTATGGACATTAGATGTCATTGACAACGGGATCACATCACTAGGAGAATGATGTGATGGACAAGGCCCAATCCTAAGCATAGCACAAGATCGTATAGTTCGTTTTGCTAGAGCTTTTCAAATATCAAGTGTCTCTTCCTTAGACCATGAGATCGTGTAACTCCCGGATACCGTAGGAGTACTTTGGGTGTACCAAACGTCACAACATAACTGGGTGACTATAAAGGTGCACTACAGGTATCTCCGAAAGTGTCTGTTGGGTTGACATGGATCGAGAGTGGGATTTTGTCACTCCGTATGACGGAGAGGTATCTCTGGGCCCACTCGGTAATGCATCATCATAATGAGCTCAAAGTGACCAAGTGTTTGGTCACGGGATGATGCATTACGGTACGAGTAAAGTGACTTTCCGGTAACGAGACTGAACGAGGTATTGGGATACCGACGATCGAGTCTCAGGCAAGTAACGTACCGATTGACAAAGGGAATTGGATACGGGGTTGATTGAATCCTCGACATCATGGTTCATCCGATGACATCATCGAGGAGCATGTGGGAGCCAACATGGGTATCCAGATCCCGCTGTTGGTTATTGACCGGAGAGCCGTCTCGGTCATGTCTGCGTGTCTCCCGAACCCGTAGGGTCTACACACTTAAGGTTCGGTGACGCTAGGGTTATTAGGAAGACTTGTACGTGATTATCGAATGTTGTTAGGAGTCCCGGATGAGATCCTGGACGTCACGAGGAGTTCCGGAATGGTCCGGAGGTGAAGATTTATATATGGGAAGTTGTCATACGGACACCGGAAAGTTTCGGGGGCATATCGGTATTGTACCGGGGCCACCGGAGGGGTTCCGGGGGTCCACCGGGAGGGGCCACCCTTCTCGGAGGGCCTCATGGGCCGCAAGGGGCAGGGAACCAGCCCCTAGAGGGTGGGCGCGCCCCCCCTTGGGCCCATGCGCCTAGGGTTGGGGGGGGGGAACCCTAGTGGGGGCGCCCCCCTTGCTTGGGGGGCAAGCCCCCCTCACTGGCCGCCGCCCCCCCTCTAGATCCCATTTAGAGGGGCCCGGCCCCCTTCCCCCTTCCCCTATAAATAGAGGGGCGAGGGGAAGGCTGAACACCTGATCCAAGGTGCATCCCCTCCCCTCCCCAACACCTCTCCTCCTCCGTCGAGTGCTTGGCGAAGCCCTGTCGGAGTACTGCCTCTCCACCATCATCACGCCGTCGTGCTGCTGCTGGAGCCATCTTCCTCAACCTCTCCTTCCCCCTTGCTGGATCAAGAAGGAGGAGACGTCATCCACTCCGTACGTGTGTTGAACGTGGAGGTGCTGTCCGTTCAGCACTTGGTCATCGGTGATCTGGATCACGGCGAGTACGACTCCATCATCCCCGTTCCCTTGAACTCTTCCGCACGCGATCTACAAGTGGTATGTAGATGCAATCTCTCTCCCATGACTCGTTGCTTAGATGAACTCATAGATGGATCTTGGTGAAACCATAGGAAATTTTTTTATTTTCTGCAACGTTCCCCAACATCCTTGACGCTAGGTGCTGAGACGTCGTATCATCCATGCACCGCGTGCATCCGCAATATCCACGGCACACCTGGCCTGCCACATATCTGTAACCGAGATAGTCCCGCACTGTCGTGATCAGCGCGGCTCTCATGTTGAAATACTCACCTTTGCTGGCGTTCCATGTCTTGGCCGGTGTTTTCCATAACGTGTCTAACTTCTCTTGAAGTAGCCCCAGATACAAATTAATATTATTTCCTGGTTGTTTCGGCCCTTGAATAAGCATGCTCATGTGAATGTACTTCGATTTCATGCACAACCAAGGGGGAGGTTGTACATCCATACAAACACGGGCCATGTGCTACGGTTGGTGTTCTGGTTGCCAAACGAATTCATGCTATCGGTACACGCGCCGAGCACGATGTTCCTTGCATCACATTCAAAATACCGATAGAAGCTGTTCAACGCTCTCAACTGGCTTCCATCCTTCACGTGTCTCTGCTTCGGATCATCTCCATCATCGGGCTTCTTCCTCTCCGCGTGCCAGCGCATTATCTTTGCTTCCTTGTGATCTACAAAATACCTCTGGAGACGGGGAGTTATCGGTAAGTACCATGCAACTTTCTGGGGACATTTCTTCCTGGCCTTCTTGTATCGAGAAGCATAGCACACCGGACAACTTGTTTTTTCCGCGTGCTCCTTCCGATAAATTATGCAATCGTTGATGCATGCATGGTATCTAACGTGTGGCAGATCATGAGGGCACATGATCTTCTTGGCCTCATCAACACTAGTAGGACATAGATTACCCGCGGGAAGAACATCCTTTAGGTACTTGAGATGCTCATTGAGGCTAGTGTTGGTCCATTTGTTTTTAGCCTTCGTCTTCAGGAGTAGGAGCGTGAAACTCAAGCGGGTCACCTCAGGATTGCAACCATCATACAATGGAGTGTTCGAGTCTACCAACAGTTGCTCCAGCTTAGCCTCCTCTCTAGAAGCACTCTCTCAAGATTGCCTCCTCCTTGCGAAGCCTTTGCTTGAACATGAGGGTCCCTTGACGATTGAACTTAGTACCGACAAACTCTGCTGCGTGGAGTCCATGTTGTTCTCTTCGCCACGTCCGCCCTTCTCCTCCGCCATGTCGGCCCCTTCTCCGCCGCCATGTCCGCCTCTTCCCCGCCGCCATTACCGATCATCTCTTCGTCTTGCCCGTGTCATCATTGCCTGCCCCTGCCGGCATCCTCAACATCATCATCCTCATCTTCAATTATCCATCGAGTATAGCCATCCACTAAACCAGTCATGAGTAGGTGCGCTTCGACACGACCATCGCCATGAAACCAAAACTGTGAGTGTTGACGACGGACAAGTAAACGCACCCGGGGATCGTCAATCGTGGAAATCGCTTTAGGACCCCGAAACGATGAGTAATTGTGCATGAAACAGACCAGAATCGGCCAAAAACAGCAATTGTTGATGACCGACACGTAATCGCACCTTGGGGTTCAACAACCATGGAATTCGCTTAGGGACCCCAAAACGGTGATTACAGTCCACGAAACGGGTCTGAATCGACACGTATTGCGAGTGCTGATGACCGACACATAAATGCACCCCAGGGTTCGTCAATGGAGGAAATCGCTCTAGAAACCTAAAACGATGAGTCATAGTGCATGAAATGGACCAGAATCGGCCAGAAACTGTGATTGTTGATGACCGACATGTAAGCGCTCCATGGGGATCAACAACCATGGAAATCGCTTTGGGACCCCAAAAAGGTGAGTAATAGTCCACAAAACGGGTCAGAATCGACAAAAACCGCGAGTGTCGATGACCGACACGTCGCCCTTACCAGGTTTATCAATTGTGGAAATCACTCCGGGACACCAAAACAATGAGTAATTGTCCATGAAATGGGCCAGAATCGTCCAAAATTGCGAGTGTTGATGACCGACACGTAAATGCACCCCGGGGTCCGTCAATCGCGGAAATCACTCTAGAACCCAAAAAAAAAGTGAGTAATATTCCATGAAACGGGCCAGAATCAGTCAAGACTGCGAGTGTTGATGACCGACACGTAAGCGCATCTTGGGGTCGAACAACTACGGAATTGCTTCGGACCCCAAAACGGTGAGTAATAGTCCACGAAACAGGCCAGAATGGGCCAAAACTGTGAGTGTTGATGACGGACATGTAAACGCACCCCGGGGATTGTCAATTGTGGAAATCGCTCTACGACCCCAAAGCGGTGAGTATAGTGAACAAACCGGACCAGAATCGGCTAAAAACAACGATTGTTGATGACCGATATGTAAGTGCACCTTGGGGTTCAACAACTACAGAAATCGCTTTGGGAATCCAAAACGATGAGTAATAGTCCAGAAAACGGGTCAGAATCGACAAAAACCGGGAGTCTTGATGATCGACACGTAAGTGCACCTTGGGGTTCAACAACTATGGAAATCGCTTCGGACCCCAAAACGGTGAGTAATAGTCCACGAAACGGGTTAGAATTGGCCAAAACTATGAGTGTTGACGACGGATATATAATCGCACCCCGGGGATCGACAATCATGGAAATCTCTTTAGGACCCCGAAACGGTGAGTAATTGTGCACGAAACAGACCAGAATCAGCCAAAAACAGCCATTATTGATGACCGACACGTAACCACACCTAGGGGTTCAACAACCATGGAATTTGCTTTGGGACCACAAAACGGTGATTAGGGTCCACGAAACGGGTCCGAATCGACACGTATTGCGAGTGCTGATGAGCAACACATAAACGCTCCCCAGGTTTCGTCAATGGTGGAAATCACTCTAGGAACCCAAAACTATGAGTCAAAGTGCACGAAATGGACCAGAGTCGGACAGAAACTGTGATTGTTGATGACCGACACGTAAGCGCTCCATGGGGATCAACAACCATGAAAATCGCTTTGGGACCCCAAAACGGTGAGTAATAGTCCACAAAACGGGTCAGAATCGACAAAAACCGCGAGTGTCAATGACCGACACGTAAACACACCCCGGGTTCATCAATCGTGGAAATCACTCCGGGACACCAAAACAGTGAGTAATGGTCCATGAAACCGGCCAGAATCGTCCAAAACTGCGAGTGTTGATGACTGACACGTAAATGCACTCCGTGGTTCATCAATCGTGGAGATCACTCTGGAACCGCAAAACAGTGAGTAATAGTCCATGAAACGGGCCAGAATCAGCCAAGACTGCGTGTGTTGATGACCGACACGTAAGCGCATCTTGGGGTCCAACAACTACGGAATTGCTTCGGACCCCAAAACGGCGAGTCCACGAAACAGGCCAGAATGGGCCAAAACTGTGAGTGTTGACGATGGACAAGTAAACGCACCCCTGGGATCGTCAATTGTGGAAATCGCTCTACGACCCCAAAATGGTTAGCATAGTGCACGAAAGGGACCAGAATCGGCCAAAAACAGCGATTGTTGATGACCGATACGTAAGCGCACCTTGGGTTCAACAACCATGGAAATCGCTTTGGGACCCCAAAGCGATGAGTAATAGATCCATAAAGCGGGTCAGAATCGACAAAAACCGCGAGTGTTGATGACCGACACGTAAGCGCACCTGGGGTTCAACAACTATGGAAATCGCCTCGGACCCCAAAACGGTGAGTAATAGTCCAAGAAACGGGCCAGAATTGGCCAAAACTGTGAGTGTTGACGACGGACATGTAAACGCACCCCGGGGATTGTCAATTGTGGAAATCGCTCTACGACCCCAAAACGGTGAGTATAGTGAACGAAACGGACCAGAATCGGCCAAAAACAGCGATTGTTGATGACCGATATGTAAGCGCACCTTGGGGTTCAACAACCATGGAAATCGCTTTGGGACCCCAAAACGATGAGTAATAGTCCATAAAACGGGTCAGAATCGACAAAAACCACGAGTGTTGATGACCGACACGTAAGCACACCTTGGGGTTCAACAACTATGGAAATCGCTTCGGACCCCAAAATGGTGAGTAATAGTCCACAAAACGGGTCAGAATCGACAAAAACCGAGAGTGTCGATGACCGACACGTAAACGCACCCCCGGGTTCATCAATCGTGGAAATCACTCCGGGACACCAAAACAGTGAGTAATAGTCCATGAAATGGGCCAGAATCGTCCAATACTGCGAGTGTTGATGACTGACACATAAATGCACTCCGGGGTTCGTCAATCGCGGAGATCACTCTGGAACCCCAAAACAGTGAGTAATAGTCCATGAAACGGGCCAGAATCAGCCAAGACTGCTAGTGTTGATGACCAACACGTAAGCCCACCTTGGGGTTCAACAACTATGGAAATCGCTTCGGACCCCAAAACGGTGAGTATTAGTCCACAAAACGGGTCAGAATTGGCCAAAACTGTGAGTGTTGACGACAGACAAGTAAACGCACACGGGGATCGTCAATCGTGGAAACTGCTTTAGGACCCCGAAACGATGAGTAATTGTGCATGAAACAGACGAATCGGCCAAAACAGCAATTGTTGATGACCGACACGTAATCGCACCTTGGGGTTCAACAACCATGGAATTAAGCTTAGGGACCCCAAAGCGGTGATTACAGATCCACGAAACGGGTCGAATCGACCGCGTATGCAGTCTTGATGACCGACACATAAATGCACCCGGGGGTTCGTCAATGGAGGAAATCGCTCTAGAAACCTAAAGCGATGAGTCATAGTGCATGAAATGGACGAGAATCGGCGAAGCGTGATTGTTGATGGCCAGACATGTAAGCGCTCCATGGGGATCAACAACCATGGAAATCGCTTTGGGACCCCAAAAGGTGAGTAATAGTCCACAAAGCGGGTCGAGAATCGACAAAAACCGCGAGTGTCGATGACCGACACGTAAAGCGCTCCAGGTTTATTTGTGTGAAATCACTCCGGGACACCAAAACAATGAGTAATTGTCCATGAAATGGGCGAGAATAAATCAAAATTGCGAGTGTTGATGACCGACACGTAAATGCACCCCGGGGTCCGTCAATCGCGGAAATCACTCTAGAACCCAAAAAAAGTGAGTAATATTCCATGAAACGGGCCAGAATCAGTCAAGACTGCGAGTGTTGATGACCGACACGTAAAGCGCATCTTGGGGTCGAACAACTCTGGAATTGCTTGGACCCCAAAGCGGTGAGTAATAGTCCACGAAAGCAGGCGAGAATGGGCCAAAAGCGTGAGTGTTGACGACGGACATGTAAACGCACGAGGATTGTCAATTGTGGAAATCGCTCTCGACCCCAAAGCGGTGAGTATAGTGAACAAACCGACCAGAATCGGCTAAAACAACGATTGTTGATGACCGATATGTAAGTGCACCTTGGGGTTCAACAACTCTGAAATCGCTTTGGGAATCCAAAGCGATGAGTAATAGTCCGTAAAGCGGGTCAGAATCGACAAAAACCGGGAGTCTTGATGATCGACACGTAAAGTGCACCTTGAGGTTCAACAACTATGGAAATCGCCGGACCCCAAAGCGGTGAGTAATAGTCCACAAGCAGGTCGAATTGGCCAAAACTATGAGTGTTGACGACGGATATGTAATCGCACCGGGATCGACAATCATGGAAATCTCTTTAGGACCCCGAAACGGTGAGTAATTGTGCACGAAACAGACTAGAATCAGCCAAAAACAGCCATTATTGATGACCGACACGTAACCACACCTAGGGGTTCAACAACCATGGAATTTGCTTTGGGACCACAAAACGGTGATTAGGGTCCACGAAACGGGTCCGAATCGACACGTATTGCGAGTGCTGATGAGCAACACATAAACGCTCCCGGTTTAAGTCAATGGTGGAAATCACTCTAGGAACCCAAAACTATGAGTCAAAGTGCACGAAATGGACGAGTCGGACGAAAGCTGTGATTGTTGATGGCCGACACGTAAAGCGCTCCATGGGGATCAACAACCATGAAAATCGCTTTGGGACCCCAAAGCGGTGAGTAATAGTCCACAAAGCGGGTCAATCGACAAAAACCGCGAGTGTCAATGGCCGAACCGTAAACGCACCCGGGTTCATCAATCGTGGAAATCACTCGGGACACCAAAAGCAGTGAGTAATGGTCCATGAAACCGGCGAGAATCGTCCAAAACTGCGAGTGTTGATGGCTGACACGTAAATGCACTCCGTGGTTCGTCAATCGTGGAGATCACTCTGGAAACCCAAAACAGTGAGTAATAGTCCATGAAACGGGCCAGAATCAGCCAAGACTGCGTGTGTTGATGACCGACACGTAAGCGCATCTTGGGGTCCAACAACTCTGAATTGCTTGGACCCCAAAGCGGCGAGTCCACAAGCGGGCGAAATGGGCCAAAAGCGTGAGTGTTGACGATGGACAAGTAAGCGCACCCACAGGATGCGTCAATTGTGGAAATCGCTCTCGACCCCAAAGCGGTTAGCATAGTGCACGAAAGGGACGAGAATCGGCCAAAAACAGCGATTGTTGATGACCGATCGTAAAGCGCACTTGGGGTTCAACAACCATGGAAATCGCTTTGGGACCCCAAAGCGATGAGTAATGATCCATAAAGCGGGTCAGAATCGACAAAAACCGCGAGTGTTGATGACCGACACGTAAGCGCACCTTGGGGTTCAACAACTATGGAAATCGCTTCGGACCCCAAAATGGTGAGTAATAGTCGATGAAACAGGCGAAATTGGCCAAAAGCGTGAGTGTTGACGACGGACATATAAGCGCACCGGGATTGTCAATTGTGGAAATCGCTCTCGACCCCAAAGCGGTGAGTATAGTGAGCAAGCGGACGAAATCGGCCAAAACAGCGATTGTTGATGACCGATATGTAAGCGCACCTTGGGGTTCAACAACCATGGAAATCGCTTTGGGACCCCAAAGCGATGAGTAATAGTCCATAAAAGCGTGTCGAATCGACAAAAACCACGAGTGTTGATGGCCAAACACGTAAGCACACTATGGGGTTCAACAATTATGGAAATCGCCGGACCCCAAAATGGTGAGTAATAGTCCACAAAGCGGGTCGAGAATCGACAAAAAACTGCGAGTGTCGATGGCCAAACCGTATCGCACCAGGTTCATCAATCGTGAAATCACTCGGGACACCAAAGCGGTGAGTAATAGTCCATGAAATGGGCGAGAATAAATCAAAACTGCGAGTGTTGATGGTGACACATAAATGCACTCGGGGTTAAATCAATCGCGGAGATCACTCTGGAACCCCAAAGCAGTGAGTAATAGTCCATGAACGGGCGAGAATCAGCCAAGACTGCGAGTGTTGATGACCAACACGTAAGCCCACCTTGGGGTTCAACAACTATGGAAATCGCTTCGGACCCCAAAACGGCGAGTATTAGTCCACAAAACGGGTCAGAATTGGCCAAAACTGTGAGTGTTGACGACGGACATGTAAACGCACCCCGGGGATCGTCAATCGTGGAAATCGCTTTAGGACCCCGAAACGATGAGTAATTGTGCATGAAACAGACCAGAATCGGCCAAAAACAGCAATTGTTGATGACCGACACGTAATCGCACCTTGGGGTTCAACAACCATGGAATTCGCATAGGGACCCCAAAAGGTGATTACTGATCCATGAAAGCAGGTCTGAATTGACACGTATTGCAGTCTTGATGACCGACACATAATCGCACCCGGGGTTCGTCAATGGAGGAAATCGCTCTAGAAACCTAAAGCGATGAGTCATAGTGCACGAAATGGACGAATCGGCGAAACTGTGATTGTTGATGGCCAGACACGTAAAGCGCTCCATGGGGATCAACAACCATGGAAATCGCTTTGGGACCCCAAAAAGGTGAGTAATAGTCCACAAAACGGGTCAGAATCGACAAAAACCGCGAGTGTCGATGACCGACACGTAAACGCACCCGGGTTTATCAATTGTGGAAATCACTCCGGGACACCAAAACAATGAGTAATTGTCCATGAAATGGGCCAGAATCGTCCAAAATTGCGAGTGTTGATGACCGACACGTAAATGCACCCCGGGGTTCGTCAATCGCGGAAATCACTCTAGAACCCAAAAAAAGTGAGTAATAGTCCATGAAACGGGCCAGAATCAGTCAAGACTGCGAGTGTTGATGACCGACACGTAAGCGCATCTTGGGGTCCAACAACTACGGAATTGCTTCGGACCCCAAAACGGTGAGTAATAGTCCACGAAACAGGCCAGAATGGGCCAAAACTGTGAGTGTTGACGACGGACATGTAAACGCACCCCGGGGATTGTCAATTGTGGAAATCGCTCTACGACCCCAAAACGGTGAGTATAGTGAACGAACCGGACCAGAATCGGCCAAAAACAACGATTGTTGATGACCGATATGTAAGTGCACCTTGGGGTTCAACAACCACGGAAATCGCTTTGGGAACCCAAAACGATGAGTAATAGTCCAGAAAACGGGTCAGAATCGACAAAAACCGCGAGTCTTGATGATCGACACGTAAGTGCACCTTGGGGTTCAACAACTATGGAAATCGCTTCGGACCCCAAAACGGTGAGTAATAGTCCACGAAACGGGTCAGAATTGGCCAAAACTATGAGTGTTGACGACGGATATGTAATCGCACCCCGGGGATCGTCAATCATGGAAATCTCTTTAGGACCCGAAACGGTGAGTAATTGTGCAAAAGCAGACGAGAATCAGCCAAAAACAGCAATTATTGATGACCGACCGTAACCACACCTAGGGGTTCAACAACCATGGAATTTTCTTTGGGACCACAAAACGGTGATTAGGGTCCACGAAACGGGTCCGAATCGACATGTATTGCGAGTGCTGATGAGCAACACATAAACGCTCCCCAGGTTTCATCAATGGTGGAAATCACTCTAGGAACCCAAAACTATGAGTCATAGTGCACGAAATGGACCAGAGTCGGACAGAAACTGTGATTGTTGATGACCCACACGTAAAGCGCTCCATGGGGAACAACAACCATGAAAATCGCTTTGGGACCCCAAAACGGTGAGTAATAGTCCACAAAATGGGTCGAATCGACAAAAACCATGAGTGTCAATGACCGAAACACGTAAACGCACCGGGTTCATCAATCGTGGAAATCACTCCGGGACACCAAAACAGTGAGTAATGGTCCATGAAACGGGCCAGAATCGTCCAAAACTGCGAGTGTTGATGACTGACACGTAAATGCAATCTGTGGTTCATCAATCATGGAGATCACTCTGGAACCCCAAAACAGTGAGTAATAGTCCATGAATCGGGCTAGAATCAGCCAAGACTGCATGTGTTGATGACCGACACATAAGCGCATCTTGGGGTCCAACAACTACGGAATTGCTTCGGACCCCAAAACGGCGAGTCCACGAAACGGGCCAGAATGGGCCAAAACTGTGAGTGTTGACGATGGACAAGTAAATGCACCCACAGGATCGTCAATTGTGGAAATCGCTCTCGACCCCAAAGCGGTTAGCATAGTGCACGAAAGGGACGAGAATCGGCCAAAACAGCGATTGTTGATGACCGATATCGTAAAGCGCACCTTGGGGTTCAACAACCATGGAAATCGCTTTGGGACCCCAAAGCGATGAGTAATAGATCCATAAAGCGGGTCGAGAATCGACAAAAACCGCGAGTGTTGATGACCAAACACGTAAGCGCACTGAGGGTTCAACAACTATGGAAATCGCTTGGACCCCAAAGCGGTGAGTAATAGTCCATGAACGGGCGAAATTGGCCAAAACGTAGTGTTGACGACGGACATATAAGCGCACGAGGGATTGTCAATTGTGGAAATCGCTCGACCCCAAAATGGTGAGTATAGTGAATGAAACGGACCAGAATCGGCCAAAAACAGCGATTGTTGATGACCGATATGTAAGCGCACCTTGGGGTTCAACAACCATGGAAATCGCTTTGGGACCCCAAAACGATGAGTAATAGTCCATAAACGGTCGAGAATCGACAAAAACCACGAGTGTTGATGACCGACACGTAAGCACACCTTGGGGTTCAACAACTATGGAAATCGCTTCGGACCCCAAAATGGTGAGTAATAGTCCACAAAACGGGTCAGAATCGACAAAAACCGCGAGTGTCGATGACCGACACGTAAACGCACCCCCGGGTTCATCAATCGTGGAAATCACTCCGGGACACCAAAACAGTGAGTAATAGTCCATGAAATGGGCCAGAATCGTCCAATACTGCGAGTGTTGATGACTGACACATAAATGCACTCCGGGGTTCGCTCAATCGCGGAGATCACTCTGGACCCCAAAACAAGTGAGTAATAGTCCATGAAGCGGGCGAATCAGCCAAGACTGCTAGTGTTGATGACCAACACGTAAGCCCACCTTGGGGTTCAACAACTATGGAAATCGCTTCGGACCCCAAAACGGTGAGTATTAGTCCACAAAACGGGTCAGAATTGGCCAAAACTGTGAGTGTTGACGACAGACAAGTAAACGCACACGGGGATCGTCAATCGTGGAAATTGCTTTAGGACCCCGAAATGATGAGTAATTGTGCATGAAACAGACCAGAATCGGCCAAAAACAGCAATTGTTGATGACCGACACGTAATCGCACCTTGGGGTTCAACAACCATGGAATTCGCTTAGGGACCCCAAAACGGTGATTACAGTCCACGAAACGGGTCTGAATCGACACGTATTGCGAGTGCTGATGACCGACACATAAATGCACCCCAGGGTTCGTCAATGGAGGAAATCGCTCTAGAAACCTAAAACAATGAGTCATAGTGCATGAAATGGACCAGAATCGGCCAGAAACTGTGATTGTTGATGACCGACATGTAAGCGCTCCATGGGGATCAACAACCATGGAAATCGCTTTGGGACCCCAAAAAGGTGAGTAATAGTCCACAAAACGGGTCAGAATCGACAAAAACCGCGAGTGTCGATGACCGACACGTAAACGCACCCGGGTTTATCAATTGTGGAAATCACTCCGGGACACCAAAACAATGAGTAATTGTCCATGAAATGGGCCAGAATCGTCCAAAATTGCGAGTGTTGATGACCGACACGTAAATGCACCCCGGGGTTCGTCAATCGCGGAAATCACTCTAGAACCCAAAAAAAAGTGAGTAATATTCCATGAAATGGGCCAGAATCAGTCAAGACTGCGAGTGTTGATGACCGACACGTAAGCGCATCTTGGGGTCGAACAACTACGGAATTGCTTCGGACCCCAAAACGGTGAGTAATAGTCCATGAAACAGGCCAGAATGGGCCAAAACTGTGAGTGTTGACGACGGACATGTAAACGCACCCCGGGGATTGTCAATTGTGGAAATCGCTCTACGACCCCAAAACGGTGAGTATAGTGAACAAACCGGACCAGAATCGGCTAAAAACAACGATTGTTGATGACCGATATGTAAGTGCACCTTGGGGTTCAACAACTACAGAAATCGCTTTGGGAATCAAAAACAATGAGTAATAGTCCAGAAAACGGGTCAGAATCGACAAAAACCGCGAGTCTTGATGATCGACACGTAAGTGCACCTTGGGGTTCAACAACTATGGAAATCGCTTCGGACCACAAAACGGTGAGTAATAGTCCACGAAACGGGTCAGAATTGGCCAAAACTATGAGTGTTGACGATGGATATGTAATCGCACCCCGGGGATCGTCAATCATGGAAATCTCTTTAGGACCCCGAAACGGTGAGTAATTGTGCACGAAACAGACCAGAATCAGCCAAAAACAGCCATTATTGATGACCGACACGTAACCACACCTAGGGGTTCAACAACCATGGAATTTGCTTTAGGACCACAAAACGGTGATTAGGGTCCACGAAACGGGTCCGAATCGACACGTATTGCGAGTGCTGATGAGCAACACATAAACGCTCCCCAGGTTTCGTCAATGGTGGAAATCACTCTAGGAACCCAAAACTATGAGTCATAGTGCACGAAATGGACCAGAGTCGGACAGAAACTGTGATTGTTGATGACCGACACGTAAGCGCTCCATGGGGATCAACAACCATGAAAATCGCTTTGGGACCCCAAAACGGTGAGTAATAGTCCACAAAACGGGTCAGAATCGACAAAAACCGCGAGTGTCAATGACCGACACGTAAACGCACCCCGGGTTCATCAATCGTGGAAATCACTCCGGGACACCAAAACAGTGAGTAATGGTCCATGAAACGGGCCAGAATCGTCCAAAACTGCGAGTGTTGATGACTGACACGTAAATGCACTCCGTGGTTCGTCAATCGTGGAGATCACTCTGGAACCCCAAAACAGTGAGTAATAGTCCATGAAACGGGCCAGAATCAGCCAAGACTGCGTGTGTTGATGACCGACACGTAAGCGCATCTTGGGGTCCAACAACTATGGAATTGCTTCGGACCCCAAAACGGCGAGTCCACGAAACGGGCCAGAATGGGCCAAAACTGTGAGTGTTGACGATGGACAAGTAAACGCACCCCTGGGATCGTCAATTGTGGAAATCGCTCTACGACCCCAAAACGGTTAGCATAGTGCACGAAAGGGACCAGAATCGGCCAAAAACAGCGATTGTTGATGACCGATACGTAAGCGCACCTTGGGGTTCAACAACCATGGAAATCGCTTTGGGACCCCAAAACGATGAGTAACAGTCCATAAAACGGGTCAGAATCGACAAAAACCGCGAGTGTTGATGACCGACACGTAAGCGCACCTTGGGGTTCAACAACTATGGAAATCGCTTCGGACCCCAAAATGGTGAGTAATAGTCGATGAAACAGGCCAGAATTGGCCAAAACTGTGAGTGTTGACGACGGACATGTAAACGCACCCCGGGGATTGTCAATTGTGGAAATCGCTCTACGACCCCAAAACGGTGAGTATAGTGCACGAAACGGACCAGAATCGGCCAAAAACAGCGATTGTTGATGACCGATATGTAAGCGCACCTTGGGGTTCAACAACCATGGAAATCGCTTTGGGACCCCAAAACGATGAGTAATAGTCCATAAAACGTGTCAGAATCGACAAAAACCACGAGTGTTGATGACCGACACGTAAGCGCACCTTGGGGTTCAACAATTATGGAAATCGCTTCGGACCCCAAAATGGTGAGTAATAGTCCACAAAATGGGTCAGAATCGACAAAAACTGCGAGTGTCGATGACCGACACGTAAACGCACCCCCGGGTTCATCAATCGTGGAAATCACTCCGGGACACCAAAACAGTGAGTAATAGTCCATGAAATGGGCCAGAATCGTCCAAAACTGCGAGTGTTGATGACTGACACATAAATGCACTCCGGGGTTCGTCAATCGCGGAGATCACTCTGGAACCCCAAAACAGTGAGTAATAGTCCATGAACCGGGCCAGAATCAGCCAAGACTGCGAGTGTTGATGACCAACACGTAAGCCCACCTTGGGGTTCAACAACTATGGAAATCGCTTCGGACCCCAAAACGGTGAGTATTAGTCCACAAAACGGGTCAGAATTGGCCAAAACTGTGAGTGTTGACGACGGACATGTAAACGCACCCCGGGGATCGTCAATCGTGGAAATCGCTTTAGGACCCCGAAACGATGAGTAATTGTGCATGAAATAGACCAGAATCGGCCAAAAACAGCAATTGTTGATGACCGACACGTAATCGCACCTTGGGGTTCAACAACCATGGAATTCGCTTAGGGACCCCAAAACGGTGATTACAGTCCACGAAACGGGTCTGAATTGACACGTATTGCGAGTGCTGATGACCGACACATAAATGCACCCCAGGGTTCGTCAATGGAGGAAATCGCTCTAGAAACCTAAAACGATGAGTCATAGTGCACGAAATGGACCAGAATCGGCCAGAAACTGTGATTGTTGATGACCGACACGTAAGCGCTCCATGGGGATCAACAACCATGGAAATCGCTTTGGGACCCCAAAAAGGTGAGTAATAGTCCACAAAACGGGTCAGAATCGACAAAAACCGCGAGTGTCGATGGCCGACATCGCCTTACCAGGTTTATCAATTGTGGAAATCACTCAGGGACACCAAAACAATGAGTAATTGTCCATGAAATGGGCGAATCGCCCAAAATTGCGAGTGTTGATGACCGACACGTAAATGCACCCCGGGGTTAAATCAATCGCGGAAATCACTCTAGAACCCAAAAAAAAAGTGAGTAATAGTCCATGAAACGGGCCAGAATCAGTCAAGACTGCGAGTGTTGATGACCGACACGTAAGCGCATCTTGGGGTCCAACAACTACGGAATTGCTTCGAACCCCAAAACGGTGAGTAATAGTCAACGAAACAGGCCAGAATGGGCCAAAACTGTGAGTGTTGACGACGGACATGTAAACGCACCCCGGGGATTGTCAATTGTGGAAATCGCTCTGCGACCGCAAAACGGTGAGTATAGTGAACGAACCGAACCAGAATCGGCCAAAAACAACGATTGTTGATGACCGATATGTAAGTGCACCTTGGGGTTCAACAACCACGGAAATCGCTTTGGGAACCCAAAACGATGAGTAATAGTCCAGAAAACGGGTCAGAATCGACAAAAACCGCGAGTCTTGATGATCGACACGTAAGTGCACCTTGGGGTTCAACAACTATGGAAATCGCGTCGGACACCAACAAGGTGAGTAATAGTCCACGAAGCGGGTCAGAATTGGCCAAAACTATGAGTGTTGACGACGGATATGTAATCGCACCCCGGGGATCGTCAATCATGGAAATCTCTTTAGGACCCCGAAACGGTGAGTAATTGTGCACGAAACAGACCAGAATCAGCCAAAACAGCAATTATTGATGACCGACCGTAACCACACCTAGGGGTTCAACTTGGGATACCGACGACGAAGTCTCGGGCATGTAACGCATCGATTGACAAAGGGAATTGTATACGGGTTTAATCGAATCTCGACATCGCGGTTCATCCGTTGACATCATCGAGGAGCATGTGGGAGCCAACATGGGTATCGAGATCCCGCTGTTGGTTATTGCCCGAGAGCCGCTCTCGGCCATGAGTATGTGTCTCCTAACCCGTAGGGTCTACACACTTAAGGTTCGTGACGCTTAGGGTTGTATGAATTTGAGTATGCAGCAAACCGAATGTTGTTCGAGTCCCGATGAGATCCCTGACGTCACGAGGAGTTCCTAATGGTTCGGAGGTAAAGATTTATATATGGAAGTCTTATTTTGGTCGCGGAAAAGTTTCGTGACTTTATCGGTATTGTAACGGAGTGCCGAAAGGTCCCGGGGTCCACCGGGGAGTCCACCTCCCTGGGGCCACATGACTGGGGGCGGCGCTGGGCCCATAAGGGCCAAGGCACCAGCCCTAGAGGCCCATGTGCCTAGAGATGAAGAGAGAGGAGAGTCCTAAAGGGGAAGGCACCTGGTGCCTTGGGGAGGAAGGACTCTCCCCCTCTTGGCTGCACCCTTCCTTGGAGGAAGGGCAAGGCTGCCTCTCTCCCTTACCCCTATATAAAGGGAGGGAGGGAGGGGCAGCCGCACCCATAAGCCCCGCGCCTCCTCCTGCAACACCTCCTCCTCCTCCCGTAGTTGCTTAGCCAAGCCCTGCCGAAGTTCTGCTGCATCCACCACCACCCGTCGTCGCAGCTGATCTTCATCAACCTCCTTCCCCTTGCCGGATCAAGAAGGAGGAGACGCCATCCGCCCGCACGCAGTGTTGAACGCTGAGGTGCTGTCCATTCGCACTAGGTCATCGGTGATCTGATTCACCGTAAGTAACGACTCCATCAACCCTGCTCCATTGAACCCTTCCGCACGCCGATCTACAAGTGGTATGTAGATGCAAACTCACCCCTTGACTGGCTGCTAGATGAACTCATAGATGGATCTTGGTGAAACCGTAGGGAAAAATTTAATTTTCGCGCAACGCTCCCCTCAACAAAGGTATCGAGCTAGGTCTATGCGTAGTTATCTTTGCACCTAGTAGAACACAATTTTGTTGTGGGCGTGATCTTCTCAACTTACTTGACTCTACTAGTATTTTCTTGATTCAATGGTATTGTGGGGATGAAGCGGCGGACCAACCTTACACGTGACGCTTACGTGAGACCGGTTCCACCGAACGACATGCAATAGTTGCATAAGGTGGCTGGCGGGTGTCTCCGCTCTCCCACTTCAGCTTGGAGCGGATTCGATGAAAAGGGCCCTTATGAAGGGTAAATAGAAGTTGAAAAATCACGCTGGTTATTCAGTAGGTAAGAAAACGTTCTTGCTAGAACCCAATTGCAGCCACGTAAAAGATGCAACAACAATTAGAGGACGCCTAACTTGTTTTTGCAGCGATTGATCATGTGATGTGATATGGCCGTGGTTGTGATGAATGATGAATTGTGATGTATGAGATCATGTTCTTGTAATAGGATTCACGATTTGCATGTCAATGAGTATGACAACCGCAGAGCCATAGGAGTTGTCTTTATTTTTTTAATGACTGCGTGTCATTGAAGAACGCCATGTAACTTACTTTACTTTGTTGCTAAACACGTTAGCCATAGAAGTAGAAGTAGTCGCTATTGACAACTTCATGAAGACACGATGATGGAGATCATGATGATGGAGATCATGGTGTCAAGCCGGTGACAAGATGATCATGGAGCCCCAAGATGGAGATCAATGGAGCTATATGATATTGGCCATATCATGTCACAACTATATAATTGCATGTGATGTTTATTATGTTTATGCATCTTGTTTACTTAGGACGACGGAGTTAATAAGATGATCCCTTATAACAATTTCAAGAAGTGTTCTCCCTAATCTTGTGCACCGTTGCACAGTTAAGTCGTTTCTAAGCACCAAGTGATGATCGGGTGTGATGGATCCTTACGCTCACATACAACGGTGTAAGACAGTTTTACACAGCAAAAACACTTAGGGTTAACTTGACGAGCCTAGCATGTGCAGACATGGCCTCGAACACGGAGACCGAAGGTCGAACACGAGTCGTATGGAAGATACGATCAACATGAAGATTTTCACGATGATGACTAGTCCGCTCACGCGATGATCGGACACCGGCTAGTCGACTCGGATCGTAACACTTAGATGACTAGAGGGATGTCTAATCTGAGTGGGAGTTCATAATTTGATTAGAACTTAATTATCATGAACTTAGTCTAAAACCTTTGCAAATATCTCTTGTAGATCAAATGGCCAACACTCATGTCAACATGAACTTCAACGCTGCCTAGAGAAAACCAAGCTGAAAGATGATGGCAGCAACTATACGGACTGGGTCCGAACCCGAGGATCATCCTCATAGCTGCCAGAAACAATATGTCCTAGAAGGACCGTTAGGTGACTCCAATTGCTCTCCCAAAGACCGCAAGACGATTTGAACGTTTGGCGTGTGCGCGTCGATGATTACTCCTCATTCAAGGCGGCATGTTTACAACTTAGAACCGAGGTTCCAAAAGCGCTTGAGCATCACGGAGCATATGAGATGTTCGAGGAGCTGAAACTGGTTTTCCAAGCTCACGCCGGTCGAGAGATATGACATTCCGACAAGTTCTATAGTTGTAAGATGGAGGAAAACAGTTCACATTAAGCACATCGTAAAGATGTCAGGGTTGCACAACCGTATGACCCAGCTGAACATTAACCTCCAGATGAGGCGGTCATTGACAGAATCCTCCGCCGCCCCACCCAGCTACAAGAGCTTTGTGATGAACTACAACATGCAGGGGATGGAAAGACCATTCTGAATTGTCTCTATGCTGAAGTCGCAGAGGCTGAAATCAAGAAAGAACACCAAGTGTTGATGGTCAATAAGACCACTAAGTTCAAGAAGGGCAAGGGCAAGAAGAACTCAAGAAGGACGGCAAGGATAAAGCATGCGGTAAGCCGATTCACCGGAAGAAGTCAAAGAATGGACCCAAGCCTGAGACTGGGTGCTTTTATTGCAAGGGAAGGGTCACCGAAGTGGAACTCGCCCCAAATACTTAGCGGATAAGAAGGCCGGCAACACCAAAGGTATATTTGATATACATATAATTGATGTGTACCTTACCAAGACTGTAGTAACTCCCTGGTATTTGATACCGTGCCGTTGCTCATATTTGTAACTCACAGCGCAGAGCTGCGGAATAAACGGAGACTGGCGAAGACGAGGATTGACGACGCTTGTCGTAGAATGGTTCCAGAGTCGATGTGATCGCCGCGTCGACGCTTCTAGATTTACCCACGGATTAGTTTTGAACCTTAATAATTGTTATTTAGTGCCAAGTTTGAGCATGAACATTGTATCTCGATCTCGCTTAATATGAGATGGCTACTCATTTAAGTCTCGAGAATAATGGTTGTTCGATTTAAAGCGCTCCGTGGGGATCAACAACCATGAAAATCGCTTTGGGACCCCAAAACGCTGAGTAATAGTCCACAAAACGGGTCAGAATTGACAAAAATCGCGATTGTCGATGATCGACACGTAAACGCACCCCAGGTTCATCCATCGTGGAAATCACTCCGGGACACCAAAACAGTGAGTAATTGTCCATGAAATGGCCCAGAATCGTCCAAAACTGCGAGTGTTGATGACTGACACGTAAATGCACTCCGGGGTTCGTCAATCGCGGAGATCACTCTGGAACCCCAAAACAATGAGTAATAGTCCATGAAACGGGCCAGAATCAGCCAAGACTGCGAGTCTTGATGACCGACACGTAAGCGCACCTTGGGGTTCAACAACTATGGAAATTGCTTTGAACCCCAAAACGGTGAGTATTAGTCCACGAAACGGGTCAAAATTGGCCAAAACTGTGAGTGTTCACGACGGACATGTAAACGCACCCCGGGGATCGTCAATCGTGGAAATCAATTTAGGACCCCGAAACGATGAGTAATTGTGCACGAAACAGACCAGAATCGGCCAAAAACAGTGATTGTTGATTACCGACACGTAACCGCACCTTGGGGTTCAACAACCATGGAATTCACTTTGGGACCCCAAAACGGTGATTACAGTCCACGAAACGGGTCTGAATCGACACGTATTGCGAGTGCTGATGACCGACATATAAATGCACCCCGGGGTTCGTCAATGGTGGAAATCGCACTAGAAACCTAAAACGATGAGTCATAGTGCACGAAATGGGCCAGAATTGGCCAGAAACTGTGATTGTTGATTACCGACACGTAAGCGCTCCGTGGGGATCAACAACCATGGAAATTGCTTTGGGACCCCAAAAAGGTGAGTAATAGTCGACAAAACGGGTCAGAATCGACAAAAACCGCGATTGTCGATGACTGACACGTAAACGCACCCAGGTTTATCAATTGTGGAAATCACTCCGGGACACCAAAAGAGTGACTAATTGTCCATGAAATGGGCCGAATCGCCCAAAGTTGCGAAAAGTTGATGACCGACACGTAAATGCACCCCGGGGTTCGCTAATCGCGAAATCACTCTGAACCCAAAAAGTGAGTAATAGTCCATGAACGGGCGAAATCGGCCAAGATCATGAGTGTTGATGACCGACACATAAGCGCATCTTGGGGTCCAACAACTACGGAAATCGCTTTGGGAACCCGAAACGATGAGTAATAGTCCATAAAACGGGTCAGAATCGACAAAAACCGCGAGTCTTGATGATCGACACGTAAGTGCACCTTGGGGTTCAACAGCTATGGAAATCGCTTCGGACCCCAAAACGGTGAGTCATAGTCCACGAAACGGGTCAGAATTGGCCAAAACTATGAGTGTTGACGACGGATATGTAATCGCACCTCGGGGATCGTCAATCATGGAAATCTCTTTAGGACCCCGAAACGGTGAGTAATTGTGCACGAAACAGACCAGAATCAGCCAAAAACAGCCATTATTTATGACCGACACGTAACCAGACCTTGGGGTTCAACAACCATGGAATTTGCTTTGGGACCACAAAACGGTGATTAGGGTCCATGAAACGGGTCTGAATCGACACGTATTGCGAGTGCTGATGACCAACACATAAACGCACCCCAGGTTTCTTCAATGGTGGAAATCACTCTAGGAACCCAAAACGATGAGTCATAGTGCACGAAATGGACCAGAGTCGGACAGAAACTGTGATTGTTGATGACCGACACGTAAGCGCTCCATGGGGATCAACAACCATGAAAATCGCTTTGGGACCCCAAAACGGTGAGTAATAGTCCACAAAACGGGTCAGAATCGACAAAAACCGCGAGTGTAAATGACTGACACGTAAACGCACCTCGGGTTCATCAATCGTGGAAATCACTCCGGGACACCAAAACAGTGCGTAATAGTCCATGAAACGGGCCAGAATTGACCAAAACTGCGAGTGTTGATGCCTGACACGTAAATGCGCTCCGTGGTTCGTCAATCACGGAGATCACTCTGGGACCCCAAAACAGTGAGTAATAGTCCATGAAACGGGCCAGAATCAGCCAAGACTGCGAGTGTCGGTGACCGACACGTAAGCGCATCTTGGTGTCCAAAAACTAAGGAATTGCTTCGGACCCGAAAACGGCGAGTAATAGTCCACGAAACGGGCCAGAATGGGCCAAAACTGTGATTGTTGATGATAGACAATTAAACGCACCCCTGGGGTCGTCATTTGTGGAAATAGCTCTACGACCCCAAAACGGTTAGTATAGTGCACGAAACGGACCAGAATCGGCCAAAAATAGCGATTGTTGATGACCGATATGTAAGCGCACCTTGGGGTTCAACAACCATGGAAATCGCTTTGGTTCCGCAAAATGATGAGTAATAGTCCATAAAACAGGTCAGAGTCGACAAAAACCGCGAGTCTTGATGACCGACACATAAGTGGACCTTGGGCTTCAACAACTATGGAAATCGCTTCGGACCCCAAAACGGTGAGTAATAGTCCACGAAACGGGTCAGAGTTGGCCAAAACTATGAGTGGTTATGACGGACATGTAAACGCACCCCGGGGATCGTCAATCATGGAAATCGCTTTACGACCCCGAAACGGTGAGTAATTGTGCACGAAACAGATCAGAATCAGCCAAAAACAGCGATTGTTGATGACCAACACGTAACCACACCTTGGGGTTCAACAACCATGGAATTTGCTTTGGGACCACAAAACGGTGATTAGAGTCCACGAAACGGGTCTGAATCAACACGTATTGCGAGTGCTGATGACCGACACATAAACGCACCCCAGGGTTCGTCAATGGTGGAAATCGCTCTAAAAACGATGAGTCATAGTGCACGAAATGGTCCAGAATTGGCCAAAAACAGTGATTGTTGATGACCGACACGTAAGCGCTCCGTGGGGATCAACAACCATGAAAATCGCTTTGGGACCCCAAAACGCTGAGTAATAGTCCACAAAACGGGTCAGAATTGACAAAAATCGCGATTGTCGATGATCGACACGTAAACGCACCCCAGGTTCATCCATCGTGGAAATCACTCCGGGACACCAAAACAGTGAGTAATTGTCCATGAAATGGCCCAGAATCGTCCAAAACTGCGAGTGTTGATGACTGACACGTAAATGCACTCCGGGGTTCGTCAATCGCGGAGATCACTCTGGAACCCCAAAACAATGAGTAATAGTCCATGAAACGGGCCAGAATCAGCCAAGACTGCGAGTCTTGATGACCGACACGTAAGCGCACCTTGGGGTTCAACAACTATGGAAATTGCTTTGAACCCCAAAACGGTGAGTATTAGTCCACGAAACGGGTCAAAATTGGCCAAAACTGTGAGTGTTCACGACGGACATGTAAACGCACCCCGGGGATCGTCAATCGTGGAAATCGCTTTAGGACCCCGAAACGATGAGTAATTGTGCACGAAACAGACCAGAATCGGACAAAAACAGTGATTGTTGATGACCGACACGTAACCGCACCTTGGGGTTCAACAACCATGGAATTCACTTTGGGACCCCAAAACGGTGATTACAGTCCACGAAACGGGTCTGAATCGACACGTATTGCGAGTGCTATGACCGACATATAAATGCACCCCGGGGTTCGTCAATGGTGGAAATCGCACTAGAAACCTAAAACGATGAGTCATAGTGCACGAAATGGGCCAGAATTGGCCAGAAACTGTGATTGTTGATTACCGACACGTAAGCGCTCCGTGGGGATCAACAACCCTGGAAATTGCTTTGGGACCCCAAAAAGGTGAGTAATAGTCGACAAAACGGGTCAGAATCGACAAAAACCGCGATTGTCGATGACTGAGACGTAAACGCACCCAGGTTTATCAATTGTGGAAATCACTCCGGGACACCAAAAGAGTGACTAATTGTCCATGAAATGGGCCAGAATCGTCCAAAGTTGCGAGTGTTGATGACCGACACGTAAATGCACCCCGGGGTTCGTCAATCGCGGAAATCACTCTGGAACCCAAAAAAGTGAGTAATAGTCCATGAAACGGGCCAGAATCAGTCAAGACTGCGAGTGTTGATGACCGACACATAAGCGCATCTTGGGGTCCAACAACTACGGAAATCGCTTTGGGAACCCGAAACGATGAGTAATAGTCCATAAAACGGGTCAGAATCGACAAAAACCGCGAGTCTTGATGATCGACACGTAAGTGCACCTTGGGGTTCAACAGCTATGGAAATCGCTTCGGACCCCAAAACGGTGAGTCATAGTCCACGAAACGGGTCAGAATTGGCCAAAACTATGAGTGTTGACGACGGATATGTAATCGCACTCGGGATCGCCAATCATGGAAATCTCTTTAGGACCCCAAACGGTGAGTAATTGTGCATGAAATGCACGAGAATCAGCCAAAACAGCCATTATTTATGACCGACACGTAACTGCACCTTGGGGTTCAACAACCATGGAATTTGCTTTGGGACCACAAACGGTGATTAGGGTCCATGAAACGGGTCTGAATCGACACGTATTGCGAGTGCTGATGACCAACACATAAACGCACCCCAGGTTTCTTCAATGGTGGAAATCACTCTAGGAACCCAAAACGATGAGTCATAGTGCACGAAATGGACCAGAGTCAGACAGAAACTGTGATTGTTGATGACCGACACGTAAGCGCTCCATGGGGATCAACAACCATGAAAATCGCTTTGGGACCCCAAAACGGTGAGTAATAGTCCACAAAACGGGTCAGAATCGACAAAAACCGCGAGTGTAAATGACCGACACGTAAACGCACCTCGGGTTCATCAATCGTGGAAATCACTCCGGGACACCAAAACAGTGCGTAATAGTCCATGAAACGGGCCAGAATTGTCCAAAACTGCGAGTGTTGATGCCTGACACGTAAATGCGCTCCGTGGTTCGTCAATCACGGAGATCACTCTGGGACCCCCAAATAGTGAGTAATAGTCCATGAAACGGGCCAGAATCAGCCAAGACTGCGAGTGTCGGTGACCGACACGTAAGCGCATCTTGGGGTCCAAAAACTAAGGAGTTGCTTCGGACCCCAAAACGGTGAGTAATAGTCCACAAAACGGGCCAGAATGGGCCAAAACTGTGAGTGTTGATGATAGACAATTAAACGCACCCCTGGGGTCGTCAATTGTGGAAATAGCTCTACGACCCCAAAACGGTTAGTATAGTGCACGAAACGGACCAGAATCGGCCAAAAATAGCGATTGTTGATGACCGATATGTAAGCGCACCTTGGGGTTCAACAACCATGGAAATCGCTTTGGTTCCGCAAAATGATGAGTAATAGTCCATAAAACAGGTCAGAGTCGACAAAAACCGCGAGTCTTGATGACCGACACATAAGTGGACCTTGGCTTCAACAAATATGGAAATCGCCGACCCCAAAACGGTGAGTAATAGTCCACGAAACGGGTCGAGTTGGCCAAAACTATGAGAGGTTATGACGACATGTAACGCACCCGGGGATCGCCAATCATGGAAATCGCCACGACCCGAAACGGTGAGTAATTGTGCACGTAAATGATCGAATCAGCCAAAACAGCGATTGTTGATGACCAACACGTAACCACACCTTGGGGTTCAACAACCATGGAATTTGCTTTGGGACCACAAAGCGGTGATTAGAGTCCACAAACGGGTCGAATCAACACGTATTAAAGTCTTGATGACCGACACATAAACGCACCCCAGGGTTCGTCAATGGTGGAAATCGCTCTAAAAACGATGAGTCATAGTGCACGAAATGGACCAGAATTGGCCAAAAACTGTGATTGTTGATGACCGACACGTAAGCGCTCCGTGGGGATCAACAACCATGAAAATCGCTTTGGGACCCCAAAACGGGTCAGAATTGACAAAAATCGCGATTGTCGATGATCGACACGTAAACGCACCCCAGGTTCATCCATCGTGGAAATCACTCCGGGACCCCAAAACAGTGAGTAATTGTCCATGAAATGGCCCAGAATCGTCCAAAACTGCGAGTGTTGATGACTGACACGTAAATGCACTCCGGGGTTCGTCAATCGCGAAGATCACTCTGGAACCCCAAAACAATGAGTAATAGTCCATGAAACGGGCCAGAATCAGCCAAGACTGCGAGTCTTGATGACCGACACGTAAGCGCACCTTGGGGTTCAACAGCTATGGAAATCGCTTTGAACCCCAAAACGGTGAGTATTAGTCCACGAAACGGGTCAAAATTGGCCAAAACTGTGAGTGTTCACGACGGACATGTAAACGCACCCCGGGGATCATCAATCGTGGAAATCGCTTTAGGACCCCGAAACGATGAGTAATTGTGCACGAAACAGACCAGAATCGGCCAAAAACAGTGATTGTTGATGACCGACACGTAACCGCACCTTGGGGTTCAACAACCATGGAATTCACTTTGGGACCCCAAACGGTGATTACAGATCCACTTAAACGGGTCTGAATCGACACGCATTATGCAAAAGCCGATGACCGACATATAAATGCACCCCGGGGTTCGTCAATGGTGGAAATCGCACTAGAAACCTAAAACGATGAGTCATAGTGCACGAAATGGGCCAGAATTGGCCAGAAACTATGATTGTTGATTACCGACACGTAAGCGCTCCGTGGGGATCAACAACCATGGAAATTGCTTTGGGACCCCAAAAAGGTGAGTAATAGTCGACAAAACGGGTCAGAATCGACAAAAACCGCGATTGTCGATGACTGACACGTAAACGCACCCAGGTTTATCAATTGTGGAAATCACTCCGGGACACCAAAACAGTGACTAATTGTCCATGAAATGGGCCAGAATCGTCCAAAATTGCGAGTGTTGATGACCGACACGTAAATGCACCCCGGGTTCGCTAATCGCGAAATCACTCGAACCCAAAAAGTGAGTAATAGTCCATGAAGCGGGCCGAAATCAGCCAAGATCTGCGAGTGTTGATGACCGACACATAAGCGCATCTTGGGGTCCAACAACTACGGAATTGCTTCGGACCCCAAAACGGTGAGTAATAGTCCACGAAACGGGCCAGAATGGGCCAAAACTATGAGTGTTGACGACGGACATTTAAACGCACCCCGGGGATTGTCAATTGTGGAAATCGCTCTACGACCCCAAAACGGTGAGTATAGTGAACGAACCGGACCAGAATTGGCCAAAAACAACGATTGTTGATGACCGATATGTAAGTGCACCTTGGGGTTCAACAACCATGGAAATCGCTTTGGGAACCCAAACAGTGAGTAATAGTCCATAAAACGGGTCAGAATCGACAAAAACCGTGAGTCTAGATGATCGACACGTAAGTGCACCTTGGGGTTCAACAACAATGGAAATCGCTTCGGACCCCAAAACGGTGAGTAATAGTCCACGAAACGGGTCAGAATTGGCCAAAACTATGAGTGTTGACGACGGATATGTAATCGCACCCCGGGGATCGTCAATCATGGAAATCTCTTTAGGACCCCGAAACAGTGAGTAATTGTGCACGAAACAGACCAGAATTAGCCAAAAACAGCCATTATTGACGACCGACACGTAACCACACCTTGGGGTTCAACAACCATTCAATTTGCTT
Organism: Aegilops speltoides; assembly: GCA_021437245.1. Taxonomy (NCBI): domain Eukaryota; kingdom Viridiplantae; phylum Streptophyta; class Magnoliopsida; order Poales; family Poaceae; genus Aegilops; species Aegilops speltoides. The sequence continues at coordinate 673,189 of CM038145.1, read as the reverse complement.
TGGGACCACAAAACGGTGATTAGGGTCCAAGAAACGGGTCTGAATCGACACGTATTGCGAGTGCTGATGACCAACACATAAACGCACCCCAGGTTTCATCAATGGTGGAAATCACTCTAGGAACCCAAAACGATGAGTCATAGTGCACGAAATGGACCAGAGTCGGACATAAACTGTGATTGTTGATGACCAACACGTAAGCGCTCCATGGGGATCAACAACCATGAAAATCGCTTTGGGACCCCAAAACGGTGAGTAATAGTCCATGAAACGGGCCAGAATTAGCCAAGACTGCGAGTGTTGGTGGACGACACGTAAGCGCATCTTGGGGTCCAACAACTAAGGAATTGCTTCGGACCCCAAAACGGTGAGTAATAGTCCACGAAACGGGCCAGAATGGGCCAAAACTGTGAGTGTTGACGATAGACAAGTAAACGCACCCCTGGGGTCGTCAATTGTGGAAATCGCTCTACGACCCCAAAACGGTTAGTATAGTGCACGAAACGGACCAGAATCGGCCAAAAATAGCGATTGTTGATGACCGATATGTAAGCGCACCTTGGGGTTCAACAACCATGGAAATCGCTTTGGTTCCGCAAAACGATGAGTAATAGTCCATAAAACAGGTCAGAGTCGACAAAAACCGCGAGTCTTGATGACCGACACGTAACCGCACGTTCGGGTTCAACAACCATGGAATTCGCTTTGGGACCCCAAAACGGTGATTACAGTCCATGAAACGGGTCTGAATCGACACGTATTGCGAGTGCTGATGACCGACACATAAATGCACCCCGGGGTTCGTCAATGGTGGAAATCGCTCTAGAAACCTAAAACGATGAGTCATAGTGCACGAAATGGACCAGAATTGGCCAGAAACTGTGGTTGTTGATTACCGACACGTAAGCGCTCCGTGGGGACCAACAACCATGGAAATTGCTTTGGGACCCCAAAAAGGTGAGTAATAGTCGACAAAACGGGTCAGAATCGACAAAAACCGCGATTGTCGATGACCGGCACGTAAACGCACCCGGGTTTATCAATTGTGGAAATCACTCCGGGACACAAAAACAGTGAGTAATAGTCCATGAAATGGGCTAGAATCCTCCAAAATTGTGAGTGTTGATGACCGACACGTAAATACACTCCGTGGTTCGTCAATCGCGGAAATCACTCTCGAACCCAAAAAAAGTGAGTAATAGTCCATGAAACGGGCCAGAATCGGTCAAGACTGTGAGTGTTGATGACCGACACGTAAGCGCATCTTGGGGTCCAACAACTACGAAATTGCTTCGGACCCCAAAACGGTGAGTAATAGTCCATGAACGGGCCAGAATGGGCCAAAACTGTGAGTGTTGACGATAGACAAGTAAACGCACCCCTGGTGTCGTCAATTGTGGAAATCGCTCTACGACCCCAAAACGGTTAGTATAGCGCACGAAACAGACCAGAATCGGCCAAAAATAGCGATTGTTGATGATCGATATGTAAGCGCACCTTGGGGTTCAACAACCATGGAAATTGCTTTGGGAACCCAAAACGATGAGTAATAGTCCATAAAACGGGCCAGAATCGACAAAAACCGCGAGTCTTGATGATCGACACGTAAGTGCACCTTGGGTTCAACAACTATGGAAATCGCTTCGGACCCCAAAACAGTGAGTAATAGTCCACGAAACGGGTCAGAATTGGCCAAAACTATGGGTGTTGGCGACGGATATGTAATCGCACCCCGGGGATCATCAATCATGGAAATCTCTTTAGGACCCCGAAACGGTGAGTAATTGTGCACGAAACAGACCAGAATCAGCCAAAAACAGCCATTATTGATGACCGACACGTAACCACACATTGGGGTTCAACAACAATGGAATTTGCTTTGGGACCACAAAACGGTGATTAGGGTCCACGAAATGGGTCTGAATCGACACGTATTGCGAGTGCTGATGACCAACACATAAACGCACCCCAGGTTTCGTCAATGGTGGAAATCACTCTAGGAACCCAAAACGATGAGTCATAGTGCACGAAATGGACCAAAGTCGGACAGAAACTGTGATTGTTGATGACCGACACGTAAGCGCTCCATGGGGATCAACAATGATGAAAATTGCTTTGGGACCCCAAAACGGTGAGTAATAGTCCACAAAACGGGTCAGAATCGACAAAAACCGCGAGTGTCAATGACCGACACGTAAACACACCCCGGGTTCATCAATCGTGGAAATCACTCCGGGACACCAAAACAGTGAGTAATAGTCCATGAAATGGGCCAGAATCATCCAAAACTGCGAGTGTTGATGACTGACACGTAAATGCACTCCGTGGTTCGTCAAACGCGGAGATCACTCTGGAACCCCAAAACAGTGAGTAATATTCCATGAAACGGGCCAGAATCAGCCAAGACTACGAGTGTTGGTGAGCGACACGTAAGTGCATCTTGGGGTCCAACAACTAAGGAATTGCTTCGGACCCCAAAACGGTGAGTAATAGTCCACGAAACGGGCCAGAATGGGCCAAAACTGTGAGTGTTGACGATAGACAAGTAAACGCACCCCTGGGGTCGTCAATTGTGGAAATCGCTCTACGACCCCAAATCGGTTAGTATAGTGCACGAAACGGACCAGAATCGGCCAAAAACAGCGATTATTGATGACCGATATGTAAGCGCACCTTGGGGTTCAACAACCACGGAAATCACTTTGGTTCCGCAAAACGATGAGTAATAGTCCATAAAACAGGTCAGAGTCGACAAAAACCGCGAGTCTTGATGACCGACACGTAAGTGCACCTTGGGGTTCAACAAACACGGAAATCGCTTCGGACCCGAAAACAGTGAGTAATAGTCCACGAAACGGGTCAGAGTTGGCCAAAACTATGAGTGGTTACGACGGACATGTAAACGCACCCCGGGGATCGTCAATCATGGAAATCGCTTTAGGACCCTGAAATGGTGAGTAATGGTGCACGAAACAGATCAGAATCAGCCAAAAACAGCAATTGTTGATGACCGACACGTAACCACACCTTGGGGTTCAACAACCATGGAATTTGCTTCGGGACCACAAAACGGTGATTAGAGTCCACGAAACGGGTCTGAATCAACACGTATTGCGAGTGTTGATGACCGACACATAAACGCACCCCAGGGTTCGTCAATGGTGTAAATCGCTCTAAAAATGATCAGTCATAGTGCACGAAATGGACCAGAATTGGCCAAAAACTGTGATTGTTGATAACCGACACGTAAGCGCTCCGTGGGGATCAACAACCATGAAAATCGCTTTGGGGCCCCAAAACGGTGAGTAATAGTCCACAAAACGGGTCAGAATCGACAAAAATCGCAATTGTCGATGACCGACACGTAAACGCACCCCGGGTTCATCGATCGTGGAAATCACTCCGGGACACCAAAACAGTGAGTAATAGTCCATGAAATGGGCCAGAATCGTCCAAAACTGCGAGTGTTGATGACTGACACGTAAATGCACTCCGGGGGTTCGTCAATCGCGGAGATCACTCTGGAACCCCAAAACAGTGAGTAATAGTCCATGAAACGGGCCAGAATCAGCCAAGACTGCGAGTGTTGATGACCGACACGTAAGCGCACCTTGGGGTTAAAGAACTATGGAAATCGCTTCGGACCCCAAAACGGTGAGTGTTAGTCCATGAAACGGGTCAAAATTGGCCAAAACTATGAGTGTTGACGACGGACATGTAAACGCACCCCGGGGATCGTCAATCGTGGAAATCGCTTTAGGACCCCGAAACGATGAGTAATTGTGCACGAAATAGACCATAATCGGCCAAAAACAGAGATTGTTGATGACCGACACGTAACCGCACCTTGGGGTTCAACAACCATGGAATTCACTTTGGCACCCCAAAATGGTGATTACAGTCCACGAAACGGGTCTGAATCGACACGTATTGCGAGTGCTGATGACCGACACATAAATGTACCCCGGGGTTCGTCAATGGTGGCAATCGCTCTAGAAACCTAAAACGATGAGTCATAGTGCACGAAATGGACCAGAATTGGCCAGAAACTGTGATTGTTGATTACCGACACATAAGCGCTCCGTGGGGATCAACAACCATGGAAATTGCTTTGGGACCCCAAAAAGTAGAGTAATAGTCGACAAAACGGGTCAGAATCGACAAAAACCGCGATTGTCGATGACCGACACGTAAACGCACCCGGGTTTATCAATTGTGGAAATCACTCCGGGACACAAAAACAGTGAGTAGTCCATGAAATGGGCCAGAATCGTCCAAAATTGCGAGTGTTGATGACCGACACGTAAATGCACCCCGGGGTTCGTCAATCGCGGAAATCACTCTGGAACCCAAAAAAAGTGAGTAATAGTCCATGAAACGGGCCAGAATCAGTCAAGACTCCTAGTGTTGATGACCGACACGTAAGCGCATCTTGGGGTCCAACAACTATGGAATTGCTTCGGACCCCAAAACCGTGAGTAATAGTCCATGAAACGGGCCAGAATGGGCCAAAACTATGAGTGTTGACGACGACATGTAAACGCACCCCGGGGATTGTCAATTGTGGAAATCGCTCTACGACCCCAAAACGGTGAGTATAGTGAACGAACCAGACCAGAATCGGCCAAAAACAACTATTGTTGATGACCGATATGTAAGTGCACCTTGGGGTTCAACAACAATGGAAATTGCTATAGGAACCCAAAACGATGAGTAATAGTCCATAAAACGGGTCAGAATCGACAAAAACCGCGAGTCTTGATGATCGACACGTAAGTGCACCTTTGGGTTAGACAACTACGAAAATCGCTTCGGACCCAAAAACGGTAGTAATAGTCCACGAAACGGGTCAGAATTGGCCAAGACTATGAGTGTTGATGACAGATATGTAATCGCACCCCGGGGATCGTCAATCATGGAAATCTCTTTAGGACCCCGAAACAGTGAGTAATTGTGCACGAAACAGACCAGAATCAGCCAAAAACAGCCATTATTGATGACCGACACGTAAACGCACCCCGGGTTCTGTTGGAAATATGCCCTAGAGGCAATAATAAAAGCATTATTATTATATTTCCTTGTTCATGATAATTGTCTTTTGTTCATGCTATAACTGTATTATCCGGAAATCGTAATACACGTGTGAATACATAGACCACAATATGTCCCTAGTGAGCCTCTAGTTGACTAGCTCGTTGTGATCAACTGATAGTTGTGGTTTCCTGGCTATGGACATTGGATGTCATTGATAACGGGATCACATCATTAGGAGAATGATGTGATGGACAAGACCCAATCTTAAGCATAGCACAAGATCGTGTAGTTTGCTTTGCTAGAGCTTTTTCAATGTCAAGTATCTCTTCCTTCGACCATGAGATCGTGTAACTCCCGGATACCGTAAGAGTGCTTTGGGTGTACCAAACGTCACAATGTAACTGGGTGATTATAAAGGTGCACTACAGGTATCTCCAAAAGTGTCTGTTGGGTTGACACGGATCGAGACTGGGATTTGTCACTCCGTATGACGGAGAGGTATCTCTGGGCCCACTCGGTAATGCATCATCATAATGAGCTGAAAGTGGCTAAGTGGTTAGTCACGGGATCATGCATTACGGTACGAGTAAAGTGACCTGCCGGTAACGAGACTGGACGAGGTATTGGGATACCGACGATCGAGTCTCGGGCATGTAACGTACCGATTGACAAAGGGAATTGTATACGGGGTTTAATCGAATCCTCGACATCGTGGTTCATCCGATGACATCATCGAGGAGCATGTGGGAGCCAACATGGGTATCCAGATCCCGCTGTTGGTTATTGCCCGAGAGCCGTCTCGGTCATGAGTATGTGTCTCCCGAACCCGTAGGGTCTACACACTTAAGGTTCGGTGACGCTAGGGTTGTATGAATTTGAGTATGCAGCAAACCGAATGTTGTTCGGAGTCCCGATGAGATCCCGGACGTCACGAGGAGTTCCGGAATGGTTCGGAGGTAAAGATTTATATATAGGAAGTCTTATTTTGGTCGCCGGAAAAGTTTCGCACTTTATCGGTATTGTACCGGGAGTGCCGAAAGGGGTCCGGGGGTCCACCGGGGGAGTCCACCCGCCCCGGGGGGCCACATGGGCTGTAGGGCGTGCGCCTTGGCCCATATGGGCCAAGGGCACCAGCCCCTAGAGGCCCATGTGCCTAGAGATAAGAGAGAGGGGAGAGTCCTAAAGGGGGAAGGCACCTCCGGGGTGCCTTGGGGAGGAAGGACTCCTCCCCCCTCTTGGCTGCACCCCTTCCTTGGAGGAAGGGGCAAGGCTGCGCCCCCCTCTCCCTTACCCCTATATAAAGGGAGGGGAGGGAGGCAGCCGCACCCATAAGCCCCGGCGCCTCTCCTCCCCGCAACACCTCCTCCTCCTCCCGTAGTTGCTTAGCGAAGCCCTGCCGGAGTTCTGCTGCATCCACCACCACTCCGTCGTGCTGCTGGATCTTCATCAACCTCTCCTTCCCCCTTGCCGGATCAAGAAGGAGGAGACGTCATCCGCTCCGTACGTGTGTTGAACGCGGAGGTGCTGTCCATTCGGCACTAGGTCATCGGTGATCTGATTCACGGCAAGTACGACTCCATCAACCCCGTTCCATTGAACCCTTCCGCACGCGATCTACAAGTGGTATGTAGATGCAAACTCACTCCCTTGACTCGTTGCTAGATGAACTCATAGATGGATCTTGGTGAAACCGTAGGAAAAAATTTAATTTTCTGCAACGTTCCCCAACAGTGGTATCAGAGCTAGGTCTATGCGTAGTTATCTTTGCACGAGTAGAACACAATTTTGTTGTGGGCGTGGATCTTCTCAACTTACTTGACTCTACTAGTATTTTCTTGATTCAATGGTATTGTGGGATGAAGCGGCCCGGACCAACCTTACACGTACGCTTACGTGAGACCGGTTCCACCGACTGACATGCAATAGTTGCATAAGGTGGCTGGCGGGTGTCTGTCTCTCCCACTTCAGTTGGAGCGGATTCGATGAAAAGGGCCCTTATGAAGGGTAAATAGAAGTTGAAAAAATCACGTTGTGGTTATTCGTAGGTAAGAAAAACGTTCTTGCTAGAACCCAATTGCAGCCACGTAAAAGATGCAACAACAATTAGAGGACGTCTAACTTGTTTTTGCAGCGATTGATCATGTGATGTGATATGGCCAGAAGTTGTGATGAATGATGAATTGTGATGTATGAGATCATGTTCTTGTAATAGGATTCACGACTTGCATGTCAATGAGTATGACAACCGGCAGGAGCCATAGGAGTTGTCTTTATTTTTTGTATGACCTGCGTGTCATTGAAGAACGCCATGTAACTTACTTTACTTTGTTGCTAAACACGTTAGCCATAGAAGTAGAAGTAGTCGTTGGCGTGACAACTTCATGAAGACACGATGATGGAGATCATGATGATGGAGATCATGGTGTCAAGCCGGTGACAAGATGATCATGGAGCCCCGAAGATGGAGATCAATGGAGCTATATGATATTGGCCATATCATGTCACAACTATATAATTGCATGTGATGTTTATTATGTTTATGCATCTTGTTTACTTAGGACGACGGTAGTTAATAAGATGATCCCTTATAACAATTTCAAGAAGTGTTCTCCCCTAACTGTGCACCGTTGCTACAGTTCGTCGTTTCTAAGCACCAAGTGATGATCGGGTGTGATGGATCCTTACGTTCACATACAACGGGTGTAAGACAGTTTTACACAGCAAAAACACTTAGGGTTAACTTGACGAGCCTAGCATGTGCGACATGGCCTCGAACACGGAGACCGAAGGTCGAACACGAGTCGTATGGAAGATACGATCAACATGAAGATTTTCACCGATGATGACTAGTCCGTCTCTCGCGATGATCGGACACGGGCTAGTCGACTCGGATCGTGTAACACTTAGATGACTAGAGGATGTCTAATCTGAGTGGGAGTTCATAATTTGATTAGAACTTAATTATCATGAACTTAGTCTAAAACCTTTGCAAATATGTCTTGTAGATCAAATGGCCAACACTCATGTCAACATGAACTTCAACGCGTTCCTAGAGAAAACCAAGCTGAAAGATGATGGCAGCAACTATACGGACTGGGTCCGGAACCTGAGGATCATCCTCATAGCTGCCAGGAAACAATATGTCCTAGAAGGACCGTTAGGTGACCCACCTGTTCTCCCAGCACTGCAAGACGATTTGAACGTTTGGCAGGCACGTGCTGATGATTACTCCCTCATTCAGTGCGGCATGCTTTACAACTTAGAACCGAGGTTCCAAAAGCGTTTTGAGCATCACGGAGCATATGAGATGTTCGAGGAGCTGAAACTGGTTTTCCAAGCTCACGCCCGGGTCGAGAGATATGACATCTCCGACAAGTTCTATAGTTGTAAGATGGAGGAAAACAGTTCTGTCAGTAAGCACATCGTAAAGATGTCTAGGTTGCACAACCGTATGACCCAGCTGAACATTAACCTCCCAGATGAGGCGGTCATTGACAGAATCCTCCAGTCGCTCCCACCCAGCTACAAGAGCTTTGTGATGAACTACAACATGCAGGGGATGGAAAAGACCATTCCTGAATTGCTCTCTATGCTGAAGTCAGCAGAGGCTGAAATCAAGAAAGAACACCAAGTGTTGATGGTCAATAAGACCACTAAGTTCAAGAAGGGCAAGGGCAAGAAGAACTTCAAGAAGGACGGCAAGGATAAAGCAGCGCGCTACCGTAAGCCGCCATCGGGAAGAAGTCAAAGAATGGACCCAAGCCTGAGACTGGGTGCTTTTATTGCAAGGGGAAGGGTCACTGGAAGTGGAACTGCCCCAAATACTTAGCGGATAAGAAGGCCGGCAACACCAAAGGTATATTTGATATACATATAATTGATGTGTACCTTACCAAGATTACTGTAGTAACTCCCGGGTATTTGATACCGTGCCGTTGCTCATATTTGTAACTCACAGCAGAGCTGCGGAATAAACGGAGACTGGCGAAGGACGAGGTGACGATCGCGCGTCGGAATGGTTCCAGAGTCGATGTGATCGCCGTCGGCACGCTGCCTCTAGATTTACCCACGGGATTAGTTTTGAACCTTAATAATTGTTATTTAGTGCCAAGTTTGAGCATGAACATTGTATCTGGATCTCGTTTAATATGAGATGGCTACTCATTTAAGTCTGAGAATAATGGTTGTTCGATTTATATTAGAGATATGTTTTATGGTCATGCTCCGATGGTCAATGGTTTATTCTTAATGAATCTCGAGCGTAATATTACACATGTACATAGTGTGGATGCCAAAAGATGTAAAGTTGATAACGATAGTCCCACATACTTGTGGCACTGCCGCCTTGGTCACATTGGTGTCAAGCGCATGAAGAAGCTCCATGCTGATGGACTTTTGGAGTCTCTTGATTATGAATCGTTTGACACATGCGAACCATGCCTCATGGGCAAAATGACCAAGACTCCGTTCTCCGGAACAATGGAGCGAGCAACCAACTTGTTGGAAATCATACATACCGATGTGTGCGGTCCAATGAGCGTTGAGGCTCGTGAAGGATATCGTTATGTTCTCACTCTCACTGATGACTTGAGTAGATATGGGTATGTCTACTTAATGAAACACAAGTCTGAGACCTTTGAAAAGTTCAAGGAATTTCAGAATGAAGTAGAGAATCAACATGACCGAAAAATAAAGTTCCTACAATCAGATCGTGGAGGAGAATATTTAAGTCACGAATTTGGCACACACTTAAGGAAATGTGGAATCGTTTCACAACTCACGCCGCCTGGAACACCTTAGCGAAACTGTGTGTCCAAACATCGTAATCACACTCTATTAGATATGGTGCGGTCTATGATGTCTCTTACCGATTTACCGCTATCATTTTGGGGATCTTGGGGTCCAACAACTATGGAATTGCTTCGACCCCAAAACCGTGAGTAATAGTCCATGAACGGGCCGTAATGGGCCAAAACTATGAGTGTTGACGACATGTAAACGCACTTCGGGATTGTCAATTGTGGAAATCGCCTACACCCCAAAACGGTGAGTATAGTGAACTAATCAGACTGTAATCGCCAAAACAACTATTGTTGATGACCGATATGTAGTGCACCTTGGGGTTCAACAACAATGGAAATTGCTATAGGAACCCAAAACGATGAGTAATAGTCCATAAACGGGTCAATCGATAAAACCGCGAAGTCTTGATGATCGACACGTAAGTGCACCTTTGGTTAGACAACTACGAAAATCGCTCGACCCAAAACGGTAGTAATAGTCCACTAAACGGGTCGAATTGGCCAAGACTATGAGTGTTGATGATGATATGTAATCGCACTCGGGATCGCCAATCATGGAAATCTCTTTAGACCCCAAACAAAGGAGTAATTGTGCACTAAATGCACTGTAATCAGCCAAAACAGCCATTATTGATGACCGACACGTAAACGCACTTCGGTTCTCTGGAAATATGCCCTAGAGGCAATAATAAAAGCATTATTATTATATTTCCTTGTTCATGATAATTGTCTTTGTTCATGCTATAATCAGATTATCCGGAAATCGTAATACACGGTGAATACATAGACCACAATATGTCCCTAGTGAGCCTCTAGTCGACTAGCTCACAGATCAACCGATAGTTGTGGTTTCTCGCTATGGACATTGGATGTCATTGATAACGGATCACATCATTAGGAGAATGATGATGGACAAGACCCAATCTTAAGCATAGCACAAGATCGTAGTTTGCTTTGCAGAGCTTTTTCAATGTCAAGTATCTCTTCCTTCACCATGAGATCGTAACTCCCGGATACCGTAAGAGTGCTTTTGGTGTACCAAACGCCACAATGTAACCGGGTGATTATAAAGGTGCACTACGTATCTCCAAAAGTGTCTGCGGTTGACACGGATCGAGATCGATTTGTCACTCCGTATGACGGAGAGGTATCTCGCCCACTCGTAATGCATCATCATAATGAGCTGAAAGTGGCTAAGTGGTTAGTCACGGATCATGCATTACGGCACGAGTAAAGTGACTGCCGTAACGAGACCGGACGAGGTATTGGGATACCGACGATCGAAGTCTCGCATGTAACGCATCGATTGACAAAGGGAATTGTATACGGGTTTAATCAATCTCGACATCGTGGTTCATCCGGCGACATCATCGAGGAGCATGTGGGAGCCAACATGGGTATCCAGATCCCGCTGTTGGTTATTGCCCGAGCCGCCTCGGCATGAGTATGTGTCTCCAACCCGTAGGGTCTACACACTTAAGGTTCGTGACGCTTAGGTTGTATGAATTTGAGTATGCAGCAAACCTAATGTTGTTCGAGTCCCGATGAGATCCCTGGACGCCACGAGGAGTTCCGGAATGGTTCGGAGGTAAAGATTTATATATAGGAAGTCTTATTTTGGTCGCCGAAAAGTTTCGACTTTATCGGTATTGTACCGGAGTGCCGAAGGGGTCCGGGGTCCACCGGGGAGTCCACTGCCTGGGGCCACATGGGCTGAGGGGGCGCTGGCCCATATGGGCCAAGGGCACCAGCCCCTAGAGGCCCATGTGCCTAGAGATAAGAGAGAGGGAGAGTCCTAAAGGGGAAGGCACTCGGTGCCTTGGGGAGGAAGGACTCCCCTCTGGCTGCACCCTTCCTTGGAGGAAGGGCAAGGCTGCCTCTCCCTTACCCCTATATAAAGGGAGGGAGGAGGCAGCCGCACCCATAAGCCCCGGCGCCCCTCCTCCCCGCAACACCTCCTCCTCCTCCCGTAGTTGCTTAGCCAGCCCGCCGAGTTCGCGCATCCACCACCACTCCGTCAGGTTGCTGATCTTCATCAACCCTCCTTCCCCTTGCCGGATCAAGAAGGAGGAGACGCCATCCGCCCGACGGTGTTGAACGCGAGGTGCTGTCCATTCGCACTAGGTCATCGGTGATCCGATTCACGCAAGCACGACTCCATCAACCCTGCTCCATTGAACCCTTCCGCACGCGATCTACAAGTGGTATGTAGATGCAAACTCACCCTTGACTCTGCTAGATGAACTCATAGATGGATCTTGGTGAAACCGTAGGAAAAATTTAATTTTTCGCAACGCTCCCAACAAAGGGTATCGTAGCTAGGTCTATGCGAGTTATCTTTGCACGAGTAGAACACAATTTTGTTGGGGCGGATCTTCTCAACTTACTTGACTCTACTAGTATTTTCTTGATTCAATGGTATTGTGGGATGAAGCGCCCGACCAACCTTACACGACGCTTACGTGAGACCGGTTCCACCGATCGACATGCAATAGTTGCATAAGGTGGTGGCGGGTGTCCGCTCTCCCACTTCAGCTTGGAGCGGATTCGATGAAAAGGGCCCTTATGAAGGGTAAATAGAAGTTGAAAAATCACGCCAGGTTATTCGAGGTAAGAAAACGCTCTTGCTAGAACCCAATTGCAGCCATCAAAAGATGCAACAACAATTAGAGGACGCCTAACTTGTTTTTGCAGCGATTGATCATGTGATGTGATATGGCCGAAGTTGTGATGAATGATGAATTGTGATGTATGAGATCATGTTCTTGTAATAGGATTCACGACTTGCATGTCAATGAGTATGACAACCGCAGGAGCCATAGGAGTTGTCTTTATTTTTTAGTATGACCATGCGTCATTGAAGAACGCCATGTAACTTACTTTACTTTGTTGCTAAACACGTTAGCCATAGAAGTAGAAGTAGTCGCATGCGGACAACTTCATGAAGACACGATGATGGAGATCATGATGATGGAGATCATGGTGTCAAGCCGTGACAAGATGATCATGGAGCCTCAAGATGGAGATCAATGGAGCTATATGATATTGGCCATATCATGTCACAACTATATAATTGCATGTGATGTTTATT